>JAJJWW010009091.1:0-161490 GCA_023531295.1 Papaver armeniacum | reverse complement strand
TATTACGTATGCTCAATATGACATGAGTTACATCAAATGGATGTGAAAACAGACTTTTCTTAATGGTGAGCTTGAAGAAGATATTTACATGTGTCAACTTTGAAGGTTTTGTCCTAGAAGGACAGAACACATGGTCTGCCAAACTTAAGAAATCAATTTATGGACTTAAGCAAGCCTCAGAAGCGTGGTATCTAAAATTCAACGAAACCATTCAAAAATTTGGTTTTGAAGAAAATGATGTAGATCCATGCATATATCTCAAGATCGGTGGGAGGAAGTTCATATTTTTGGTATTGTATGTAGATGACATACTACTTGCAGTAGTGATCTTGGTCTTATGCATGAAACTAAGGAATATCTCTCGAAGAATTTTGAAATGAAAGATATGGGTGAGGCTTCTTATGTGATTGGGATAGAAATATCCCGTGATAGATCACTTGGAACATTATCAATCTCACGAAAGCATATATCGAAAGAATACTAGAGAGGTTTGAGATGAGTGCATGTAAGCCAAGCATAGTTCCGGTTTCTAAAGGAGACAAGTTTGGACTCAATCTTTGTCCTAAGAATGAGCTGGAACGTAAGCAAATGGATAAAATCCCTTATGCTTCGTGGTGGGAAGTTTAATGTATGCTCAAGTTTGCACACGACTGGATATCGACTATATAGTTAGTATCTTTGGGAAGATACCTTGTGAATCACGGAATGGAACACTGGAAAGTCTGCAAAGAAAGTTTTAAGGTACACGTAAGGAACATAGAATCATCGTCTCACATTTACGAAGACGGATCAATTTGAGTTGGTTGGCTATACAGATTAGATTTCATGGGATGTAATGATACTCGAAAGAGCACTTTTGGATATCTTTTTCTATTAGTTGGAGGAGCAATATCATGGAAAAGTGCAAAAGAGTCTATTCTCATCGGCTCAACAATGGAAGCTGAATTTGTAGCATGTTATGAGGCTACAAATCATTGTTCATGGATGCGGAATTTCATCTCAATGTTTGGAGACCTAAATTTTGCCTCACTTTCGTGAAACTTCATCGTGATAATGCTGCAGCGAGTATTCTTTTCAAAGCACGCTAGATATACTAAGGGTTCAAGACACATGGATCTAAAGTACCTATGCGTGAAACAAGCTGTTCGAAATGAAAAATTTGTTCATTGAACACATAGGCACAAAACTTATGATTGCAGATGCATTTATGAAGGCGTTACCTCCTAAGACCTTTTGGAACATGTTGGAAACATGGGTCTTGAGGAGTAACAAACAATTAGTTTCACTTAGACTTTTGCTTATGTTTGAACACTTATTGAGATCTTATTATTGTTATTGTTCTGAACTTATTTCTGTATCCACTTTAGTATACTTTTATGTTATTGGATGAATGTTACAGAAATTGTTTTCTTTTGAAGACATTACTGGACCATTATGATATCCCTATTTAAGGCCTGATTAAGTAACTTGCTTGTGTTGTGGTACATGGAAGGGAACATGTTGATAACAAGACAATGTGCCACCGCCATGACTCGCATAAGTAATTTGCTTGGTTGAGGTATTACGTTTAACCATTATATTTGTTTAGCAATTATGCGCGCTTATGTTTTTCTAAGATTAACCGTTAAATAGATTATCACATGGACCAGTGGGAGAATGTAAGAATATTTCTACATTGGAAATATCTTGTTGGGCCATGTGAAATCTTTGGCTAATTTAGAATATGGCTAAACATGTTGGTTACATATATTGGGGTCCTTTCATATTCCCTCTTCCTTGATGGACGGTCGAGATTAAATGACAAAACTAAATCCTATGAACCTTGGTCCTCCTTCTACCTATAAAAGGAACTCTATAACCATCATAATAGGTTTTATGAATTTTCTATTATTCCATTACACAAAAAGAAAAAGAGGGTCAAGAAGGAGAAACTAAGAGTTTCTCAAGGTATTCTATTTTACGGGTGTTCTTGCTGGACATTTTGGATTCAACCAAATGGCTTCAGGTATCCTTCCTAACACAACTATGCTTATGATGTGATTATAATGATTGTTCAAAGATCCTTTAAATATAAAAATAATTCTTATATAATATGTTTAGATCTAGAAATTATTATCAAGATATGATAAGGGGTGTGTTGTGGGATTTCCTGCAACTACATTTGGCGCTAGAAACAGGGAGAGAGTAATGGATTTTGTCCTTCCTGTAACTTGTTGGATCAAGAAATTTCCGTGAAAATTAGTTACTGTTCATACTTTTTATTTAGATCTATAAAGTTTAGGTTCAAAAATGGAAATTTTATGGAAGAAATCACATTTTTGGGAGCAAACATCATCAATAATTCAAAGATATGAAAACAAAAAGAGAAGAAAGAAGTTTTGCATTCCCAAGCCCGGAGGTAAAGTATCCAGAAAGATTTTAAAGAAGAGAGAAAAAAAAAATGTTTTCAGAAGGATTTGCAGAAAACAAGAGTTTAAGGAAAAAATGGAAGTTTTAGTTGAAGATTTCCACGTTCAGGAGAAAACAAGAGGCAATTTGTGAAAAAACAAAGGAAGGACGAAGAAGAGAGAAGAGGCAAACGCTGCAATTTCTGTCACGAACAGAAATTCGCAAAGATGGTTCAAGGCTGAATGAACAACAAAGAGGTCGCAAGTTCGAATTCGCTCGCGAACATAGTTTTCTTCTTTTTACAAAGAGGATTAAATAAGAATAAGTTACTGTGAAGCTTACCACACCGACACAAATAGTTGTTCGTATGAGATGGTCACCAACGAAAAGAAGAAGCTTGATGTCGTAAGATCGAATCTCGCCTGCAGTCATATTTTTTCACATTTTTCTGCAACCTAGAGAGGAGAAAACAATAAGAGGTGGCTACATGCGTATCTTCGCAAACAAAAGCTAGCAGAGATGGTCGAGTGGGAACAAACAAACCTGTGGTCATGTGTTCGAATTCGCAGCCGCACAAAATTTTTCAAAATTTTTGAACTTTCAAATGCGAAGAAATGAAATAATATTGCGGCATTGTGTGTTTCCTTCGCAAGCAGCAAGTAGCCCAGATGGTCAAGGGAATACTGAAAGAGATTGGAGTTGCGAGATCGAACCTTACCTCACTCTTTATTTTTAACATATTTTTTACTAGGCCGCTAAGGGAGAATATAATAATAAGAAGACAGCAGTATGGCTTTCTTTCGCAAACAGAAGCCAGTACCGATGGTTAGTAGCGAAGAGAAGAAGTTCAGTACCACGGGTTCGAATCCCTCATCAAGCTTAATTTTTCGCACATTTTTGAAATAATAAAGGTGAAGAAATGCAATAAAGTTACTGACATTGTGCGTTTCTTTCGCACACTAACGAGTGGCACGGATGGTTAGAGAAGGGCATGCTAACTAGAGGTCGCGAGTTCGAGTCTTTCCCTTACGCATAATTTTTTGCTTTGCGGATGTTTACTTTGCGAACATTTGTTGCACGAACATACACTTCGCAAATGATTGCTTCACACAAATTTTCTTCACGTGAAGTCATCTTCGCAAATATACTTGCGAGAACAAGAAAAGAAGAACTTTGCCAAGCCCTGTTTGTAGGTCTCCTTATTTCTCAAAGAGAAAGTAGGTGATTATATGACAGAAACACTTCGCAGAGGCAGGGCTAGCACAGTTGGTCAGGAGGCATGAATGCAAGCAGAAGGTCGCAGGATCAATTCTTGCTTCTCGCACATTTATTTTTGTTATGCGAAATTTCGCAAAGAAGAAAGTTGATGATTATTTCGCAAGTTAATTTCGTAAGAAAGGGTTTGAACAGTTGGTGTGGTGCGAGAATATGCAAGAGGCAGGTCAAGAGTTCAAATCTCATTTCTCACACTTCTTTTTGCTGCGAGATAATTATATTTTGTGCGACGTTTATACATTTCAAGGATGCTAGCTTCGCAAGCAAATCATATACTTCGCAAGAGACAACAACAGCAGCAACCACAAAAGATATGAGAATGAAGGAATGAATGAAAGAGAAGAATAGAAGAATGAAAGAGAAGAATGAAGACATGCGAAAATTTCGCACAGAAAATAATAAGAGATAATAAAAAATCAATGATATATACGAATGGGACGAACCTTTATGGCGTACACCCTAGTTCGCGAATGATATTTCGTTAGAGGCAAATGTAAGACCTAAAGTGCGTCATATAAGGGGGTATCTCTTGACATGGGTCAGCGAAAAGGTTACACCACTCCTAGAACCTGAGTCATGGAAATTTGGGGCCAATAAAGCCTATCAGGAGAGATACCTTGGATTTCCAACTATATATATAAGGTTATACCCGGTTGGACGCCCGAGGGTCTCTTCTAAGGAGTCGGTGTATGCTCAAGGCGCCGAGGTACACGGTTGAGCCAAGAGTGCCAGGGCATTTGAAGTGTCTCGGCCATTCTTGGCAAGTCTTGGCACATCTGCACTCGGCCGAAGAAAACTCCACTTAGGGTGCAGTCTCGTAACCATAAGCCCTATAGGTATAAGGGATAAGAGGCTGCGAAAACAAGCTGGTTGTTGTTAAGACCGGATGGTAGGAGCTAGTCTTGTATGGCCGATGTTCGCCTCCTTGAAGGGGCAACCGGGAGATGATAAGGCGGCACCCTCCATTAGGGAGGCTGATAAGTGTCTTAAGACGCAAATGTCATGAGGCTCTATTTTCGCAAGAAAATTTAGGCTTGTCATATTTGTGCAATGATCCTGAAGAGGCAATAATACTAACGCGAGGGTAAGACGAGATCAATGGGTCATTACATGAAAGTGTAAAGACGTCCTGCGATTTCGTCGCAAGACGGAAATGTCATGGGGCTTCAAATTCGCAAGAATTTCTAGGCACTGTCATATTGTCGTAACAAAAAATCCTGCAGAGGCAATAATACTAAGAAATGATAAGAGAAGATCAATGGGTCATTACATGAGAGTGTAACGACGTCCTGCGATTTTGTCGCAAGACGCACAATGTCACGGGGCTTTATGTTCGTAAGAATATTTAGGCCTGTCATATTGTCGCAACAACGAGGGTGGCAAAATAAGACCTTTAACTAGGAAGGCAAAATAAGACCACACAAAATGATAAGGCAAGGTCAATGGGTCATTACATGAAAATGTAAAGACGTCCTGCGATCTTGTCGCAATGACAAATTCAGCGAGATACATTTGCGAGGTTATGCTTAATCTTCCATTTGCATACAAATAACGAGAGGAGTAAGAACTTGCGAGGAACAATAAATACGTGAAGAAGAATGCATATATTAAAGATAAAGCCAGAGAAATGAAGAATGGAGGCAATTTAAAGCTACATCAATTCTAGAGCGGCAAAATGAGATAAGTAACACAAACATTAGCTATACATTGCAATAGATAAGCATTCTCATCATACAAGCATCATACTCGCATCATGAAAGCATTGCATAAGCATTTCATGGCATAAACATCGCATACACATTTCATAACATAATCATTACATAAGCATTAGATTCGAACAAGTATTTTACAAAATTTTGCAGAATCATTCAGAATTTCGCAAGATTATTCAGAATTTCGCAGGATGTGATCATTTCACAAGATGTGATTATTTCGCTCAATTATTTCACACAATTATAAGCAACTTGAAGAGATTATACTAACACATGAGCACAAAGCATGAGGCGAGAGGCAAGATGAGAATGAAGACACAACTCGCTCATTCAACATTTCTCAAGGATTCTACCCTCACAGATAAAGAATAGAGGCAACTATGGATTACCAAGAAAACATTTTATGTTCTTTATCTTCTCGGCAAGAATCATTTCCAAAATGGACGTTCACTAATGAACAACAAGAATCCTCATCAAAAATGGAGTAATAATTTCGCATGAATAGAGGCAATACTTATTACACGCATTCAAGGATGGATACTTCTTATACTTCTTCAAGGATACTTCATACATCTTCAAGGATACTTCATGCTTCATACTTCTTATATATTTCGAGGATTAAGTACTTCTAATACTTCTCAAAGGATACTTCATACTTCATACTTCAGTATACTTCGGGTTGATATTTCTTATTTATTTCGCAAAAGCTTGGAACTTCGCAAAAGAATAGAGGCAAGTACGTACTTTTCAAGTCCAGTGATTCTTTCGCTCGTTCCTTCATCAATAAAGATCAAAGACTACTACAACAACGGATTTTTTCTTAAAGATCGCTCTTCAAGCAATATTCAAGAAAAAGAGGCAAGATGTAGGAGCAGAATATCGTGACAACCTTCACTTGCGAATTATTAACGACGCAACTTAATAATGTCGCGAGAAGAAAAATTAGAAACGACGCAACAAATGACATTAGCTTAAATATGAGAAAGGTGTGACGATTCTACGAAGAGTCAAGAAGACTTGCGAAGACTAACATTTGCATCGCAAATGTCGCAGCGAAGTCCAAATTACAATATTAAATGATACTTGAAATTGGCCATCCAATTGGGCGAATATCCTATATAAAGAGAAGGTAGGAGAGAGAAAAAGGAGGACAATTTTGGTAAGAGAGAGAGAGATTTTTAAGAGAGAGATTTTTAGGAGAGATTTTATTTTTCTTTATCATCTTCTTCCCCAATAATTAGATCTAGAGCCTACCAAATATCTATTAATGGAGATTCTAAATGTAATACTTATGTAATTTCAACAATCATAGTGAAGAACCATGGATGTAGATCCCATTGATCGAACCATGTAAAAAATCTTATGTGTCTATTTAAATTTCTAGCACTTATATTTTGAGATTTAGATGATTAATATGTTTAGATCTAGAAATTATTATCAAGATATGATAAGAGGGGTGTGGTGTGGGATTTCACCACACTTTGCTGTGTTTTGAAACATTAGCCGAACTACATGAGATGAGTTCCACAATTACTGCTCTTGATATTTAGCCGAACTTTATTTCCATGGTCGAAATCAGTTTATAATTTTTTCATTCTTTCAAAGTTTTGGCCATTCAAGCAACATAACTAAATTTGAAGATACCTAAATTGCAAACCTTCATTTCAAAATCAACCATCTTAAAAAAAAAAAAAAAAAAAAACCGAAACCCTCTTCTTCCTTCCAAAAATTATTTTTTCCAAAACAGGACTAATTAATCTAAACTCACTAATCACTAATTAATAATTAATTTAACTTAATTATTTAACTAATCTTACACTAACTAATCATTACCCTAACTAATTTAACTAAGAAGGGTAAATTTGTTAACATAAAATACTTAGATAATGGGTGACTTAAAAGATTACTTCAAATATCACCCAAATAAGAAAATAGTAGTCCCTCCAAAATGGGAGCAGTGCCCAAAAAAACGGTTAAAAAGGATCCCATTGAGAAGTTTTGGTCGATTAGAGAACAATTTACCAGTTTCTTGGGTCTAGCTACGGGCTGTTGTCGCTGTTTAAATGGTCCTTTTTCATTTCAATTTCTTTCTTTCTATGAAAGAGATTTTAGCTCAATTAAATCGTATCCGACTCATCTAATAGTAGGATAAAATCGGCATGTTAATATAGATTTTTAATCCAGGTTAAATATGTGATCAGTGAATGTATAAAGTATTTTCTGGTTACTTGATCTAAATATTTAAAACGTAGAAGTGTGAATCAGACTCCTAAATCAAAATATCCAAAACTAAGAACAAAAAGATTTTCATCATTTCCGAAAATTGAACCGACGGCTGACGAGGTATGAGCCAATCAGACTCCCGATCAAACATCCAAAATTGGAAAAATGAATAGTATTACATTCGATTTCAGGATCGAGTTGGACGCCGAGTTAGATTCGAGTTCTCAAGCCGATCTACCAAAGGGGCGTTTGTTTGTTTTTTTCTTACTCAACTTGTCCGTATCCGACTTATTACGCTGAACGACTTTTACATCCACTCAACTTTTTTGAAATAATGTTGATGGTGGTTTTTAAACAAAAGGTAAAATCGTAAACCCCATGACCTAGTGCTACCAAACAATAAGTAAGAGCATTTAACTCAAGTGTAAACAATTACCAGGGTATTTTTTCAAAATACCAGATTAGGAGTTTCAAATACGTAACCCTAATTCCAAAAACCAAGCGCATCTTTCAGCACCATGGCAACAATGCCAAACCAAGCTATACCGCGCACCATGGCAATAATGCAAAACCAAGCCGCATCTAGCACCATGGCAACAATGCCAAACCAAGCGCATAACCTACCATGGAACAATGCCGAAACCAAGCCGCATCTCACACTCATGGCAACAATGCCAAACCAAGCCAGCACCTGCACCATGGCAACAATGTCAAACCAGCCGCATCTCGCACCATAGCAATGCCAAACCAAAAGCCGCACTCCGCGCACCATGGCAACAATGCCAAACCAAGCCGCACCCTGCGCACTCAGGGCAACAATGCCAAACTGCCGCACACCGCACCATGGCACACAAATGCCAAACCAAGCCGCCATGCCTTGGCCCACGCCAAATATAGCGCCTTCAGGCTTGCAAGACTTGCAACAGGTCAACCAAGCCATGCCAACACGTGCAGTTCCAAGCCGCTATGCCTTGGCCCACGCCAAATATAGCGCCCTAGGCTTGCAAGACTTGGGTAACCAGGTCAAGATGGCTGTACGTGCCAATGGGGTACATGCCAACACGTATCGCAGCCATATTTCTAGCCGCTGCCACCTTTGGCCCACGCCAAATATGGGGCCCTAGGCTTGCTAAGACTTGCAACTAGGTCAACATGGCCGTCGTGCCATTGGCACATGCCAAAGCATGTCGCAAGCCATATTTCCAAATGCGTATGCCTTTGGCCCACGCGAATATAGCGCCTAGGCAAGACTTGCAACTAAGTCGAGATAACCGACGTGCCATTGCACATGCCAACACGTATCGGCAGCCATATTTCAAGCCGCTATGCCTTTGGCCCACGCCAAATATAGCGCCCTAGGCTTGCAAGATTCTGAACTAGGTCACATGGCCGACGTGCTATGGCACATGCCAACACGTATTTCCAGGCCATATTTCAAAGCCGTATGCCTTTGGCCCACGCCAAATATAGCGCCCTAGGCTTGCAAGACTTGCAACTAGGTTAGCATGGCTGTCGTGCCATTGGCACATGCCAACACATGCTCATGAGCCATATTTCCAAGCCGCTATGCCTTTGGCCCACGCCAAATATAGCGCCTGGGCTTGCAAGACTTGGCAACTAGCCGCATGGCCGCACAAGTTGGCACATGCCAACACATATCGCAGGAGCCATATTTCCAAGCCGCTATGCCTTTGGCCCACGCCAAATATAGTGCCCTAGGCTTGCAAGACTTACTGTAACCAGTCGGCATGGCGTACGTGCCATTGGCACATGCCAACACGATCGCAGGACCATATTTCCAAGCCGTATGCCTTTGGCCCACGCCAAATATAGCGCCCTAGGGCTTGCAAGACTTGCACCAGGTCAACATGGCCGTACGTGCCATTGGCACATGCCAACACGTATCGCAAGCCATATTTCCAAGCCGTATGCCTTTGGCCCACGCCAAATATAGCGCCCCTAGGCTTGCAAGACTTGCAACTAGGTCAGCATGGTCAGTACGTGCCATTGGCACATGCCAACACGTATCGCGAGGCCATATTTCCAAGCCGCTATGCCTTTGGCCCACGCCAAATATAGCGCCATAGGCTTGCAAGACTTGCAACTAGGTCGAAGATGGCGTACGTGCCATTGGCACATGCCAACACGTACGCAGGCCATATTTCCAAGCCGCTATGCCTTTGGCCCAAAATATAGTGCCCTAGGCTTGCAAGACTTGCAACTAGGTCGACGATGGCCGTCGTGCCATTGGCACATGCCAACACGTATCGCAGCCATATTTCCAAGCCGCTATGCCTTTGGCCCACGCCCGAATATAGCGCCCTAGGCTTGCAAGACTTGCACCTAGGTCAACATGGCCGTACGTGCCATTGGCACATGCCAACACGTATCGCAAGCCATATTTCCAAGCCGCTATGCCTTTGGCCCACGCCAAATATAGTGCCCTAGGCTTGCAAGACTTGCAACTGGGTCGGCATGGCGTACGTGCCATTGGCACATGCCAACACGTATCGCATGACCATATTTCCAAGCGCTATGCCTTTGGCCCACGCTAAATATAGCGCCCTAGGCTTCGCAAGACTTGCAACTAGGTCGGCATGGCCGCACGTGCCATTGGCACATGCCAACACGTATGACCATATTTCCAAGCCGTTATGCCTTTGGCCCACGCCAAATATAGCGCCCCTAGGCTTGCAAGACTTGCAACTAGGTCGGCATGGCCGTACGTGCCATTGGCACATGCCAACACGTATCGCAGCCATATTTCCAAGCCGCTATGCCTTTGGCCCACGCCAAATATAGCGCCCTAGGCTTGCAAGACTTGCACCAGGTCGGCATGGCCGTGTGCCTTGGCACATGCCAACACGTATCGCAGCCATATTTCCAAGCCGCTATGCCTTTGGCCCACGCAAAATATAGCCCCTAGGCTTGCAAGACTTGCAACTAGGTCGGCATGGCCGTACGTGCCATTGGCACATGCCAACACGTATCGTAGGCCATATTTCCAAGCCGCTATGCCTTTGGCCCACGCTAAATATAGCGCCCTAGGCTTGCAAAACTTGCAACTAGGTCAACATGGCCAATACGTGCCATTGGCACATGCCAACACGTATCGCGAGCCATATTTCCAAGCCGCTATGCCTTTGGCCCACGCCAAATATAGCGCCCTAGGCTTGCAAGACTTGCAACTAGGTCAACATGGCCGTACGTGCCATTGGCACATGCCAACACGTATCGCAGCCATATTTCCAAGCCGCTATGCCTTTGCCCACGCAAATATAGCGCCTAGGCTTGCAAGACTTGCAACTAGGTCAACATGGCCGTGCGCCATTGGCACATGCCAACACGTATCGCATGCCATATTTCCAAGCCGCTATGCCTTTGGCCCACGCCAAATATAGCCCTAGGCTTGCAAGACTTGCAACTAGGTCAACATGGCCATACGTGCCATTGGCACATGCCAACACGTATCGCAGCCATATTTCCAAGCCGCTATGCCTTTGGCCCACGCCAAATATAGCGCCCTAGGTTTGCAAAACTTGCAACTAGGTCAACATGGCCATACGTGCTATTGGCACATGCCAACACGTATCTCAGGACATATTTCCAAGCCGTTATGCCTTTGGCCCACGCCAAATATAGCGCCCCTAGGCTTGCAAGACTTGCAACTAGGGTCAACATGGCCGTACATGCCATTGGCACATGCCAAACACACACGCTGGTAGCCTAACTTGCAAACCGTGCAACCTACCACTCAAGGCATTCCGCACATGCCAAACACACACGCCGGTAGCCTAACTTGCAAAACCGTGCAACCTACCACCAAGGCATTCCGCACATGCCATTGACACATGCCAAACATACACGCTGGTAGCCTAACTTGCAAACCGTGCAACCTACCACCAAGGCATTCCGCACATGCCATTGGCACATGCCAAACATACACGCCGGTATCCTAACTTGCAAACCGTGCAACCTACCACCAAGGAATTCCGCACATGCCGTTGGCACATGGCACACACGCCACTAGCAGCTCGGCATTACCACTTACGCTCGAGGTGCAACTGCAACGAAGGCATTCCGCACATGCCACATGCGTCCCTAGCGGCACCATTTGCACGCAAGATGCAACCAACACTCGAGACATCAACACAAACCGGGGATGCTTTCTAGGGTTTTGGTTTGGCGGTCACAAGATGCGGCGTACACTACGCTCACATTAAGAAAGCGTGAAAAGGAATAAAGCGGTCAAATAAAAGAGGAAATAATGGTGAAAACGTTTTCACCCATTAACACCATGCGGTTACCACCTCCTCCCATTATTTCACCCTTTATTCTCTTCCTTCATGAGGTCGTCGGTACGTTTCAAATTTCGACTTGTATAAATAGGTCTTACCTATTTCCACTTGGAGACAACAAGTCTCTGGTCAGGGAGAAAAATACTACACTCTCCGAAAAGGCAACTTTGCAAGCTCTCCCAAAAGCTTCCATCTCTTGTAAGCTTCCTAAGTTTTCACTTTCTCGATACAAGTCGAGATACTACTCTCCTCAACACCTTTCTTTGCTTCCCTCCCCAAATCAACCCTTCTCCTCCACTTTGTGACCCGAAGCAAGTCCTGAACGGCCATTTCTTGGTTTAGGGCCGGACTTGTACAGATTGATCTCTCGAATCTATAAAGTGCTTACGTGCGGACATTTGTTCGGGGTTTGAACCCGTTTTCTCACTCACCTACCGAATTTACCGAAATCGGCGAAACGATTTTTACCCATAAACAATTGGCGACCACGGCGGGAGGATTGATCTATCTAAATACAATGTCAGACCCAAGATCTCGTTCTTCACCCCCGAGATATCAAGATGGCAGGGGAAGGCGACTCGATCCGACGCAACTACTGCAGACAACCCGGTTACCCGGTTGAAAAACTACACTTGAAAACCTGGGACTGGGTTAAAGATGCTTACTAGTAATTGGGGACTTGTGACTCACCGACTCAACTGCCAGACAACCCGGTTACTACGGTTGAAAACTACACTTGAAAACTGGGACTTGTTAAAAGATGCTACCGAAATTGAGGACTTATGACTCGCCCGACTCAACCGCCATAAACCCTAAGGTTATCGCTTGTTAAAACTACACTAGAAAGCCGGAGACTCACCGAATATGCTACCAGCAATTGGGGACTAATAGCGATGCTACCAAAGAAGGCCGCCTTTACACGGAGAGGCGTGTTCACAAAACCTATGAAGTGAGTAAATTTAGACCGCACAAGATATGCGATCTATTTTTTAGGTCCTTAGTAAAACCGTCATACTACGAGTCTTGTGTCTATTGCTAGCACACACTTTCATAAAAGCAATATTCCTTTCCCAAAACATAATCGAGTCATATTATCAAAACCATTCATCCCGGAAATAATCCAATAACCTAAAAAGCTACCAAGTCAGTTTTATCAAAGGTCAAGTTTTGAACCGGACATCCAATATGTCTTTCAAAAAAAAAACCTAAATGAAAGTTTAACGGAGAAACGTTCAAGGAAAATCATCCAACGAAGTCCCGCTCTTTTTGGAGAAAGTCAACTTCGCATCTTCAAGAGCCGCTCTCTTCATAGTCAACATCTTGGAAAGCTTTTCGAGTTCCATCTCCTGTCGTGCAATCTCCTCGGCGGCAAGGCCTTCGACAAACCACGAAGTGTTGAACTCCTTTTCTACGCACACGTCGCGATGGTGCTCCCAGTCGGCAATAACGTCTTCAGAAACGGTGTGACCAGTCACCTCACGCATGTCCTCAATGGAAGATAAAGCCTCTTCCACATGCTTAACCAGCAAATCGACTAGTGACTTTCTTGGTTGTGGCCATATGTCCGTGCTTTTCCCGCATTCGTGTACAACGCCTCATGCTTAGTCGGCACGCCGAAGCCGCCAACCAGAAGACATGACCTCGGATAAGGAACCAAGTACGGGGGATCAAAATGGCGCATGCACCTGGGCCTCACTACACGCGAGAGGGTCTTCTTCCATGTCTCGACGGCCCATCGAGAATCATCCACCGTTTGAACCGCATCCAGTGCCCTATGAATTGGGTTAACGCTCATCTCCAAGTCACCGGTGGTCACAAAGGCAAGTTTTCATGCGGCTCGACCCCCGTAATCATCCTCCGAACCTGGCAGTTCCTCCGCAAACTTGAGTCGGATATTTCCCAAAAGAGGAAACAAAAGAAGAAAGAAAAGAAGTGCGAAACTCACCGAACCACTTCCCGAAACAACCAGTCTTCTTGAGGAATCACTCTCACTTGTTGAATCTTCTTCTCTCTCGACTCATCATCGCTATGAGAAGGCTCAATGTCACTGGAGTTCTTTGAAGAAATTGCCGTCTCGGCAACGTGCAAGAGCAAATAAAGCATTTACACTACCGAAGCCCTGAAGGAAACAAGACACATATTCTCACCGAAATTCACGTGTTTTGAGACAAACCAATGAAGAGGCACACATACCGGTTATTGGAAGAACCGAAAGACACAAGGGCCGTGGGAGGATCTTGTGAAACCGTCCGGAACCCGCCAAAGACGATTCTTCGTTCTCCGTTCTTTGGCACGGGCTTTCCGAATTGCTAGGCAACTTTCGCTTGGGATCTCTCAACATTGGATACTCCTTGGTAACTGTGGGAAGGTTTGCAACGAACGTTTTCCACCACGTTATTCACAAAATCTCGGATCATAGTAAACTCGTCGCACCAAAACTCATTATAGCCGAAGGTCGTCGAAGTTACTCTTCCCATTTGAAAGAAGGAAAGACGGATACCCGCCTTAAGGGCATCAAGGTCAAGGGCGACACGCAATGAATCCTTAGGGATCACCGTAGGTAAACAAGAGGCACCCCTTGATCGAAACCCATGACGAGCAAAGACGGTAAATATTGTGACTATCCGGAAAGACCCCACGAAGAAAGACGACATATAACCGGCAAGCACTTTGAATGAACAAGTTTTTCACCAACGCTCAAAGCGTCATCGAAGACAAAGACATGAGCGGAGCGAAGCAAAAGTGTCAATTTGAGTCATCGACTTATGGACCGGCCCCCATGGACGAAAATTGATTTCATGCAACTTATCAAGAAAACTAACCAAGCTCACGCCAACTCTTGGGCCTTTGTTCACCCATCGAAGAATTCGAGCCACCCCAACTCACGGGAAGCGAAGGCGGTTTTCGGAGCATACTTCTCAAAGTGCTCCCATAGCCAGACTTGCATAAAAGCAACGTGCACATATGAATCCACTTTCATGAAACCATTCGAAACTTGCATGTTCGCAACTAGGTGATCCAGATGCACATACAGGGAACCAAGGAACAACTTGCCAATGGGAAGAACTTCACCCTTTGCCAACTTCACAGCAATCGCTAACAAATCCGGTCTTATTCCTTTCTTGCCGAATCAAGTAATCAAAAATGTCTCTCGACAACCTGAGAGCCAAAAATGCGGCGACATGAAGATCATCGCTCTTCGTTCGGGCTCTACTCGTCCAAACCATTGAGATATCCACCAACCGTAAGGGCACCTTTCATCCTCTTTCCTAGAAGAATCCTTCGACTTCGAATGGAGTCTTTCCGAGCAAAAAATCCCAACTTAGCGGCCGAGGTTATCCCGCATCTTCACACTCACTTTGAGATAATTGGATTTTAAGATTCCCTATTCTACCGAAGATTCAACAAGAGAGCCACACTCTCCAGGAGAAAGTTATCTCGCCCCATCTACATATAATTGTATGGGTGTCCTAACACCATCCGAGATGAAAGCAACCAAGCCTCGATATCCTTCCTAACTGGAGATTTACCGAAGTCTTGACAAAGATCAATGACTGCGCTCGAGTCAAGTTGGTATTTATATGCTCTTTGCTCACCATGAACTCAACCCATCTATCAAAAGAACGCAATGGGCTTTGACATCCTCGAAGTCAATGTTGGAAGAAGAATACACCCCTTTATGAAGACGGAACCGAATGGTGCTCTCTGGCAACCGAACGTGTCTTCCTTTCATCCTCACCACCGGTTAGCAAAATTGGCACGAAAACCACGGGTGATTCTTCCGAGCTGGGCGAGGGCTCTAGTGAAGAATTCATCATCTCAGTGTTCTGGTTTGGAATTATGAGCATCCTTCGACAAAGTGAAATTTGATTCGAGTAACATCTTATCGAATTCCTTCATAACAATTTGGTAATAAGATATACGCACAAAATAAACGAGAAAGACGGTTATCTCCCCCGACACATAATCGTACCCAACAACAAAAAAAAAAAAAAGAAAGGGGAAGGAGGACGTATTGTATTCGCGTTCGAGACTATATACACAATATTTTATTCAGGGCTCAAGACTATATACACACATTTTATTCTGGTTCAAGACTATACACGCAGTATTTTCTTCTGAGTTCGAGACTATATACGCGGCATTCTATACGGGTACAAGTGCGTCTACAAAAGATCTTTCTTCTGGTTAAGAATTATATACTTAGGCATCCTCTGGGGTTCAAAATACACACGCAGATATTTTCTTCAGGTTCAAATATTTCTTTCAGACCGAAAATTCATATATGCAATATTTCCTACGGGTTCAAACAATATATGCATTATTTCCCTTGGTTGCATACATACAATATTTTCTACAAGAGGCACGCCAAGAAATCATATGCAAGGATTGTGGGAGCGCCTACTCTTAAGGTTTACACCTACGTGAAAAGAAAAAAAGAGAGAGAAAAGTACTAAAGACATACCTGGAAGCCTTTCTCTTTGCCGCTAGTATGAAAAGAGGAAAGAATAAAGCGCAGGATGGGGAGAAAGAGGCTTTATATATGCGTGAAGACTTTGAAATAGGGAAGGATTTCCCTTTTTACCAAAATCACGCGTGCAAGAAACGGGCCCACAAAGGGTGCGACTTCCCAATGTCGCCCAACTCACGCCCGCAAGCACGGTTTCTAAGCTGCACCTACCACCAATTGCGCCGACCCGCAAGCACGCACACTTTGCGCCGGTCCCACCAGCTAGCACACTCAGTTTCCCAACTCACGCCAACTTCCCAACGTCGCCCAAGCTGCGTCGGGCCCACCAATTGTGCCAGCCTCCCGATTTGTGCAAAACTACCAGAGGCAAGGATTCCAAATCTTATTTATAGAAGGTCAGACAAGCCTCCTTCAATTTTCTTTACGGTTTGCTGTTAATAGTTTGTCACCATCTTATGCTTACCTCGCAACAAAGCCCCTGTTCCGAGCTAGCATGGGACTTAATGTTGATGGTGGTTTTTAAACAAGGGGTAAAATTGTAAAACCCCATGACCTAGTGCTACCCGACACATTAACTAAGAGCATTTAACTCAAGTGTAAACAATTAATAGGGTATTTTTTCAAAATACCGCATTAGGTTTTCAAATACTTAACCCTAATTCCAAAACCAAGTCGCATCTGCGCACCATGGCAACAATGCCAAACCAAGCCGCATACTGCGCTGCAGGCAACAATGCCAAACCAAGCCGCATACTGCGCACCATGGAAACAATGCCAAACCAAGCCGCACCCCGCGCGCATGGCAACAATGCCAAACCAAGCAGCATCTTGCGCACCATGGAAACAATGCCAAACCAAGCGCACCTGCGCACCATGGAAACAATGCCAAACCAAGCCGCACTGCGCACCATGGCAACAATGCTAAACCAAGCCGCATCTTTACACACCATGCAAGGCAACAATGCCAAACCAAGCCGCATCTGCGCACCATGGCAACAATGCCAAAACCAAGCCGCATACTTTTGCGCACCATGGCAACAATGCCAAACCAAGCCGCATATCGCGCACCATGGCAACAATGCCAAACCAAGTCGCATCTTAGCACCATGGCAACAATGCCAAAC
The DNA here is from genome assembly GCA_023531295.1 of Papaver armeniacum. NCBI lineage: Eukaryota > Viridiplantae > Streptophyta > Magnoliopsida > Ranunculales > Papaveraceae > Papaver > Papaver armeniacum. The sequence goes on along the minus strand of JAJJWW010009091.1, from coordinate 143,999 downwards.
CAAGCGCATCTCGCGCACCATGGCAACAATGCCAAAACCAAGCCGCACCCGCGCACCATGGCAACAATGCCAAACCAAGCACTTTGCACCATGGAAACAATGCCAAACCAAAAGCCGCACCCGCGCACCATGGCAACAATGCCAAACCAAGCCGCACCACTGCGCACCATGGCAACAATGCCAAACCAAGCGCACCCTACGCACCATGGCAACAAGGCCATATTTCCAAGCCGCTATGCCTTTGGCCCACGCCAAATATAAGCGCCCTAGGCTTGCAAGACTTGCAACTAGGTCAAAGATGGCCGTACGAGCCATGGGACATGCCTACACGTATCAAAAAGAGCCATATTTCAAGCCGCTTATGCCTTTGGCCCACGCCAAATATAGCGCCCCTAGGCTTGCAAGACTTGGTAACTAGGTCGGCATGGCCGCACGTGCCATTGGCACATGCCAACACGTATCGCAGCCATATTTCAAGCCGCTATGCCTTTGGCCCACGCCAAATATAGCGCCCTAGGCTTGCAAGACTTGCAACAGGTCGCATGGCCGCACGTGCCATTGGCACATGCCAACACGTATCGCAGCCATATTTCCAAGCCGTATGCCTTTGGCCCACGCCAAACATAGCGCCATAGGCTTGCAAGACTTGCAACTAGGTCAACATGCCTCGCCGTACGTGCCCATTGGCACATGCCAACACGTATCGCATGCCATATTTCCAAGCCGCTATGCCTTTGGCCCACGCCAAATATAGCGCCCTAGGCTTGCAAGACTTGCAACTAGGTCAAGATGGCCGGACGTGCCATTGGCACATGCCAACACGTATCGCCAGACATATTTCCAAGCCGCCATGCCTTTGGCCCACGCTAAATATAGCGCCCTAGGCTTGCAAGACTTGCGTAACTAGGTCGCATGGCCGTACGTGCCATTGGCACATGCCAACATCGTATCGCAAGCCATATTTCCAAGCCGCTATGCCTTTGGCCCACGCCAAATATAGCGCCCTAGGCTTGCAAGACTTGCAACTAGGGTCATGGCCGTACGTGCCATTGGCACATGCCAACACGTATCGCAGGCCATATTTCCAAGCCGCTATGCCTTTGGCCCACGCTAAATATAGCGCCCTAGGCTTGCAAGACTTGCAACTAGGTCGCATGGCCGTACGTGCTATCGGCACATGCCAACACGTATCGCAGCCATATTTCCAAGCCGCTACGCCTTTTGGCCCACGCCAAATATAGCGCCCTAGGCTTGCAAGACTTGCAACTAGGTCGGCGTGGCCGTCGTGCCATCGCACATGCCAACACGTATCGCAGCCATATTTCCAAGCCGCTATGCCTTTGGCCCACGCCAAATATAGCGCCCTAGGCTTGCAAGACTTGCACCAGGGTCGGCATGGCCGTCACGTGCCATTGGCATGCCAACAAATATCGCCTTGAAGACTTGCCATATTTCCAAGATGCCGCTATGCCTTTGGCCCACGCCAAATATAGCGCCTAAGCTTGCAAGACTTGGGTAACTTGGTCAGGCCGCCATGGCCGTACGTGCCATTGGCACATGCCAACACGTATCGCAGCCATTTTTCCAAGCCGCTATGCCTTTGGCCCACGCCAAATATAGCGCCCTAGGCTTGCAAGACTTGGTAACTAGGTCGAAGATGGCCGTACGTGCCATTGGCACATGCCAACACGTATCGCAGGCCATATTTCCAGCCGCTATGCCCTTTGGCCCACGCCAAATATATCGCCCTAGGCTTGCAAGACTTGCAACTAGGTCGACATGGCCGTACGTGCCATTGGCACATGCCAACACGTATCGCAGCCATATTTCCAAGCCGCTATGCCTTTGGCCCACGCCAAATATAGCGCCGCAGGCTTGCAAGACTTGCAACTAGGTCAACATGGCCGTACGTGCCATTGGCACATGCCAACACGTATCGCAGGCCATATTTCCAAGCCGCTATGCCTTTGGCCCACGCCAAATATAGAGCCGTAGGCTTGTCAAGACTTGTAACTAGGTCAGCATGGCCGTACGTGCCGTCGCACATGCCAACACGTATCGCAGCCATATTTCCAAGCCGCTATGCCTTTTGGCCCACGCCAAATATAGCGCCCTGCAGGCTTGCAAGACTTGCAACTAGGTCCAAGCATGGCCGTCGTGCCATTGGCACATGCCAACACGTATCGCAGCCATATTTCCAAGCCGCTATGCCTTGGCCCACGCCAAATATAGCGCCCTAGGCTTGCTTTAGACTTGCAACTAGGTCAACATGGTCGTACATGCCATTGGCACATGCCAAACACACCACGCCGGTAGCCTAACTTGCAAACCGTGCAACCTACCACCAAGGCATTCCGCACATGCCATTGACACATGCCAAACACACACGCTGGTAGCCTAACTTGCAAACCTACCACCAAGGCATTCCGCACATGCCATTGACACATGCCAAACATACACGCAGGTAGCCTAACTTGCAAACCGTGCAACCTACCACCAAGGCATTCCGCACATGCCATTGGCACATGCCAAACACACACGCCTGGTAGCCTAACTTGGAAACCGTGCAACCTACCACCAAGGCATTCCGCACATGCCGTTGGCACATCACCACACACGCCACTAGCATCTCGGCATTACCACTTACGCTCGAGGTGTAACTCGCAACGAAGGCATTCCGCACATGCCATTAGCACATGTCACATGCGTCCCTAGCAAAGACTACCACTTGCACGCAAGATGCAACCAACACTCGAGACATCAACACAAACCTGGGGATGCTTTCTAGGGTTTTGGTTTGGCCAGTCACAAAGATGCGGCGTATACTACGCTCACATTAAGAAAGCGTGAAAAGGAATAAAGCGGTCAAATAAAAGAGGAAATAATGGTGAAAACGTTTTCACCCATTAACACCATGCGGTTACCACCTCCTCCCATTATTTCACCCTTTACTCTCTTCCTTCATGAGGTCGTGGTACGTTTCAAATCTCGACTTGTATGAATAGGTCTTACCTATTTCCACCGGACAACAAGTCTCGGTCGGGAGAAAAATACTACACTCTCGAAAAGGCAACTTTGCAAGCTCTCCCAAAGCTTCCATCTCTTGCAAGCTTCCTAGCTTTCACTTTCGATACAAGTCGAGATACTACTCTCCTCAACACCATTCTTTGCTTCCTCCCCAAATCAACCCTTCTCCTCCACTTTGTGACCCGAAGCAAGTCTGGAAATCGCCAATTCTTGGTTTAGGCCGGACTTGTGCAATTGATCTCTCGAATCTATAAAGTGCTCACGTGCAACACATTTGTTTAGGGTTTGAACCGGTTTCTCACTCACCTACCGAATTTCCGAAATCGGCGAGAACGATTTTTACCCATAAACAAATAACATTATAATGTTTTACGATTTCAACTAGATATATACTTAACAAGTCATATACGATATAATACCCGACTCATATAGCTATGAGTCTCGATATATGAGTTGAGTCAGTCCTCGGGTCAGAAATTAGAAAATAAAATGACAACAAATTTCTATTTCACAAATATGTGCTTAACGAGTCATGTACGAAATAATACCTCGACTCATACAACTCCAAGTCGATATATGAATTGAGTCAGGCCTCGAATCAGACATCGAAAAAATAAAAAACAACGACATGACAACTGACTCGGATGAATCAGAATACCGAGTCAGACCTAGATCACGAGTCAGACCCATCCAAACCTGGCAAATGTGGAAGGTTTTTAGCGGTCAGAGATTTGACCGTAAACAAACAACCTTAATAATCATAGTTTAATTATTGTTCTAAACCAACTACAGATAATGAAATAATTACATTATCCTTCACTATCCTATATTCCTATGCCAATACAGTTAAAAAATTACCATAACGTAAAAGGAGAGACAGATATTAGTTTACATTGATTTACAACATTCCGCCATAAATAAGCTCGACAGTTTTCTTTGTTTGTTTGATGAGGATTGATGTCGTTGATAATGCTATTATAATAACCAAGTTAATTTCATCTTTTAGTGAGATGAGGTAATGATAATTTTTTTCTATGTATTTATTTTTTTTATAAGCATAATTTTTCTAAGTTATTGGGTGGCCAGTCATTTACATAAAAGAATGGAACCATTTTTTTTTTGGGCACTACTCCATTTTGGAGGGGACTATTATATGATAAGAATGGCTACTCCATACTTATAAGGAGTTTCCTAAAATGTGGAAATGACTAACTTACCCTTAACCTAATTAAAATTAAAACTAATCTAATAAATAAATAAATAAATATATATAACCTAATCTAAATCATTAACAAAACAAAATCAAAATCAAAATTATTACAAATCCATTACTTTTAAATTTTCACAAATCCGTTACTATTAGAGGGTTCATTTCTTCTCTTCTTTCTGCTTCATCGTCTCGATTCAAAGAAAATTCCACAAACCCATTATTTGGTTGAAAAAAGGAGTAGTAATCATCAAAATGAGTTGAAAATGGAAGTTGCAGAGAGAAGTTCTATTTAGGAATTATGTGAAATAGTTTTGTCGAACTAGCCGAACTCGGCTTTAATGGAGTTTTTCTTTCGGAGAAAAGTTCGGGTTACCTCGCAAAAAAAAAATCTCAGCCGAAAGTTCGGTTACGTCGCAACTTTTTTTCATTTTTTTTCCAAACCGAACTTTTCTCTGAAAACTTATATATTGAGTTCGGTTATGTCGATTTTTTTTCCCAGCCGAACTTTTAGTTCAGTTACGTCGCAACTTTTTTTCATTTTTTTCCTAGACGAACATTTAGTTCGGTTACGTCGTAATTTTTTTCTCCTAACCGAACATTTCTTTGAAAGAAAAAGCTCCATTAAAGCCAAATCGGCTACCTGTGTTTTCAGAAACATTAGCCGAACTACACTTCACGAGATGAGTTATTTCTGTTCTTCGAATGTGTAGGAACTTTATTTTCATGGTGAAATCGCTTTATAAATTTTTCATTCTTTTCGAAAGTTTTTGCCAATTCAAGCAACATTAACTAAATTTGAAGTATACCTAAGTACCCGAAACCTTCATTTCAAAATCAACCATCTTAAAAAAAAAAAAAAAAAAAAAAAAAACGAAACCCTCTTCTTCTTCTAAAAATTATTCTTCTAAAAACACCAGACTAATTAATCTAAACTCACTAATCACTAATTAATAATTAATTTAACTTAATTATTTAACTAATCTTTACACTAACTAATCATTACCCTAACTAATTTAACTAAGAAGGGTAAATTTGGTATTAACATAAATACTTAGATAATGGGTGACTTAGGATTACTTCAAATATCCACCCAAAAAAGAAATAGTAGCCCCCTCCAAAATGGAGTAGGGCCCAAAACGCAGTTCTAAATGGATCCCACTTCAAAGTTTTGTTCGATTAGAGTAGAACACCATTTCTGTTTATTGGGTCTAGCTACCGGCTATTGTGTCGTCTGTTTAACCTAGTGTTTTTAGGGCCACTCAAAGGATTTAGGGCCAACAATAAAACAAAATAGGGTCACCCAAATCTAGATTGAGTTCACCCCTTATCCTTTTTTTTTTTTTCTGCAAAATTTCCCTTGATAATCGGAAATTAAACATGAATTCGGTAGTTAGTGTAATTTAGTTATTGTTAGCAATTTTATTTTATTTTTTTCGAATTTTGGTTCTACCATAATCGGTAGATAAAAATCTATCTTATCTACCGATTATAGATGATGTTCTTAAGAAATGATGAACATTAACCGACCGGTAGATAAAATGATTGTTATCTACTGATTATTCTTGATTCAAAAATTTCAATTTTTAAATACTAAAGACTAAACACAAGCGGTAGATAATGAACACAATTTACTGACATATGGTAGTACCAAAATTTGAAAATTGAAGAATTTTGTTCAAAAACTCATTTTTGGGGCAGTATATAATCGGAAGTTTAATTAACTTAGAATACTACTAGAATATGGTAATTCTCATTTCAAAATGCCACTATATAATCGGAAGTTAAGTTCACTTACCTTACTTCCGATTGTTATAATTCCAAAATTCGAAAATTAAGGTTTTTTTTCAAAACTCATTTCGGGTACATTCTAAGTTAAATTTACTACCAATTATGGTAGTACCAAAATTCGAAAATTAAATATATTTGGTAGTATTTTAAGTTAATTAAACTTCCGATTATATATCGCCCCAAAATGAGTTTTTGAAGAAAAAAACTTAATTTTTTAAATTTTGAATTATAACAATCGAAGTAAGGTAAGTGAACTTAACTTCCGATTATATAATGGAACTTTGAAATGAGAATTACCATATTCGGTAGTATTTTAATTTAATTAAACTTCCTATTATATACTGGCCCCAAAACGAGTTTTTGAAAATATTCTTCAATTTTCGAATTTTGGTACTACCATAACCGACAAGTAATTGTGTTCATTATCTACCGATTGTGTTTAATTTTAGAAAAATTGAATTTTTGTTCTATTATAATCGGTAGCTAAAAATCTATTTTACCTACCGATTATGGATCATGTTATCTACCGATTCTGGTTAATTTTCATCATTTCTTAAGAACATCATCCATAATCGGTAGGTAAAATAGATTTTTATCTACCGATTATGGTAGAACCAAAATTCGAATTTTTTGCTAACAATAACTAAATGTACACTAACTACCGAATTCATGTTTAATTTCCGATTATTGAAGGGCAATTTTGTCATTAAGAAAAAAAAGGATAAGGGGTAAATTCAATTTAGGTTTGGGTGACCCTATTTTGTTTTATTGTTGGCCCCTAATTCCTTTTGAGTGGCCCCTAAAAACGCCAGGCTGTTTAAATGGTCCTTTTTCATTTCAATTTCTTTTCTTTCTATGAAAGAGATTTTCTTAGCTCAATTAACTCGTTTGTATCCGGCTCATCTAATAATAGGATAAAATCGGCATGTTCTATGTATATTTTAAATCCCGCTTAAATATGTGATCAGTGGATGTATAAAGTATTTTCGAGTACTTGATCTAAATATTTCAAAACGTAAGTGTCGAATCAGACTCCCAATCAAATATCCGAAAAACGGAAGAACAAAACATTTTTCATCTGACTCGAGAATTGAATCTGACGATGACGAGGTATAAGCCGAATCAGACTCCCAATCAAACATCCAAAAATTGGAAAATTGAGTAGTTTTACATTTGACTCGGACTGAGTCGGACGTCGAGTTAGATTCAGTTCTCGAGTCAGATCAACCAAAAAGGGCGTTTATTTGTTTTTTTTTTTCTAACTCAACTTGTCTGTATCTGACTTATTACGCTTGAACCGGACTTTTTACATCCTACTCAACTTTTTTGAAATAATAACATTATAATGTTTTCTGATTTCAACTAGATATATACATAACAAGTCATATACGATATAATATCCGACTCATATAGCTCCGAGTCCGATATATGAGTTGAGTCAGTCCTCGGGTCAGACATTAGAAAAATAAAATGACAACAAATTTCTATTTCTGTCAAATACGTGCTTAACGAGTCATGTAGGAAATAATACCTGACTCATACAATTCCGAGTCAGATTATGAATTGAGTCAGGCCCCACACTAGACATCAGAAAAATAAAAAAACAACGACATGACAACTGACTCTGATGAATCAGAATACCGAGTCAGATCGAGATCACGAGTCAGACCCATCCAAACCTGGCAAATATGTAAGGTTTTTAGTGGTCAGAGATTTGACCGTAAACAAACAACCTTAATAATCATAGTTTAAATATTGTTCTAAAGTACTCCTATGAAATAATTACATTATCCTTCACTATCCTATGCCAATCTAGTTAAAAAAATTACCATAACGTAAAAGAAGAGAGAGATATTTATTGTCTTTACCTCTTTCTCCACGACAGAGCAACAACCACTACACTCGATGTTTACTGTTAACTTTCTTCTTCTTCTGATGTCGGTTAGATTTTGTAATTTACCCAACACTCCTTGTAGGGCTCTGTTTGGGACCATTTTATGCCGCAGTCATTTTACTCACACCAAAAATGTATAAACTAATTAATTTTCTTTTTGTGGTAAAAATACCAAAAAACCAGCTCCTCAATAAATATCCCACTCCCTAACCTCTACTTTTACTCTTCTCCTCCAAAACCACAAACTCACTCTCCCACCTCTCTCTCTCTCTCTGCAACAAAGGCAGAGACGAACCCTGTTTTTCTTCTTCTTCCTTCGAAAGAATCTGAGAATCAAAACAGAAATCAAAACCCATACACCATTCATCATCATCTACAGAGAGAAAGGAGCTTAGAAGTATAATCAAGATCAAGAAAAATGCTTGAAGAATCAGTATGGGCAACAATGAATAGTTGGTGTACACCCACTATCTTGTTCTTACTGATGAATGTAATGATTGGTGTAGTAGCAGTTGCATCTGGTTTCGGAACTCCTGCTAAACCTCAACAGCAACAAGCAGAAGATGAAAAGCGTCTTCATCCACAGCTAGTTAGGTCACCTTCAAGATTAGAGAGACTGAAATCTATGAATTTTTACAGATTTAGATCTGAAGATTATAACCCATTTAACTCCATTACTACAGCAATCAAACCAGAATCAACAACAGAAACAACCCACCATGTTACTGAACATAACTCATCAGATGATCATCAAACCTATGAAGATGATCAATCATCAGAAGAAGATGATGTGGTGCCAGAAAGAGATTTGGATGAAATCTATCGTAACCATGTTCATGTGCAGAGAACAACATCTGATACAAAACCAGCTTCTGGGGTTATACCAGTGAAATTACCAAAGAAGATGAAGAAATCAGCTAGTGTGAAATCTGCTTTTTCACATTTTGAAGAAGAAGATATTGTTCCAAAACCTGAAAGACCATCAACTGTGAAAGAAGGGAAAACAAAGTCTAATGATTTACAGAGTTTTGGTGATGATGAAGAAGTTGATGCTAAAGCTGATGACTTTATTAATAAGTTCAAACAACAACTGAAGTTACAGAGACTTGATTCTATTCTCCGTTATAAAGAAACCATCAAAAGAGGCTGATTTTTGATGATGATCAATAGTAGGATTTCATCATCTAAATTTCACTCAATGGGTTCTTCTTCTTCTTCTTCTTTTACTCTGTTTCTTTTTTCATTTTTTTTGTTTTTTCAATTTTGAAGCAGGGTTTTTAATGGAGATGATACTCGATGTGTTTGTAGATCTACCTGCAATTTCTTCTTAACAGTGTTATTAAAAAAATAATTCTGATTATTTACATATTAAATATTCTAGCTTTACCTGCAATTTCAATTATTAGTTCAGGGTATTTTTGTCATCCTGTTCTGTTTTTTCCATGGAGCTTTCCTCTCTGGTTATTCTCAGTGGGAGAGAAGAAGAGAAAGGAAGAAGATGACGAAGTAAGAAAAACAAAACAGTGTCAGAATGACGAGAATACCCTTGTAAATTCAGTTAAGATATATTTTTGTGTGATGTAGTTGGAGGTTGGAAGGGTATTTATGTCAAGAATATTTTGTATTATTGGGTTAGCTGCCTTTATGTACCCAAAGGCCGTGTAGTGCGGTTGGAAATTACTGCTGGTCTGGTTGGTATATGCACATGGTGGGTGAGTATGACGATTTTGGTTTTGTACACTTTTTCATGGATGGTTTTAGAGTGTACTGTATATTCACATCCCCATGTATTCAATCCTTTATTGGATTCTTTATTTGTTTTTCTGGTCCATGGAAATTAAAAATTAAAATACTTGGAGTGATGATGATGTCTGGTTATGTGATGCTTTCATTTTGATTTTTTATTAGTAGGGTATGCACTGCCCACGTTTTACATGTTAAGTCCGGTGACTATATAGTGTAGTGAATGGTCTAAGAGCGACTGCAGTGGTGCGACTAAACCCAAAGATCAAAGACCAAAAAAAAAGACCAAATTTTAATCTGGTCCGTCGTGTGACGCAGTGGGTGGAGAGTATATTTGGTCGAGCGGGGATTATAAGTTCGCCTGGTGTGGGGCGTAAACTTTATCCCCTCAACCAAAAAAAAAAAAAAAAAAAAAAATTTGGGGCGTTGATATAATCCTTTAAGTGGGGCGAACATATAATGTTTCGCCCCACCGAAAGTGGATTATATCAACGCCCAAAACAATAAAAAAAAAAAAAAAAAAAATACGAACATTATACCACCGCTTGGTGTGGGGCGAACATTTTAAACCCGTCTCGGTGTGGGGCTAACATTTTATCACCGCTTGGTTTTGGGGCGAACATTATATCCCCCGGGAGCTAAAATTTGGGTTTGGTCTTTGGTCCCGACCAAATATAGTCGCGCACTATAGTCGCGCACCACTCATTTAGTGCGGGATTTGGTCTTTATCCCACTACGCCCTGCAGTTCACGGACTCAAAAATGGGTATAGTCGCCCACTGCAGTCGCTCTAACCACCTAGCTCAGTTAGTAGTTGGCCGTTGGTACTTGATAAGTGACAGCTCGCACTTTTGTTGAGCTTATGATGGACAGGGGACTAGGTTTTGGTATATTGGAGACCAAATTAGTTATACCGGAGGCATAGATAGTAGATGACCGGGGTCAATATTTAGATATAGGTAGTGATATAAATAAAGAAATTTGCACAAGGCATGGTTCCAGGAAAAAACTTAGCAATATGGCATTCAAAGAACAAGTGAGAAATAATTTTTAAAATTGATGTGTACAAAGCCATTACTCGCTAATACAGCAAACAGTAACTTAGCTAAGCTTGTACATTTATTTGGTGAAGGCAGAAAACACCACTACTCGCCTTTGATCGTGGCAGGAATCATTGCTAACTCATCACCAGCACCAACTATAACCTGAAAGTTTAAAGACGAGCAGGTGATGGGATTAGTTCCGCAAGCGCAGCAATGGCATACAAATGAGCAAGGGAATGGATATTAGGAAGAAAGTGGGAAGGGATAGTCCAATAAGGTTTCAAGTTGAAGTGCATATAGTGTGTTTCAAAAATCTGAATGAAAGTATAAACATTGTGACGGTGCAAAACATTCATCATTGCCATTCCCGTGTTTATTATGGCTATCATTGTAAACAGAAAAGTTTTTTTTGTTGCACATTTAAAGAAGTAAAATTATCCGAAGCAGTCACAGAAGTAATAGAGACGTATTATCATAATTTCTTTTTCCGTCTTGTAATGGTACCATCTATTATCTGTTTAGCCTAGTGGTTGGGCTTGTACAACACCAAGCGGATATTTTGGATCTCTAGATATTTGGTTATTATTGATCCGCGTTCTTATTCCAGTTTCCAGTTTCCACCATCATCTCAGCTATTGGCAATTTACTTGGAATTATTTGGACATATTTTTTTGGCTACTATTTATAAGCTTATGATTCATGAGGTATTGTTAAAATGCAGTTAGATCAAATTAACAACCATTCATTGAAAAGGCGTGCTGATATAAGGTGCATGATCTTCAACAGACTTTATAGACACCATAATTAACAAGGGTGGGGAGTCAAGTTGCAACACCCTTTTGCAAAGGCGTTGTCGCTCTGGCCAGTCATACCTAGCATTTAATCTGCTGATCAGTTTGGAAGTGCAGAACAACATTATACTCCCTCCGTCCCTAATTAGATGAGCTATTTGGTTTTTAGTTTTGTCCACAAATAGATGAGCTATTTCACTAACCAAGGGATATTTCAAAACTACCCTTTTAATTGATTATTTTTTCTATAAAAATATGTATAATTTGATAGTCATGTTTATATTCGTTGCGTAGGTGTTTTAAAATGCTTTTCAACGATACAAAGTTTATAAAAAACTGTGGTATAATTTAAGAGATAAATCGTTTCTAAATTTACTAATTATTGCCCATAAGGGTATAATTGTAAAAAATACTTAAATATACTCCACTTTCCTCCTTTCCTTAAAATTTGTGCAAACTACAAGTAGCTCATCTAATTAGGGACGGAGGGAGTATTTGAAGATGAGATTGCTCGAGCAGTCATTCAACATTTCAAAATCCAAGCTTTCTTTCCGAGATGAAATTTAACGGGGACAAACTTTGATTTTGTAATAGGTAAACACGAGGTGTATTTTTTGTTTGTCTAGGTGGTAAGTTTTTTTTCCATTATTACCTTTGCGGATCAAAAAGAAAAAAAGATTCACTGCTGAGGTACGCACATTTTGCATTACCATGACTGGTCCAACAACTCAGCCTAGAAATGTTCCGCAAGCCCAGTAACATTCATCGGTAGGAGATTGATAAGGATCAACGATGAGGTTGCCTCATGCCTGGCCATGGATAACAATGCCAAAATCGGCGACATTTTTTGATCCATGCCTCCCCTGGACACTCTCATGCGAATGCGTGTAACTAGCAAAATAAAGCCAAAATGGGCTACCAAAAATACAGAGGGGTAGTCTCTGCTATATTTATAGATATAAAAATGCAATGTCACAGTGCAAAAATACAAATAATCATCACCAATATGCTCTGTGCTATATTTATAGATTTCCATTTGTAAACAAAAAAAGGTTCTTTTGTTGCACATTTAAAGAACTAAAATTATCTGTAGCCGTTAAAGAAGTAATAGGGACATTCGACTCTGAGCATAGTTTCATCATTCCAACCCACAATCACATGATCTGTCATCTGTATTGCCGTATTGGGCTTGTACTTTTTTTGATGCAAGAAACCTTTATATTAAGCCAAAATATATATTACATAACTACTTAGTTGACTTCCTTTCTCCCCTTACAAGAGTAGATATTTCATTGGGGATATTAGGATCGAAATCAAAGGAAGTCTTAGTTGTTCTAGCTTTTTGGCTATTACATGAGCCACATTGTTTGACGATCTATTTACATGACTAATACTAAAGGTAGTAAAAGCTGACAACAACTGCTTTATTTCATCTACATAGCTCCGGTTCATTCAGTGAACTACTGAGCTAGCATTGCTGATAGAGCTAGTAACATTTGTACAATCTGCTTCAAAGATTAAGTTGTTGAGATTGAGTTCTTTGGCCCATAGTATAGCTTGTTTCATGGCCAAACATTCTGATTGCTCCGGATCTACTCCTCCATAGTAGTGCCTGCCTCTGATACCTTTGGCTGAACCTGCAGAGTCTCGAATTATTAGTCCTATCCCAATTTCCTTTGAAGAGTGATCAAAAGAAGCATCTATATTTATTTTTAATTGTGTATCTGATGGTGGAGACCAGTGCTGAGTATTCAAATTTTTTTGATGTTCATGATTTTGACTTGTTTCTTTAAGACAAAGAATGAGGTTCCTAATACGAGTGAACCATGTATTAGCTCTCCTATTTTGAAACACTTTGATGCATCTGTTCTTCCATATTTGCCAAGCCGTACACATTAGGGTGAAATACCATCTTTGATTTTCCTCTTTCAAGGAACTCTTAGAAAACCAAATTAGCAATCCAATTGGAGACATTAATATTCGACTCAGAACTGTCAACATTGACATTCATTCCTAACTGTGTCGATTTTGCATAGTCACATTCTATAAGTAGATGTTGTATAGTTTCCTCTTGTGAGTGGCATAAAGGGCAAGTTATATCTATATCTTTCTTATAGAGACTAATTTTAGCCATTGTGGGAACAATATTTTTCAAACATTTCCATAGGAATAGTTTAATTTTGTGTGGAGCTTTTATTTTCCACAGATTCTTCCAAACTATATTAGATATTGAATTCTGATGTTAAGGGTGATTAACAGATGAATTGGTCAGCACCTTATAAGCCGATTTAACTGTAAATTCACCAGTTCTATTAGGCTCCCAAATTAGTCTATCTTCACCTAGCTGAGGTAAATTCATCTTAAGAATTAACTCTGCAATATGACCTGGAAATGTCTTTTTGATTAACTCTACATTCCATCTTTTTGGATTGTGTAGCATGAGATCCGAAACATACACAAGCTGGACCGGTTCTCTGAAATTTCCAATTGGGTAAAGCGGATGGTCTAAACCTACTATCCACTTATCATACCAAATAAGAGTCTTTGTACCACATCTTATATCCCATGTATAAAATTTCCTGACAACTTCTAACCCTTTTTCTATGCCTTTCCAAACCCAAGATGAGTTTTGGTGATTCTGCTGAAGATGAAGAAATTCACAGTGAGGTGAATACTTTTGCTTCATGTTTTTAACCCATGTTCTATCTCGTTTCGTTACAAAGCCTCCAAGCTAGTTTTGTTAACAGAGCAGATTAAATTGTTTTAGGTTTCTAAATGCCGGACCTCCATTTTCCTTGGACATACAGAGAGAATCCCATGCAACAAAATTAATCCCTTTATTTTGTTTATATGCCCCACCAAAATTCCTTTGAAGAGTATCAAGATGTTTCAAAGTATTTTTTGGGATTTGAAAATTACTCATGTAATGTGTAGGAATGGCGTTTAATACCGATTTAACCATGGTTGTTCTAGCAACTGATTAAGGGTTGTTGAACTCCATCCTTTAAATCTGCTAGCATAAGACTCTTTTTAAAGACTCGAAAAGATGATGTTTTAGACTTCCCTAAGAGAATTGGTAGACCTGGTATTTGTCCGAAGAGCATAACCTCTTCACACCCAACTTATGGGTTATTGAGAGTTTAACATCTTGTGAAATATCACCACAGATAAAGGTTGATGATTTGGAATAATTAATAAGCTGACCTGATATGCTCCCAAAATGCCGAAGAATTTCAGAAATTTGTTGAATGCCTTTTTTTCCGTTGCTTGAAAGAACAACAAACAATCATCCGCAAATAAAAGATGATTTATTGGAACTGATTTTTGAGATATACTAATACCCCGTATATCCTTCTTCAAAATGAGCATGTTCTAATGATTTGGATAGATATTCCATTGACATAATAAATGTGATAGGGAGACAGGGGGTCTCCTTGTCTTAAACCTCTAGTTGGGATGTATGGACTGCAAGTGCTACCATTCAGTCTGATGGAAATCGAAGTAGTCGAGATACATTCCTGAATAATAGCTCTCCAACATCACAGAAACCCAAATGAAGAAGCATTTTATCTATAAAAGACCATTCTAGCTGGGCTTGTACAACTCCAAGTATAAGTTTTTAGTTTCCAAATATGTTGTTACTGTCAATCAACATTCTTATACCCGTTTCCAGTTTCCACCGCCATCTCAGGTCTCGGCTATTGGCAATTTATTTGAAACTATGGACATATTTTTGGGACTTACATGCTACACTCTTTATAAACTTGGTAATCATGATTCATGAGGTATTGTTAAAATACAGTTAGTTCAAATTAACTACCATTCATCAAAAAGGCCTGCTCATATAAGGTATAATATGCATGACCTTACCCATAGCTTTTTCTTTAACAGACTTTATATTGGAAAACGATTAATAAAATATGATTTTTAAAATTTTAATAAAAATTATAATTTTTTTTTTTTTTTTTTTTTGTGAATGAAAAACTTATTAGTCCACACCGTGGAGTTTCCACATTTTAGTTGTTTTAAGAGACTATATAAGCTTTTTAGTCCGACATCGGGGAGTTCATCTTTTAAAGTTGTATTATTCCATTATATAAAGAAATTCACTACTTTTGTAAAATCTATGGGATAGGGGTTGCTCTATATTTTAGAGGGACCCCCAAGGGAAGATATTTTATATGTTTTCTTATGCGTTCGCGATTTTCCTAAAGGTTTTTTCGGAGTTGCCAAGCTCAAGTTGAGCATCTACTACATATGCCAGTAATAGGTGTATTAGGGTGTTTTATCCTGGAGATATCCGTCATGTGAGGGCTATATCATCACTCTTGAGTGTAGCCGAGCGCTAATGTCTTAAGGGCAACATGTTGAACACGTGACTCACTCTGTTTTCCAAAGTTTTTCCTTATTGCTGTTGCGGAGATCTGGGGAGCTTGTCCGTTTCATCAAATCGATCACTTCCATTATAAAGGAGTTAAGTATCAATAACTTTTTCTTATTTGAATTTTCCTTGTTTTTGATTATTGTACCCCAACAATCTTAAGACATTAGCGTTTGTAATAATCGAGAATGGTTGATTGGTTTTGTGAATCATGGATGATAATTGTGGACCTAAAAACAAAACGAATTTTTGGTCACCAGTAGGGTTTTGAATTTATCTCTTAACCTAGAAGGAATTTCGATGAACCATTTTGACCTAAAGTACTAGCATCCTGATAGTTACCCACGTAAAATTTCAGAATTTTTGAAGTTGCAAAAATATGTTTTTGATATTTTACAAAACAGAGAAACGTTTCTGCAAAATTCTGACGAACAAAAATTTGTTGTTGAATAAATTAGTTTTTATGGGGTACCCATGAGTTTTTTGAAATGGTGATTCAAACGAAGTTTGTAGATATAAATGTTATCTTCAGAACTCATATTTTATTTTCCAATTCAGAACTACGGTTTGTGAGATGTGGTGTATTAGGTGATTGGGAAATCACCGTGTCCGTGGTCAGAGTATAAATGAAGATTGTGACATGAAATTGAAAAGAGACATGGCTACCAGGCGCACGTGGATGAACACAAGTCTTCCAAAGATGACAAAGGTAAGAACATCATACACAACTCTAACCGTAGTCTCCATAAGAAAGGTATGTTTCAGAAAAATCGAATCCGGCATTACTTTAATTAAGGGTGATTGTTATGTTTGTAAAATTCCTGGCCACATGGCAGTAAATTGGAGACAACATAAAAACCTTAATAAGTAGAAGGTTAATGCTAATTTGGTTGAAACAAACTAGAACGAGTTCAATGGCATGATGTCGGAAGTTATTTTAATAACCAATGTGAGAGACCAGTAGGTGAACTCTGGAGCCACCAAGAATGTTTGTTGAAACAGAGACATGTTCACCTCCTATCAGAGGATATGGGATGTCGAGAAACTCTTTATGAGTAACTCATCTGCGACAGAGGTTGCATAAAAGGAAAAGGTCGAGCAGAAGCTCATATCTGTAATATTCTCACATTGAATGAAGTTTTCATGTTCCGAGCATATGCAAGAATAGTGTATCTTGTTCTGTTGTAGATGGTAAAAGATTTAAAATTTTAATTGAATCGGGAAAACTTGTTGTAACTAGGCAGTGATTTTTTAGGCAAGAGTTATAGGACTTTGAGTCTATATAATTTTAACGAAAAAAACTGATGAAGTGAACATAGTTGATTCTTGTGATTTCTTTGTGTGATTGAATGATTTACGTGGTACACTTGGAACCGTAAACTTATAAGTCAATGCTTAAACTGGCTAGCATAGGCTGCGTACCTAAATTTAGTTTGGATTTTGAACTCAAAAGTGAAATCTATGTAGAATCAAAATCTGTTGTAAAACCTTTTAGCATAAATGTTCAGAGTAATTCTAAGCCCTTAGAATTAATTCATTTAGTCCTAGTTGACATGATTTCAACCCAAAACCACTGTGGTAAAGATGGTTTATAACTTTCGTAGATGATTGTACGAGGTATTATCTTGTATACTTGCTTATGGATAAGGATGATGCCTTAGAAGCCTTAAGATGTATAAACTTGAAGTTGGAAACCAATTAGAAGCCTTGAACATAATAATTGTATCCTTAATGATATGATAATTGCCATGTTGATTAGTTCAGGATTACATGCAGCCTTGTGGGGGGAGGCAGTCCTCTTAACTAGTATATCCTGAATAGAATACCCTTTTAAGGATCAGATTAAACTCCATATGATTTATGGAAAGGCAGATGACCTCCTTATGAATGCGTCAAAGTGTGGGGGTGTTTGACTAAGATTGTCATTCTTTTTCCTAAAAGAACTAGATAGAAACCAAAAATGTTGATTGTGTCTTCATATAGGGTATGCTGAGTATACTTCTACATATAGATTTTTGGTTGTGTGTTACGATTTGTCAGACTTTGGTGTGATTTTTCTGACTTTGTTGTGAATATTATTACATAATCTAGGGATGCTGAGTTCTTTGAACATGTTTATTCTTAAACATGTACCTCATTAGAAATGTGTTGTTGATCCCCTAGATTTATTTTCAAACAGTCAGAACTTATCTTAAACGAAGATGAAGTTAAGGTTGAGCCTAAGACAAGTAAAACAATTAGACTTGAGACTTATTATGAAGCTGACTTCATAACATGCCTAGCTTAGTCTGAGCCCCAGACTTGTAAAGAAGCCTTGACATCTACTGAACCCCCAATCTGGGTAAGAAGCTTCATTTAGTGAAATGGATTCAGTCCGTCGGAATCAGACTTGAGAGCTTGCTTGTTTACCTCCATAGAGTAAGATCATGAGATGTAAATGAGTCTTTAAGAGAAAATGTTAGGTAGATGGAACCGTGGAAAAATATTAGGCTAAGTTGGTAGCTAAAGGCTACAACCTAAAAGAAGGTGTAGATTTCCTTGATTCTTACTCACTTGTGACGAGAATTACTTCTCTTGAGATGCTAATTGATATTGCTTCCATAAACAACTTGGATATACATCAGATGGATGTTAAGTCAGCTTTTCTAAAACTGTGAATTAGATAAAGAAATTTACATATACCAACCTGAGGACTTTATAGTGAAAGGTTATGAAGACAAAGTTTGTAAGTCGAACAAATCTTTGTATGGTTTTCAAATAAGCACGTAAACAAAGACATGGAAAATTTGATCATGTGATAATGTGTAGTGGATTTAAGTTAATGAATCTGACAAGTATATTTACAAGTAACTTGTTAAGGATGTCTGTGTGATTGTATGCTTGTATGTTGATGATATGCTTGTACTTGATACAAACATAGATGTGATTAATTCCACTAAAAACATGCACTAAGAGCAACTGCAGTGGGACGAGTAAAACTATCGACTAAAAACCAAAAAAAAGTTAAAGATATGGTTTTAGTCCGTGGTGAGACACTAGGTTGGAGGAGTAAATTTGGTGGAGCGGGAGTTAGAATGGTTCGTCATATGGGGCGGTGTTTAAAATTGCGTTTGGGTTGGACGCAACTTTAAGTTACGCCTGATGTTGGGCGGTGTTTAAATTTGCGTTTGGTGTGGAACGTAATCCTGAACTACGCCCGGTCGGGCGCAATTACAAAATACGCCTGAATGGGACGCAAATTTGAAACTACGCCTGATGGGGCGCAACTTGTGGTAACGCCTGATGGGGCGCAACCGATTGGCTCCGCCTGATGGGGCGTAAGTTGTGATAACGCTTGATGGTACTCAGAAATTGCCAACCTCTATCCCGTAAGGATCTGGCACGCGTGTAAAGATTAGCCACTTCTACTACTTACCACCCATGCATTGATAACGCGTGTAAAGAAATTGCCAACCTCTATCCCGTAAGGATCTGGCACGCGTGATAACGCTTGATAACGCTTGAGCTGCAACTACTACTACTTACCACTTCCTCTTAAATAAAGATTAGCCAGTTTGCCGGTTACCACCGGCGAGATTAGTTACTGTTGTGCTAACCTATTGATAATGTGATGAAATGTATGTACGCAAATAAGAAAAACGGTGAAGGATGGGGCGTAGATATAAATTGCGCCCCATGTAGTAACAGGCGGTACTCAGAAATGCGCCCCATGCATTAACAGGCGTAACTTATAATTCCGCCCATGCATTAACAGGCGGTACTCACAAATGCGCCCCATGCATTAACAGGCGTAACTTATAATTGCGCCCATGCATTCAACGGGCGTAACTTATAATTTCGCCCAGCATTCAACAGGCGGTACTAGTGATTGCGCCTGACTACAGGCGGACTTTAAAATCACGCCCGGTCGGACGTAACTTGTGACTACGCTTGAATGAGGCGCAATATTATGGTGCCGCTTGGTATCGGGCGCAAATGTTAATTACGTCCCACCGGGCGGAGTCTAAAGTTACGTTTCAATCAGGCGTACATTAAAATTACGTCTCATTAACAAACGCAACTTACAGCTACGCCCCAATCAGGCGTAGACGCAGATTACGCCAGACTATAACTAAACCAAAGACCAAATTTGGTTTGGTTTTTAGTTTTAGTCTGGGATTTACTCGATACTCCACTCGATAGTGTCTCTGTTTTCGACCAAATTTTTAGTTTTGGTCGATGACTGTGGATGCTCTAAATGAGAACGTTGACTTGAAGGACTTAGGACCTTTTGATGTAATCTTAGGGATGAGGATTAGAAGATAATCAAACATTTATAGTCTTAGTCATTCTCATTATGTTGAATTTGTGCCTAAAAGAAACAATCAGTCTGATTGTAAGCCTGCTTATAACCCTGCTTGTACTTCATACGATTCTTCTTGTAGACTCGAGAAAAATATGGGTAATGAAGTATCTTAACTTGAATACTCAAGAGTTATAGGATGTCTGATGAATTTAATGAACTGTAAGAGTCCATACATTTCCTATATTGTGAGTAAGTTAAGTATATATACTTGTAGTCCAGAGCAAAAGCATTTGGATGCACTTATATTACCTTTTGTTTGATTTATGAAAGGTATCTTGTTGTCCTTGAGGGACTTTGTGATGCAACCGGATAGCCGACTCAAACGAGTCTAAGTCTACGAGTGGATATGTTTTCACTCTAGCAAGAGGGTTTGTTTTTGGAAGATTTCCAAACATACATATATTTCTCAAATCATTATGGAATTTGAGAGTATTGCATTAGATAAAGTACGAGAGGGGGCCGAGTGCCTAAGATGCTTTTTAGAAGACACTACTTTCTGGCATAGGCCTGTTGTTGATGGTGGTTTTTAGCTTAGGGATAAAATCGTAAAACCGTACATCTGACATGACGTAACTATGGCCAGTAGCGGATTTATTGAATCAATCAGCGTATTTACGTAAGAATTACCAGGGTACCTTTTTTTATACATGTGTCATGTTCCACGACAGAACCCTTAGTATAAACTGACATCACCTCTGTATACACCAAACCCTAATTATCCCACCATGCCAGCCACGTCTCTGCGCCAAGGCATGCCAACCATGCCATCCGCACCACCGTGCCAATGGCAAACCATGCCAGCCGCACCACCGTGCCAATGGAAAACCATGCCAGCCACGTCTCTGCGCCAAGGCATGCCAACCATGCCAGCCGCACCACCGTGCCGATGGAAAACCATGCCAGCCACGTCTTTGCGCCCAAGGCATGCCAACCATGCCAGCCGCACCACCGTGCCGATGGCAAACCATGCCAGCCACGTCTCTGCGCAAGGCATGCCAACCATGCCAGCCGCACCACCGTGCCGATGGCAAACCATGCCAGCCACGTCTCGCACCAAGGCATGCAAACCATGCCCGGCCGCACCACCGTGCCGATGGCAAACCATGCCGCCCACGTCTACGCTCCAAGGTATGCCAACCATTCCAGCCCACACCACCATGCCAGCCACGTCTCTGCGCCAGGAATGCCAACCATGCCAGGTCAGCACCACCGTGCCGATGGCAAACCATGCCCGACCACGTCTCGCACCAAGGCATGCCAACTATGCCGCCCGCACCACCGTGCCGATGGCAAACCATGCCAGCCACGTCTCTGCGCCAAGGCATGCCAACCATGCCAGCCGCAACACCGTGCCAATGGCAAACCATGCCATCCACGTCTATGCCAAGGCATGCCAACCATTCCAGCCGCACCACCATGCCAACCACGTCTCTGCGCCAAGGAATTCCAACCATACCCGTCGTTCCACCGTGCCAATGGAAAACCATGCCACCACTTCTCCACGCCAAAATGAAGGGTTGCAATAATCAACGACTACCCTTCTCTTCGAGATACAGATCTCGACCATCCAAGTTCGCCACTTAACGCACGGAAACTTGCGGCCCAAGGCCAAACACCACGGTTTGCACCAAATTTTTAGTTTTGGCCGCGCCTATACCAGGCCAGCCTCTCCTTCACATCATTGGCTGCCAAAACGAAGGGTTGCAATAATCAACGACCACCCTTCCATCTAAGATGCAGATCTTAGCCGTCCAAAGTCACCAGTTGACGCATGGCAACTTGCGGCCCAAAGTCAAAACACACGGTTTGCACCTAAACCCTAATTTGACCGTGCCTACTCTTTGACAAGACCATGACTCACTGGCTGCTACAAACGAAGGGTTGCAATAATCAACGACTACCCTTTTCTTTGAGATGCAGATCTCGACCACACAAGTGCGCCACCTGACGCATGGTAACTTGAGGCCCAAAGCCAAAACACACGGTTTGCACCTAAACCCTAATTTGGCCGCACCTACTCTATGGCAAAGCCATGCTCAACGCTGGCTGCTACAAACGAAGGGTTGCAATAATCAACGGCTACCCTTCTCTTTGAGATGCATATCTCAACCACACAAGTTCGCCACCTGACACATGGGAACTTGCGTCCCAAAGCCAAAACACACGGTTTGCACCTAAACCCTAATTTGGCCGTGCCTACTCTATGGAAAAGCCATGCTCAACGCTGGCTGCTGCAAACGAAGGGTTGCAATAATCAACGGCTACCCTTCTTTTTGAGATGCAGATCTCGACTACACAAGTTCGCCGCATGACGCATGGCAACTTGCGTCCCAAAGCCAAAACACACGGTTTGCACCTAAACCCTAATTTGGCCGCGCCTACTCTATGGCAAAGCCATGCTCAAAGCTTGCTGCTAAAACGAAGGGTTGCAATAATCAACGGATACCCTTGTCTTTGAGATGCCGATCTCGACCACACAAGTTCGCCACCTGACGCATGGCAACTTGCGGCCCAAAGCCAAAACACACGGTTTGCACCTAAACCCTAATTTGGCCGCGCCTACTCTATGGAAAAGCCATGCTCAACGCTGGCTTCTAAAACGGAAGGTTTCAATAATCAACGGTTATCCTTCCCTCTGGAGATGCGGATCTCGACCATTCAAGTTCGCCACCTAACTTACGGACCAAAGCCAAAACATCACGGTTTGCATCTAAACCCTAAATTTGGCCACGCCTATTCTTTGGCAAAGCCATGTTGACTCTACCATGTCCACCGGCATGCCACCATGCCACCATGCCACACGTAACACCTTGCTACACGTTTTCCAATGAAAACACTCGAGACATCTAACACATGTCAAAAACTGGGGGATGCTCATAAAGGGTATTGGTTTGGCGGTTTACAGCGTGCGGCGTACACTACGCCCGTTACATGAAAGTGTCATAAGAATGAGTCGGTTAGTAAATACAAGGAATAATGGTGAAAAGCTCCTTTCATTATGGAACATCAATTCCAGGCGTTACCCATTTATCACCTCCTTCCACTTTACTCAGTCGTTTCCATTTTCTACGAGACCAGAGTACGTTATGTTACGACTTGTATAAATAGGTCTTACCTATTTCCACCAAATAACAAGTTTTGGTCAGGAGCATACAACACTCAGAAACCACTTGCTAGCTTTCCCATCTGTTAGCTTTCACTTTCTGATACAAGTCAAACAATTACTCTTCCAGAATCAATTATTCTGGTCTCAACACTTTCTTCGCTTCCCTCCCTAAAACCAACCCTTCTTCTTCACTTTGTGACCGAAGCAAGTCTGGAACGGCCATTTCTTGGTTTAGGCCGGATTTGTACAGATTGATCTCTCGAATCTAAAGTACTCCCTTGCAATACATTGTTTAGGGTTTAGACTCAGTTTATCACCCACTCACGCGAAATTACCAAAATCAGCAGAAACCGTTTTCACCCTCAAACACCTGTGCCATCTATATCTATACATTGTGTTAACCAAGCTATAATATCTAAAGCTAAAAATAACTAATCTCAATCGGCGTTATTTCCATTGATTAGATAAATTCCAAGGAGAATATCGCACAACCTTTGACGAAAGTTTTATACAAAGAGATAGTTAAAATTGCATCGAGGGGGATGGGGCTTTAAGCTCATAAATTAAAATTGTCATGAAGGATACTCAACCTTGCTGACTGGAGATCCCAAGATCAAGGTTTCGAATGAAACAACTAATTTGTGGTGGGTAAAGGTAAACACTATCAGAGAATTTCATTCTCTATCCCTTCCCTATGGTGTAGACGTGATAGTGTCACTGCATGTGAAGGATGACTTTTAAGAAGTCTTAATGAGTTCTATAGTTTCAATTTAAGATTGAAGTGGGATGTAACAGTAACACTCTTTATGGAAACTCACCTATATGAATGAGGAAGTGGGGCAGCTTCCTATGGGAATATGAGCTTTGATTCTCTTGAGCATTCTGAGAAACAGGATATGTCCAGGGCCAAATTGGACAAAACGGCACGAGCTTGGCAGCAACCTTGGAGATATCATGGTCGTTATCGCGAATTACATCAAACGCTAGCAGTTCAAGACATAGTTCACCTGTCTCTAGCAATTAATTCCGGTAATATCTCACTAAGCAAAGGTTCAAGACCTCATGGACACCTCTGCCTAAAATGGTATTTCTGCGCTTTTTATGTGATTTTCGTTTTGATGGTTTTGGTATTAATGGAACAGTTTGTCACTAAGGGTTCACTAGTTCATGCTTTTTCACTTTGGTGAAAGGAACCTTTAGTCTCACTTGTGAGGAACTAAAGCTGAAAGCTCTCTATACTATATGATTTTTGCAATCAATAGTATGACCCTGGGGTCAACACACTATTGTGTGAGGGAGATGACGTTGAAATGGCTAGTATGACTTCATCATGCATGATCTGTCTATCTGTTCAGTCAGTTCGGGTCGTGAGATTGGGTTGTTGATTTACCAAGATCTATTTGTGTTTTCGTGTTTTATTGAGTTTTCATTCATGTGGGTGATTGTTGGAAAACGATTAATAAAATATGATTTTTAAAGTTCTAATAAAAATTATAATTTATTGTTTTCTTTTGTGAATGAAAAAATTATTAGCCCCACACCGTGGAGTTTCCACTTTTTAGTTGTTTTAAGAGACTATATAAGCTTTTTAGTCCCACATCGAGGAGTTCATCTTTTTAAGTTGTATTATTCCATTATATAAAGAAATTCACTACTTTTGTAAAATCTATGGGAAAGGGGTTTCTCTATATTTTAGAGGGACCCCCAAGGGAAGGTATTTTATATGTTTTCTTATGCGTTCGCGATTTTCCTTAAGGGTTTTTTCGGAGTTGCCAAGCTCAAGTTGAGCATCTACTACATATGCTAGTAGTAGGTGTATTAGAGTATTTTATCCTGGAAATATCCGTCCTGTGAGGGCTATAACATCACTCTTGAGTGTAGCCGGGCGATAATGTCTTAAGGGCAACGTGTTAAACACGTGTCTCACTCTGTTTTTCCAAAGTTTTGCCTTATTGCTGTTGCGGAGATCTGGGGGCTCATCGTTTCATCAAATCGATCACATACATTATAAAGGAGTTAAGTATCAATAACTTTTTCTTATTTGAATTTTCCTTGTTTTTGATTATTGCACCCAACACTTTATAGACACAAATCAAAAATGGTGGAGAGTCAAGTTGCAACACCCTTTTGCAAAGGCGTTGTCGCTCTGGCCAGTCATACCTAGCTTTTCATTTGCTGATCAGTTAGGAAGTGAAGAACAACATTATCTTTGAAGATGACATTACTCAAGCAGTCATTCAACAAGTAAGGATCCAAGTTGTTGTAAAGAAGAAACTCAGTGGAGTTAAAAGAGTGATTTTTGTAACATGGTGTTTTTGGGTTTTACACTTTTTCATGTATGGTATTAGCTAGACTGTATATTCACATCCCCCTATCATCATCGTCATGTATTTTATCAAATTCAATCCTTTATTGGATACTTTTTTTTTTTTTTTTTTTAATTTTTCTGGTCTATTAAAATTAAAAATTAAAATACTCGGAGTGATGATGATGTCTGGTTATGATGCTCTTTCATTTTAATTTTTTATGCGATGCACGTTTTACATGTAAGTGGTGGTTAGTGTAGTGAAGTTGAACCCTCCGGCACAGTGACTCAGTGTAGGTAGTAGTTAGTAGTGATAATCGATAACTGATAAGAGGCTCTTGGTAGGGTCACACGACCTTTTTTGGTCCATGCCTGCCTGCCTCCCTTGGACACACTATCAACATGAAGAATAAAATTGGAAAATTGGCATATTTTTAAGCTAAAATAAAAAAGTGAAAGTAACATTTTCCAAAAATGAAGATAGTATGTTTTAGAATCCAAAAGGTCCAGTAATCTGCAACTGATGATCTTGGTTGGGCATGTGCAGTAATGGGCAGGGGATTTTTAGTTCCTCAATGAGCAAGAGAATGGGTACTACTAAGGTTATGCCGAGAAAATTCGGAGTGGGTAGTTCAATTGTAAAAACAAAGGTTTAAAGTGTATGTAGTGTGATATCGTCGTGTTACAAAAATCAAAAAGAAAATAAAAAATAAAGTAGATACTTCGCTAGCTTTCCACACATTTAAAGAAGTAAACTAATCCGAAGCTATTAAAAGGTAGTAATTGAGACACCTTACCAAGGTATCATCGCTGCATCTCAGAGTTATATGATCAGCAATCTTTTTAGCTTATTGGGTTGTACCATCCCAAGTATATGTTTTAAATTTCTAAACATTCCGCTAACGGTTATCATCGTACTTATTCCAGTTTCCAGTTTCCACCATCATCTCAGTTATTGGTAATTTACTTGGAACTATGAACATATTTTTTTGGACTTATAGGACTACGCTATTTATAAACTTTAGGTATTGTTAAAATACAGTTGGATTAAATAAATTAACAACAATTCATCAAAAAGGCCTGCTGATATAAGGTATAATATGCATGATCTTACCCATTGCTTCTTGTTTACCAGACTTTATAGACACCATAATCAAAATTGGTGGAGAGTCAAGTCGCAACACCCTTTTGCAATAGCTTCCATTTGCTGGTCAGTTTGGAAGTGCAGAACAACATTATCTTTGAAGATGATATTGCTCGAGCAGCCAGTCAATAAGTAGATATCCAGGCCTTCTTGTAGATAAGAAACTCGGGGGAGTATAAGGGGACCAACTTTGATTTTGTAATAGGTAATCTCTATGTTACATTGTTTTGCTCTGTGACCTTTTGCTTACTTTGAGTAAGTTTTATCCACTATTGTCACCTTTGCGGATCAAAAAGAAACTCTGATCAGGTACGCACATTTGCATGACCATGACTGGTGGTCCAACAACTCAGCCAAAAAGTGTTCCACAAGCCCAGTAACATTCATGGGTAGGACTAGCCAGGATATTGATATATATCAACGATAAGGTTGCCTGCCTCTTGCCCGGCCATGGATAACAATGATATTTAGTCAGTTTTACAATGAGTAATTTCGATTTTTCAGTGAACACGGGAAATGTTAGATAAAATTTGGTGCCAAATATACCAGTGAAAATGTATAGCATGAAATGAGTTCACAGTTCAGTATGTTTGAATTTTTTTTTTTTTTTTTTTTTTTTTTTTTTTTTTTTTTTTTTTGCTAAAAAAAAATAGAAGAAATAGGAAGAACTTTTTAAAAGAGCTAAGAGCAATTCTTATGGGATGAACAAACTTAGAGTTTGTTCATTTTGATCCCACTATGGGATGAACAAACCAAGAAAATGGATGTTCAAATGAACATATCTGTTCATTTGAACATTGAGTCACCACAACAGACGCGCGTCTGCTGAAATGGCGCGCGACATCCCTACTGACGCGCGAGCCAAGAAGAAACGCGGGCGTCACTAGCACAATCTCGGGCGACACTAGCCCAATCTCTGGCGTCACTAGAATGAGCGCCCACTGCAAATCCAGATTTTTTACTAATATTTTGCTCACTTTATCCTACCTTTTCTTACTTTTATCCTATTTTATCTCACCAAAATATTATATTTTATATTTTAACTTTATCCTACAAAGCATTTTATATTAAAAAGAAATACTAGTGGGGTCCTAGAAAACCAAATATGTTCATTTTGTTCTGCTTTACCATAGTGGAGAAACCCGTTTGACCAACCACGAGGCTGAACAAATATTTGTGTTTGGCCATTGCCATAGGACTCTAAGAATCATTTTGTCAGAGTTTAGTGCTAGTGTCTTGTAGGGGTGTCATGAGCAATCAAGTAACCGCGATGGAAACAATTACTTTAACAACAACCTTTCAAAGAAGCCCATTTTTGGGGAGGGGATCAATGTTCAAGCAAGTGTTGTTAATTAGGGGTGAGCATTTGGCCCGTAATTCGCGGATTTAATCGGGACCAACCGTTCTTTTGTGGATGGATGCCCGGACCGTTCGTTGATGGGTTGGATGCGGATGAAAAATCTGAAATCCAACGGATTACGGATCGGGCCCGGATGCAACCTCGAAAATCCGTTGGACATCCATATCCGTTAAATTAAGGGCATTTATATAGTTCAAGAAAATACTATGGATCATTTAGGAATTTTTTAGTTGTTTTCTTGGGATGTTGTACATGACATTTTTATATTTGTATACATATATATGATATATAGGTTTTATAAGGAATCATTTGTGTTCGCTTTATTTTCTTTACTATGAATTTTAACTAAAACAAATCCATTGGATTATCCGCATCCAATCCGTTCATCCATTGGATGAAAATCCGTTGGATCTGGATTGGATGTGGATGTCAAATTTGAAAGGGTATATTAATTATATGTCCCTACTTTTAACTCCCTACAAATATATCCTTATGCAACAATAAATATGTCCCTCCTTTTTTATAACCTTATCCATTTAATATTAGATTACCTTAATACCCTTATCCATATAATATTTTTCTTTATTTCAAAATAAAACAAATTTCTTCCTCTACCACTTCACCACCACCACTATCACCACCACCACCACCACCAACATTCAACTACCATTCCACCACCACCACCACCGTTCAACAACCACCACCTACCAACCGCCACCACCACCAATATTCCACCACCACTCCTTCACCACCACTAGTCATTGCCGCCACCACCACAAATTCGTCGCCGCCACCACCGTCGCCGCCGCCACCATCACCGCAGCCGTCGCCGGTTCAAATATTTTGTATCAACAAAAAGTAGTTGATCCATTTCAGTTGGATCAAACAGTGGATGTTTATCCATTGCAGTTGGATCAACAGTAGAAGTTTATCCATTGCAGTTGGATCAACAATGGATGTTTATCCATGCTGATGGAAAAATGCTACCACATCATCACCAAGCAGATTTCATTCACCAACAAAACCATCAACAAGTAGAAGTTTATCTAGTTTATCCAAGAAAAAAGGATCAACAAGAAGTTGATCCAATTTTAGTGGATCAACAATGGAAGTTGATCCATGTAAAATTGGATCAATAATGATAGTTTATCCATGTAAAATGGAGTGAACATGGCGTGAGTCGAACACGCATCATCGACATGGAGTCACCATGCTACCATTGCACCATAAGTTCAACATTAGAACAAATTTACATGATTTAAACTACAAAACATGAGTTCAAAGGATCAACAACAAAGAGTTGATCCCATATAGATGGATCAACAACCATAGTTGATCCAAAATATATGGATCAACAACCATAGTTGATCCAATATCACCGCCGCTTCAACCTAGATAACCACCATATTTCATTACCTCAGTAGCTTCATAAACACCAACACTCCAAGACCCCTTCAAAACCAATCTCGCTTGGATCAACAATAGAAGTTTATCCATTGCGCTTGGATCAACAACCATAGTTGATCCAATATCACCGCCTGCTTCAAACCGGATAACCACCATATTTCATTCAAAGAACATGCTTC
Source organism: Papaver armeniacum (assembly GCA_023531295.1). Lineage (NCBI taxonomy): Eukaryota > Viridiplantae > Streptophyta > Magnoliopsida > Ranunculales > Papaveraceae > Papaver > Papaver armeniacum. The sequence goes on along the minus strand of JAJJWW010009091.1, from coordinate 114,277 downwards.
AATCTCTCAGAACAACAACTCATACCAACACCGCCACGAACTCATACAATAAAAGCCACCACTATCACCGCAAAGTGCAAACAAACATCCAAAGACCACCGCTATAACAACACCTTCCACCACCACCACCATAACAAAAACAACAATACTAAAATGTTTCTATCACCACCACCACCACCACCACAATAGTACAACAAACTCCATTTGCTTGGTTTAGAATGAATCACACCAAGAGCTCAATTTAAATCAAAAGGAAAAAAACAAAACCATGTTGAACCTAAGCCATACACCTTCTTCACACTAGTCTTACATCTAATGCTAACAACTCACTCAATAACAAACATCAACAACACAGTAAACATCGAGAGGAGCATTTCTTACTAATTGAAATACGCAGAAGAAGCTGCAAATAATATACTTCTTTCCGTAATTGGATAATCCGCTGGACAGATTGTGTTGCAGGCTTAAGCTTTGCTCGTCGTGAACGGAATTGCTAAAAGACCGAAATGAAACTAGTAAGGAACAACTAGACTGATCCGAAGCTTGAATACGAAATGTGACACCAAAAACATCAATCTCTCCTCCCGAATCACCACCAACTCGAACTCGCTCAAACCTTATATCACAACCGATTCATCTCAATCTTCCATGTACGTTCTTGGTTTATTGCAAGATTCCATCGCTTGACAACAACAAACAAACCCCGATCGCTTCTCGATCTAATTGCGTAAACTTAAACTATCATCTTATCGGGATCTCGATTACAGATTCAAAACCCCTTAGATTCAATCTCTAATTCACCTTCAGTAGCGGCAACTTCTCTTCGTTATTTCTCAAAATATGTTCTTAACTCTCTCAATTTCTCTGTAACTCAAAATCAGATCTCGTTTTCTTTGGGTATGATTTTAAAAATCGATTATAGAAGAAGAAGAAGAAAAAAAGAAGGTTTCATATCTTGCTGATACATCTCGATTGTCGGGCGCGAAGGTAGGAGAATTTGCAGAGGTGGTGACGATGGAGATGCTGCTGGTGGTGGTGGAGCAATGGGGGGGGTTCGCTGCTAAATGAAGAAGAAGAAGAAGTAAGTAAGTAGGGATAGACCTAGATAAAAACAATAGATAAGAGGGCAAATTTGGAAGAAATAAAAACCTTATTGGACCCCTGATGGGCTTAGGGATGAAGAGGGACATATTTATTGTGTGATAAGGATATTTGTGTAGACCATCAAAAGTAGGGACAAATATTCAATTACCACAATTTGAAATCCATAGTGCATTGGATTGGATGCGGATGAGGTGAAGACCGGTCCATACCGGTCCATGCTCACCCCTATTGTTAATATTGTTTTGCATGAAGGCTTTCCTCCATTGGTTTGGTGGAAGCTAGTCATCGGCAGGCGGCAGCAATCTTCCCCCATACTAGTGTTACACCTTCCCATTGTAGAGAAAAAAAGGGATTTCATCCAGGTGTAAAAGAGGTGTATTATCCAAGCCCACCGATTTGAAATAGCCCAACAACAGTCCAGCTTGAAATTTAGTATTAAGGCACTCGACGACCGTCATTACTCCCATTTCCGTTTGTCTGCCAAGTAGAATAAATGAAGTATACTAAGAAAACAGGGGAATCAAATCGAGCATAATGATTTTTGAGGCAGACTTCGTTTCGTAAATATTGGTCTCATGATCTCATCTTTTGATTTAGTTTTCTCAATATGAACAACAACAACAACAAATAAAAAGGAAGGCAAGAAAAAAAAAAAAAACCAAAAAAATTATGGAAATAAATAAATATATTCTCCACCCAGACAGAAAAGAACACCAAAATATATATTTACCAGAAATGTGTATTGCTTCGAATTCTTGAACTGGCATTTCTATTTTATTGCTGACCCGACGAGTATAGAAAAAGTGAAGATTATTCATCATCATCGTCTACGCTTCGTACAATTTAGTAATTTTTCTGTTAATGTGATCAACTTCTATTTCACAATACTACTTATTATATCACTAAGTCGGTTTGTTTAATTTCCTCCGTCATCTAAATTATTTACGACTCCAAGAATCGAAAAAGAAAAATACACTCGCAATTGCATTAACCAATTGCAAAAGAAAGGACCAACCACTTAATTGGGGCCTATAGCTACATGACAAAATAGGGTCATTAAGAAATAATTCATAGAAACCCTTATCCACTATTTATGTTAATTCTTAATATGTCTTTGTTAAATTAATGATGATTAATTAAGTTAATATTTGCTAAATTAATTAGTGTTTGAGTTTTATTATAGTGTTAGGATTAGAGTAGAATTCATTTTCTTTTTTACGGTTTGGAGGGAAAGAATGAGTAGAGGGAAAAAAGAAAAAACTAGGGTTTGTGATTTTCTTAGCAAAAATGAAACTTTATAGTGATGAAGAAGTGGGTGCATCAGATTATCATGATTTCGATCCTACCGAATTGGATGATTTGTTGAATGAAGAAGAGAATGTCAACCAAAGAATGATTGAGGATATTATTCAAGCACAAGAACAATATCGTCAGGAAGAAGAAGGTGATAATGCTTCTAATAAATATGTATGATTTTTTTTCCATAATCGGTTTATTCGATACTACCACATAAACCGATTCTGGGTAAAGTCCCCAAATTGGGTATCATAATCGGTTGTTGTTCATCACCATATAATCCGATTGTAGTAAAATTTTGGCGAGATGGGTACATGACCAAAATCGGTTTATGTTGGTGATGTGCATATGCCGATTCCTTCACTTGGATTTTCCAGTAAAATTCACGAGTTCACAATCGGTTCATTTATGTATATATGTAATCCGATTGTGGAAACGAAATGATACAGAAAAAATGATGAACAAAATCGGATTACCTGTTATGCAATGTGAACCGATCGTGAAATATGGTAATTTTTCTCTGAAATCATCAAGTCCTTAATCGGACTTTATAATTGCTCATATAAACCAATGCCTAACAACCGGTTGTATCGACTATGACACATAAACCGATTCTAAATCCTACACCTTTTGATATATGTTGTAGATTGTTGCGGCGTTCAACGAATATCATCCCAAACCCGTATCTTTGTTCGGTGTTGATACCTCTGCCCACTATTTCACCGATTTGAGATGGAAAGAAAGAAACGATGCAAAGCAATGGTTTATGGACAAGGGAATAGAGATCAAATGCGCGTTAGTTTTAGGCCGTCATTCAAGTGAAGATCGTTTGGAACTTGTTTGTGAGAGTGGTGGAAAGCAAGAAAGTCACTGGGCAAAGGACATAATGTATGTGTAGAAGACGACAAGGTAATACATTACTAAATCAAAGAGAATTGTTTTATTCAACAATAACAACATACATTATATCGGTCTTAGAGTACGTGATGATTGTCCATTACCACCGGTAGATGGTTTCATGAGGTCTCGGAGGTCACCAAGGAGTGGCTAAAAAAATACGATCCCAACATGAGGCGATTGGAGGAATTGATCGGGTCGGATCAATTCGATGGTCTCCATTTATTGGAATGAGTATTTTCCTTATGTTAAAAACTTGATCCATCGGATGCTTATATTTTGTCTCTTTCTTATATTGTATTTTGCAAACTTGAACCAATCTTAATGAATGAAAGTGGTTAGCTTTTTTGGGTACCTTGGACTCATGAAATTTGTAACATAATCGGACTTTTAATACGTTTATAAAGTTCGATTTTTGAGGTAGTTTGCTGCAGCTTTTTCAGAATCGGTTTATATGGACGATAATGTAATCCGATTGTTGGAAGAAAAAGTTACAGAGATTTTTAACTCAATAATCAGATTACATATGGTCCAATATGATCCGAACCTGAAACCTGAATCGGTTGATGTGTGTATTGGTGTAAACCGATTATAGTTGATTTTCATCACATCCACCCAGAATCGGGTTATGTAGGTTCACATTAAAATCCGATTTCGGCCACAATCGGATTAATATGGTGCACCTATAAACCGATTTTGGGTGGATTTTCAGAAAATTTAATGAGTGAATTTTAAAGATTTAGAGGTAAATCATTGTAGAGTACCACTTAGAAGGAATGGCTTAAAGGGATTTAACTCAATCACTTGAATTGTCTGTTTTTTGGTTTTTTTTTTCAAAACCCTTAAAGAAATTAGATTTCAATTATTGTTTGTGATTGATTAGGGTTTAGTTTTGATTTTGATGGAAATTGAAAAAAAAATTGAGTTTTGATTAATGATTTTTGTATTTGTTAATTAAGTTATGATTTTGTATTTGTATTTGTGTTAGAATAATTAAGGTTTCTTTAAGGGTTAATTTAGTATTTTTACAATCTTTTAGACAAACCGTATCATTCTCTATTGGGTGGATGAAGAAATCCATTTGCCCCAATTTAGCCAGGTAATGGTAAGTGTAATAGATTATTATCTTGTGGGCTTGTTTTACGCATACGAGACTTTCTCTCTCTCTCTGTCTTTCTCTCTGAGCAAATCTTAGGTTTCAGTTTCGAAGATTTCTAATGTCTTAAAAGTTTTTGGTTTTTGATTTTTCTTTATTGTTTTATATTGCTTTAATCTGAGGAACTTAGTTTTTTCCTTATTTTTTACAGGTTTGCAAAACAAATTTTTTTGGCATAAACACAATTATGTGGAACTAATCCTTTATTTCCTGTATTTGCAGTGCTGAAGTAGTGTCTCAGTGGTGATCCAGTGGTGGTTTTAGAAATAGTGGTGTAGGAGATTTTCAATCTCTCTTTGTTTCAGTGGTATATCTTGCATCTGTCATGGTTTCTCTCTTTTTAACAAGAAAGGTTGGGGTTCAAAAAACAGTGGTGTTTTTTGCATTCTCGGTGATGATTTTGTCTTTATACATGATACATAGATCAATGGGATCTACTACTAGTCATCAAATCACTTCATTTCTAAGATTGGATACGATATCTTCACATCAGAACAGAAGTCGCAGAACCAAAATTCATGAGGATAGAATTGGTAATGCACCAAAAGAAAAAGCGCAATCAATGGATTTCTCAAATTTGAAAAATTTTCTTTCCAAGTCAGAACATATTTTTTCTCCGGAAAAATCTAATCAGTTTACTAGGTATGAGCTGGGTCAACAGGTTATTTTTGGGAACATTGGTAGCAGTCATCTAAACCCTAACCCTAGAAATGAAGCTATAAATCTGGTGAATGAAAAGGGTTTTCTACACAAAACAAAGATTACAAAGAAGAAGAGGAAATACCAAAACTCAATGGCTCAACCAAATAACTTGCAGCTAGCGGCCTTAACAAACAGGATGAGAAATACTCATCTCAACCTTGGGCGACTCGAAATGTAAGAAGCGGTTTGATCTCAACCACCGAGATAGATGATGCGGCAAACAAGTGGAAAAAGCTTGTCTTATTGGTAAGATAGTTCACAAAGATACCATTGATGTTTGAAACGTGCGAAGGAGATCAACATAACTGGAGAAAATTCAAAAGGGTGGAAATAAATACTATGGGTAGAAACTTATTTGTTTTCAAGTTCAAGACCAAGGATGACCAAAGAAGAAGTTTATAAGAAGGTTCCATGGGTGATCAATTACATGTTGGTGGTTTTAAAGGAGTATGATAACGCGATCCCACTGGAGAACTATACGTTCACACATCAGATTTTCTCGGTGATTTTTCGCAACCTTGCTTTAGAACATACTGATGATGGCATAATAGACAAGATGATTCAAGACATTGGCCAAATGTTAGAGGTGGATGGCAAGAAATGTATTACCATCAGAGGGAGGGTAGTTACTGCAAGGATTCTGGTGGACCTAAGGAAGCCTTTGAAGCAGGGTGTATGGTTGTTTAACGCGGCCAAGCAAAAAGTCTGGGTTAAGTATCATTTTGAGAAGCGGCCAAAGTCTACATGTACTCATTGTTATGTGATTGAGCATGATGATGAAAAATGTGAGGAAATAGCATGGAACATCTTTATCTATGGCTTGACAGACAAGGAGTTTGAAGATTTCTATGCACAACATGAGCATATGGTGGAAGCGTATGAGAAAAATCAAGAGAAGGCAAAAGCTGAGAATGATAATAATGGGTCTTCAAGTGGGTCGGGTCTGGATAGTGAAGATGGAGCGGATCCTAGAAAGAACAAAAGAACTCGAGACTCAGGAATTGAAGATAACTATGTCATTTTAGACAATCCTCTTGCTCAGAGTGATGAAATTCCAAATAATCAATTTGGTGGAGTTTATCATGTGGACAATCCCAACCCAACCTTTAATGGAGAAGATCTGAACATGGCAGAGGCAGATAGCGAAGGGAGAAGTGAAGGACCAAACCATCCATCACCCACTTGAGATACGAAGGAGTGCTTTGAAATCGGTTTGCAAATTTTATAAAATCCTTCAAAATTTACATTACTCTGATTCGGTTATTTTTGAAATTTTTATCCTTCATTATTGTGTCTTGAATTACTGGGTGGATTCAAAAAAAATTTGGTGTCAGATTGCTTATACCAATTTTTTTTTTTTCAAATCTTTGAAACTGATAGACATAGGATGAAAGTCTTTGCTTGGAATGTCCAAGGGTTTGGGAATAAGGATACTAGGAAGCATCTAGGAGAGTTAATTAGAGCTAATGATCTTGATACTATTTTCTTGTCTGAAACCAAATTGATGAATGTTAAAATGGAAAAGCTTACCTATAGGTTTAATTATATGAATTACCTATATGTGAACCCAATTGGAGCCTCTGGTGGTCTATTTTTGTTATGGAAAGATGGAATACACATTGATGTTGTGGACATGAATAAAAACTTCATCTATGTTTTAGTGAATATGGATTCTAGAAGTGGGCATACTCTTCTTAACTGTATGTATGGAGCCTTGGATGATTTAGGCTGGGATAGACAATGGGACTATTTAGACCAACTAGCAAGTAGGTATATTTGTCCTTGGGTAATCATAGGAGATTTAAACTTTATTATTAGACAGGAGGAAAAAGTTGGTGGCAACAAAATTCCTCAAAGTCAGCTTGATAATGTTAAATTCCATCTAGATCACCTAGGCCTCTCTGATTTGAACTTTGTAGGGAACCCTTTTACCTGGAGTAACCATAGAAGTGGGGAAGCTCTCATTATTGAGAGACTAGATAGGGTCTTAGTAAACTCTGAGTGGTTAGAGTTGTTTCCTAAGGCTATAGTTTATCATTTGGTTGAAGTTGCTAGTGATCAGTCCCATTTTGTTAATTTCTTCTAGAGAGGATAATACTTCTAGAAGACCTCTTAGGTTTAATAGGTGTTGGTTCAGTGATAGTTCTTGTAAAGATATTATTGCTAGTAATTGGAACACTAATGAAAGAGGTTCTAAAGCTTTCAAGCATGCTAAATGTCTGTATAATGTGAAGGTTGCTCTAAGAAATTGGAACTTACATTCTTTTGGGAACTTTCAATATCATATAAATGCTATTCAGAAACAACTTGAAGATGTCTCTCTTAATATGCATGATACTGCTAGTATTACTTTGAAAAAAAGTCTTGATGAGTCTCTAAAATATTGGTATAGTGTGAAACAGGACTACTATATGCAGAGACCTAGAGAAAATATCTTAACCTTTGATGATAAAAATACCAAATATTTCCATGATAAAGTCAATTATAGGAAAAGAAGGACTCAAATAGATTGTTTGCTAAGTAGTATTGGTGTTTGGTTGACAGATAAAAATATGATAGCTAATGAGCTTAGAGAGCACTTTAGTAAAATTAGTAGAACAACCAATCCTCCTAGGGATAGGGGTCTTTTGGATGTTTTGACTCCTTGTATTACTTCTGAAGAAAATGCTTTTCTTATTAGGCCTCCTACTGATGAGGAAATTAGGGCCATTGTTTGGAAAATGCAGCCATGGACTAATCCTGGACCAGATGGATACCCACCTGGATTTTATCAACAAATGTGGGAGACTGTTGGTACGGATACTGTTGATATGGTCAATAGTTTCTTTCACTCTGGTCATATGCTTAAACAAATGAATCATAATTTTGTTTCCTTAATTCCTAAGAATAATGCTCCTAGAACTCCTGCTGATTTTAGGCCTATAAGTCTTAGTAATGTAAGTTACAAAATTATATCTAAGCTCCTTGCTAGTAGGCTTAAAACTGTTATGGACAAGTTTATTTCTCCCTATCAAGTCGCTTTTCTTTCTTCTAGGCGAGATAACGAGATAATATAGTTATTGCTCATGAAATAGTAGATACTATGAGAAAGAATAAAACTAAATCGGTTTAATGGCTATTAAATTAGACATGTCCAAAGCTTTTGATAGGATAGAATGGCAGTTTGTTATTGATATTTTACGAAAACTTGGCTTTCATGATCATTGGTGTAATCTTATTGAGCAATGTATTTCTACTGTGTCAACTTCTATTCTTTTAAATGGTGCTCCAGGAGAGGTGTATTATCCCACAAGGGGTCTTAGGCAGGGAGACCCCTTATCACCCTACTTGTTCATTATTTGTATGGATGTTTTATCTAAGATGTTCATTAATGCAGAGTCCAAAAACAATATACAAGGTATCAAGGTTACTACTTCTGCTCCCTCTGTTAGTCATTTATTTTTTGCTGATGATTGTCTTGTGTTTACTAGGGCTACTGTCAAAGGAGCTAAGCATCTAGAGGATATGCTAGACAAATTTAGTAAATACTCTGGCCAGGCCATCAATTTTGACAAGTCAGGTTTAGCTTTCAGCCCAAAAACTGAATCTAGAACTAAGACTCAAATTTTATCCATTCTTAGAATTAAAAATCTAGGTCTTGCTGATAAATACTTAGGTGTTCCTTTGTTACTTCAAAGGAATAAAATGGAGACTTTTAAACATCTAGGTGAGTCGTGTGAAAATAGGCTTGCTACTTGGAAAGGTAAATATGTGAATCAACCTGGTAAAACTGTCCTTATTAAGTCTACCCTTGGAACTCTTGCTTCACATCATCTTTCTGTTTTCCCAATGCCAAAAAAGTTGACAGATAAGATTGATACTATCCAGAGGAGGTTCCGGTGGAATAAAAAAGGCACTGATAAAGGTGGTTATTTCATAAATTGGGATGTCATCTCTAAACCTATTGAGCTAGGTGGCTTGAATATTAGGAAAACTGAGCATCTTAATACTGCTCTTCTAGCTAAGTTGGCTTGGAGATTGCTTAGTGAGCCTGATGCTTTATGGGTGCAGATCTTATGTCATAAGTATTTCTTTAATTCTAATCCCCTTCATGCTACTAACACAGAGTCTGTGTCCTGGATCTGGAAAGGCATTTGCAGGGGCCTAGAACTGATAAGGAAACATTACTGCTGGGAAGTTGGGGATGGAGCTTCAATTGAGATTTGGAAGGATAAGTGGGTCCCTAGTAGAAACACCTATCTCAATACAAATTTTGCTTCTAGTGATATGAAATCTGTTAGTCAGCTCATAAATCAAGAAACAAGGCAGTGGAAAATAGACATTCTAAACTGTGTCTTTGATAGAGATACAGTTAGTGACATATGTAAGATTAGAATACCTCAAAATGGTAAGGATGTTCTTAGATGGAAAGCAACTCATAATGGAAAATTTAGTGTCAAATCGACTTATAAATGTATTATTCAGGATCTTCATGGTAGTGAGAGTGAAAGTTTTCCTTGGAGATCTCTGTGGAGGCTAAATCGCCACGAGAAAATAAAACACTTTCTGTGGAAGTGTATGCATGACTGTGTTTCTGTTAGAAGCAAGGTTTCTAGGTATGTCTCTGCTATTCCTAGTGATTGTCCTTTTTGTGATAGGGATACTGAAACTCTAAGTCATCTTTTCATTGATTGTGAGATTACCAAAAGATTGTGGTTTGCCTTAGACTCTAATATTGCAGGTAATATTGGTAATATGAATATGCAGGAATGGATTACTAGTTGGTTTCAACCTACTGGTAATCCTAGTGAGGATCAGGTGAATTTCATCACTTTTGTTGGTTTTGCTATTTGGCAAATATGGAATCTCAGATGCAATGTTGTCTTTAACAATGCACATGTTCAGGTAAATAATCTGGTTAGTCAGGTTAACAAGGATGTCAATGAATGGAATACAAATTCCATGAGAATATTAGCAGGTAGACATAACGCAAGACGAGGAGATTGATAACTCCATGGAGCTACTGCACAATGGTTTTGAGAAATTGAATTTTGATGTTTTGCTTTTAGGAAAGAAAATAGGTATATGGGAATTGGACTAACTCGCTTTTAATGATGCAGAAATTGCGGGGGGGCTCAATCAATTCATGGAATAGCGAATGCTTTGAGGAGCAGGTTTGAGGCTTTGGCGGCACTTGAAGCAATAAAGTGGGCAAAGGTCGAGGGCGGGCAGAATCTGCATTTGGAGGGTGACTGCCTGAATGTAGTGAATGCCATCAATGGTAGTTTAGAATCTGTCAAGTGGACAACTAATAATGTAATCCAGGATTGCAGGAATTTATTAGAAAGTTTTACAAATTGGAAATGCACTTTTGTGCACAGGGAATCAAATGAAGTAGCTAACAGCTTAGCCAAAAAAGCTAGGAATTTTAGAACTTCGGAATCTTGGAACTCTGTACTTCCAATATGGTTAACATCTCTTATCAGAGATAAACTCAATGTAAACCTTGATTAATTCTATCAATGAAAGTCTTCTTTTCTTATTAAAAAAAATGGTAAGTGTAATATGTACGATTTTTATCATTGCTTTTCCTTTTTTCATTGGACGTTTTTGAGCTTGACTATGCCGTTTTTGAGTCGATTTTGGTTTCATTTCACAGTCGGGATGCTACTTGTAGGCGATTCGTGATTTAATCCTAATAGCAGCAATACATGCACTAATAAGTGAGATAAGCTTGGTTTGTTACTGCCAGTTTATTTCTTTATACGGCACTCGTTTGCTTCATAAGGGCACCTGTCCTCAATCTCACCTTTGAGTGCCTTAGAGCATCCACAATGGACGACTAAAACCAAAATTTTGGTCCAGAAACCACACGCAGTCGAACAGATTAAAGAATAAAAACCTGACTAAAACCAAATATCAGACGATATTTGGTCTGGAACCCGGACCAAAACCAAATTTAGTCGAGCGGATATTAAAAGTCCCGATACCGAGCGCATGTATAATGTCCGTTTATATCGGGGCGTACGTATAAAATCCGTATGATGGTGGGGCGGACATTATACTTACGTTTGAATCAAAAGCAAGTGTAAAATGGGGCGAAGGCATAATGTGAGCTTGATGAGAGGCGAACATTTAATGTGAGTTTGAATGGGGCGGAGGTATAATGTGTGCTCGACCAAATTTTATTCGGGCTACTTTAGCGTACCACCACGGACTAAACCCAAAATTTTGATTATTTTTTGGTTTTTGATCTTTGGTTTTAGTCGCACCATTGTAGTTGCTCTTATAGATCATCTTCACCGACATGTGTTTCTCCATATCGGGCTTCCTACCCGTTACTCTGCCTGTTTGAGCCCAAGCCTATACCCAATGGGCTCCTCAATGAGAGGTATGAAACGCACGTTTTTTTAGAATCGTTTTTTGGGGACCATGGTTTTTTTGGGGGACCATGGTTTTTTTGGGGAAAAGTTCGGTTAGTTGCAAAAAACTTTCCCAACCGAACATAAGTTCGGTTAGTTGCAAAAATTTCCCAATCGAACATAAGTTCGGTTAGTTGCAAAAATATTTCCCAACCGAACATAAGTTCGGTTAGTTGCAAAAAAGAATTACCAACTGAATGGTAAGTTCGGTTAGTTGCAAAAACATTTCCCAACCGAACTGGTCAGTTCGGTTAGTTGCAAAAATTAGTTGCAAAACATTTCCCAACCGAACATAAGTTCGGTTAGTTGCAAAACATTTCCCAACCGAACATTAGTTCGGTTAGTTGCAAAAAACATTTCCCAACCGAACAATAGTTCGGTTTAGTTGCAAAAACATTTTCCAACCGAACAATAGTTCTGTTACGTCGCAAAAAATATTTCTCAATCAACCTAAGTTCGGTTACGTCGCAAAAAATATTTCCTAACCGAACACATTAATCCAAAAAAAACCATGGTCCCCCAAAAAAAATCATGGTCCCTAAAAAACGATTCTTTTTTTACATGTAAAAAATGGTGTGGTGTGATGTGGTGCAGTGTAACCCCCTCAGCTCGGTGACTCAACAACAGTTGGTAATTCGCAATTGGTCGTTGGTACTTGGTGAGTGATAAGAGCCATTAGTAGGGTAGTACACGCTCTTCTTTTGATCCATGCCCCCTGGAAACTGTCATCAGAATGTGTGTATTTATAATTTATAAAAATAAACTGTCCGAAAACCGGCCACCAATGAACGAGCCCTATGCTTCGGAATTTAAGTTTCAGAACGAGACCTAGACGGTTTTATGGAGAAAATGGGAAGGGATAGTTCAAATATGGTGACCAAGGTTTCAGGTCAAATTCCATCGAGTGCGTTTGTGTTTCAGAAATCCATTAAATATAAATACACTCTATTTGTAGATTTCTATTATAAACAAAATGCAAAGAAGTAAACGAGACATCTTAGCATAATATCATCCGTGCTGATACAACTTCAATGTTTATTATTCTGTATGATCACCATGATTTACCGATTATCTGTTTAGCTAATTCGGCTTGTAAAAAAACTCAAAGTACATATTTTGGTTTCTAAATATCTTTGTTACTATTAATCAACTTTCTTGTTATAGTTTGCCCCATCATCTCAGCTATTGTCTTTTTTTTTTTATACGAAAAAGAGAGTAACGGCTCCTAGAAGGAATGCCTACCCTCGGTTACATCCGTTGTGATACCTGTGCTAACTCTAGCAACAGGATCGTTCTCAAAATAGAAGTAGTGTTTTTACGTAAATTCGAGATCAAACTGATTTTGAGGAATTTGTAAAACATGCATGATAGTAGATAAATTTTCTCCTCTCCATATAGAGTCAAGAAGAAAGGAGACTGTCCGCCGATTGGCTAAGTTAATTGTCGCATAGTTTTGTTGAGTAGTGATTCTAGTGAGCTTCCCTAGAACAAAAGTAATTGGTCGGCTTTTGGTATTGCTGCCTAGGTTGATGAGTATTTTGACCTGTGAATCTTTGCTGAACTTCCCATTGGTAATTTGCTTTGATGGTTTGTAGAGTGTCTTCAGACTCAGCAGCAAAAGTGATGTTGGCTTGCTGCATTGTTTTTCCCCATGAGAGTGCTAGTTCAGCTCCTCTGCTTGACCGTTCTGCTTCTGGCCGATTCCAGCTTGTAAAGTCCTTGTAGTTTCTGGTTCCCATACATTTACCTGAGTAGGTCATAGCAACAAGAGAATAGTTAGTAAAAGAATGTGTTTCACTATTAGCGTGGTAGAGATCAGCTGGATCAATATGCATGCTAATAGTGATTCCAAATTTATCAGATAAAAGTTTGTGTTGATTATGATTCTCTTGAGAGTAATTGGTATTGTTGAACTGGTAATAGAGATTATTCATGATATGCTCAGGTTTGTGGTGAATCCTGGAATGGTTGCATAAATGTTGTGTAATCTCCTGAGCAGTGGCATTGGCTGTTGGGGTAATCTTTCTGAAGACCCAATCACATCTTGCTTTCCATATGAACCAGCATATAGTTGCATATGTGTCGTTCCAGCTAGTGTTATTGTTGTCTGCCCGGAACCAGGTGTTTAGCCAGTCATGGAAGGAGTGGAAGGTGGTGAATAGATTATGGTGTTCTCCAAATAGCCTTTTCCAAACTTCGAAGAGCAAAGCAGCGCAGATATTAAGACATGTGTTATATCTTCTACTCCATTCTTGCAAAAAGAGCATATTGGATCAATGTAATTCAGGATGCTAGCCGTTTTGGCATTGGTGGGCGTAATATGTGAGCACATTTCCGATGAATAGTTGGATTGTCAAGGTGGTATCAAGACTCTGATTTTACTCCAGGGGCTATTTGAATATCCATAGCATATTTTTCTTGTATCTGCTTATCATATAAGGACTTGACAGAAAATTTTTTGTTGGTGGTGAGAGACCATTCGACTTGATCCTGCTCAATATGGTTATGAGGGGTTTGAAGGATGAGGGCTTGAGTTTCAGGTGTGAACCATTGGTTTAGGATAGAAGTGTCCCAATCTCCATTGGTGTTGTAAAGTTGGTTTACATTGTTGAGGTTGTTTGGGCAAAGGGCAGTTTCATGAGTCTTCCGAGAAATTGTGAATCCATCTCCGTCATTCCAAATGTGAATTTTCAAGCCATTGCCCACCTTCCAAATGTAGTACTGTTGTTGAAGCATTGCTATTCCTTCCGCATTCCCTTCCGATCCAAGAGTCAAGTGCTTTTTGGTTTGGTTTCTAATCTTAAGACTTCGGTGTTGGGATAATGGGAGGCCTTCATGGTGCCGCTCCATAGAGAATCGTGTTCGAGACTAGTCTCCAAGCAATCTTAGTGAGCATGGCCATGTTGAAAATTTCCATATTCTTGAAACCCAAACCTCCCAAATCTTTGGGTTTGTTAACAAAGATCCCAAGCAAAATAATAAACTCCTTTCGATTTATCCTGTTCTTTATTCCGTAAGAAGTCCCTTTGAATTGCATTGATCTCCTCGCAAGTAGCCTTTGGGATTTTGAAGCAGCTCATCCGATATATGCTAGTTGTGGAGGTTGTATCGTATCATTGTCATCTTCCCAAAGTAGCTTGAGAGATTTTTTTTCCATCCACCCAATCTAAATTTAAGTTTGTCCACACATGGTTTGAAAGCTTGGATTTTACTCCTGGTAGTGAAGAGCGGAGATCCAAGGTATCCGTCGATGTGTTAATCCGTTGAACCTTCATAGTATTACTTATATTGTCAAGAATATCTCAAATGTGTTTTTGTCAAGAAGATGCCGATTTTGAGAAGTTTATTAGTTGGCCCGAGGACTTTCCAAACTCTTTGAAGACATGTATGATATTATTGCATTCCTCAGATATTTGCTTTGCAATATCATGCGTCATCCGCAAAAAGAAGATGATTAATAGCTGGAGCATCCTTACAAATTTTGACTCCATTGAGTTGTTGTTGGGACTCAACATGAGTCGGATATCCGGAGAGAGCTTCCATGCGTAAGAGAAATAAATATGGGGATAGAGGGTCTCCTTGCCGTAGGCCTCTAGAAGGTTTGAAGAATTTTCCGGTGATCCATTGACTAGAACAAAGAATGCTAGTGGTGGAGATGCATTGATGGATTAGATTAAACCAATGAGAACCGAATCCCATTTGGGATAAAACTCTTAGTAGAAATTCCCACTAACTCACAAAGGCTTTTGCCATATCTATCTTTATGCCCATTATTCCATTGTTTCCTTTCTTCCCTTCTCCGGTATTCATATGGTGAATGATTTCATGGGCTATAGCTATATTATCGTAGATTTGTCTTCCAGGATAAAGGCTGATTGAAATGGGGATATTAGCTTGGGTAGAAGGGGTTTTAGTCTCTCGGGCATAAAGTTTAGAAATGATTTTGTAGGTTGTATTGCAGAGGGAGATGGGTCCGAATTGAGCCGGTGTGGTAGGTTTTTCACTTGGGAATGAGGGATATGAAAGTGGAGTTCATCTCCTTGAGTAGATGTCCACCAGAAGAAGCTCGGACCATGTGGATAATATCTTCCCCAACAATGTTCCAAATTGGCTTGAAAGAAGTTTGGGGGAATCCATTGGGGCCTCCTGGGCTTTATCTCCATCCATACTAAAGAGAATGTTCTTGATTTCCAACGCTCGTGGGTTCTGATAAGAGTATGATTCTCCCGGGTCGGAATGGTGGTGGGAATGAGTTGAAGGATGAACGGATTAATGTGAATGGGTTCAAGAAGAGCCATATCCGAAAAGTGACTTGTGAAAATGTTGGTGATTTCGCATTGTCTTGTATCCAAGAGCCATCCCCTTTTGTATGGAATCTATCCTATTTCTTCCAGATCTTTTCTTAGCAAAGAATGTGGAAGTATCATGTATTTCTATCTCCCAATCGATGTGTTGATCTCTCGCTTTAGTCTTCCAAAGGCTTCTTGAACATGTTGCCAATGTTCTACCCTCTGTCTTGCCGCTTTGAGCTCAAGACTTATTTGGTTTAAACTGGTTTTTAGTTAACCAAATCCAGTCGGATTTATGCTTTTTCTAGATTAGTCTTAATGTTGCCATAAACATCTTTGTTCCATTTCTTCAAATTTGACTTTTATGTCCCTTAACTTCCTTGCTATTTTTATGGCTAAGGATCCTTTATGAGTTGTTTTCCAAAGAAATCGGCTATAATGGTTTTACAATCTTCATGATTGAGCCATGGACCAAAAAATCAAGGGGATTTGGCCATGTTTCCAATTGGGATTGGTATTGAGGATGATTGGGTTGTGACTCAACCCATGGTTGTAAGGTTTGAGATGGTGGTATTGGGTTGGTTGTCTAGCCAAGCTTTATTCGCTGCACCTCCATCAATCTTTGTTCCGTGAGTTGATGACCAGCTTCTTTTGTTTGTCCAGGTAAAGGGACATTCAGTGTAGCTCGGGATCGAGAGATTTGCTTCTTCAATCTTGCTCAGAAAATATCAGCTTCAGTTTGATTGATTGATGTTGACTAAATTTCTCATGTTCATGCAGTAACAAAGTTACAATCCCCCATGATCAACCAAGGTAAAGTGTTAGCAAGATGAGTATTTTCAATCATTTTCCAGAATGCAGCTTTATCATTAGTAGTAAAAGGGCTGCCATAATAACCAAGTAAAAGCCAAGGATCTCCATGCCGAGATTTAATGATTGCATTAATGTGATAATCGTAGAAGTCTTCAATAGTGACATCTAGGTTGGTCTTCCAAGCCAAAACAAGTCCCCCAAATATCCTTGGCTTTGCCTTTTGGTTCAACAAACCAAAAGTTAGTGACTCCTATGTTTCCAAGGATTTTCTTTAGATTTCTAGATTGTTGTTTGGTCTCGAGAGAAAGAGGATCTCAGATTATGTTTATTTAGCATGTCGTTTAGATACCTAGTAGTGTCACCTTGTCCTAATCCTTGACAGCTCCAAGCTATAATTGAGTAGAATTGCTTTAAATATGATATAATAGGGTAAGTGAAAATAATGATTGTGTATCCTAAATTTAAGGATGTTAACCTAGCTTTGTGGTTCTCTAAAGTTTTGTATTCAATCCTCATACTTATGGTGACATGAATATGGAATTTAACATCAAGCTTTATATATATTACCCGGTTGATTTCTACTTGTTTGCTCCTCCGTATTACTAGTAGTGTTGTCTGTCATTTGCTCTTCCTCCAGCTGGGAGTGTTGGATATTGCTCCTCTTAGCAGATCGGTGCTCATTCCATTTCATCTCCCGGTATCCCGTGGCTAGATGACCGAAAATTTTCCGTTTTGGATCAACCAAATTGGGATGATGATCAAGATCGACGCTTTTAGGTTCCTCTCACTTCTTCTCCTTTCCCATAAGAGTTTTTTCTCGCTTGTTATGCACTTCCTCATCTCGTGATTGTATGTCACCTAGTGAGGTATGGTTTTGTAGTTCAAGACGCAAATTGGTATTGATCTTGTTATCAAATTTTGGGAAAATGACTCATGGATCTAATGTTTTCTCGTAGTTCCTAAGAGGTTGGCATTGTTTTGTAGCACTTTCTAGCAAAGATCTTTGATATTTTTCTTTTTCCTTGAGAAGTTTTGCTTCGTGGTTTTCTAGAAGTTTCTTGTGTTTTTTTCCGGCAGCTATGGCTTCAGATTGGTATTTGGGATGTTTCCTTCGATAGGTTTGTCTAAACCATCTTGGAAAATCGGTATTGGGGTGGTCCATCCAATTCTTCACAATGGTTTCAAGAAGAGTCTGCTCTGCCGCGCTTCCTCATCTTAAAAGCAAATTCTTCTTCTCCCGATTTATCGTAGTAATGGAGGATGGTGTGTGGTTTTTTGGGGGTTGCGGATGGAGTGGGACTTTTGTTGGATGTAGTGGGAGTGGTGGTATGAGAGGAGAGAAAGTTCCCAGAAATAGAATTATACTCATTAGTTGAAGTTGGCTGCGATTTTCTTTTTTCTTCAGTGCACATTGGACCAGATGGTCAAGGATTCTCGCAAATTTTACGCTGCAGGCAATACCATTCAAAGCATAAGCTAATTCGAGCCGGTGAGAGGTATTTTAATCTTCATGAGCATCAATACCATATTTTAGAGCTTTAGTAACATCTATAGTGATTTGAACTTCCGATTTTTCTCATCATCATCTCTTCCATACGCTTTCTTAGATCCTTGATAGATTCCCGCGTCCAATCAAATTTCTTATGTCGTGAACGATGTGGGTTGGGATTCTTTTGACTAGAACCCGGATGCGACTTTGTAGAAGTTTGCTTCATTGATGAAATCGGTCCCGCTTGTGGTACCTCTCGTTAGGACAATGAGCTTATCGAAAATTCCTCTTGTACCTCCTTTCCCGAAAACCTTATAATCTTCACCGCTAGTTAACCCGATTTGATAGTAGTTTCTTCTTTTTTTCCATAGAGAAATTTCAAAGATTTCTTTGTAATTCCCATTGTTGTTGATGAATCTTGATATTTCTCTTGTTTCATATGATACTTTGCTGCACAACCTCCCAATGTAGACCCATTGCCAATCTATCTTCTTCTTTGGTAGGATGTTGGCCTTATTGACAAACACTTTTGGGAATAAGTCTTCTGGTATGTTTAAAGATGAGTTCATTTGTTTTACAAGGTTTTCAATACTTTCAGAGGTTTTAGTTCCTGAGGAAGAGGCCATGAGATTGTATAGACTGGGTTTGTTATGGGGTTGTTTGTAGAAAAGGCTGATATAGAGTGTGGTTTTGGATTTTGGTTGTGGTTGAAAGCTATTTGGATCAGCTTTAATTTGAATTTTGAATTGAAATTTGACATTTTGCAGATAGTACAATTTGTTTTTTTGTTGCAATTGGTTATAATGAAGAAAGATGAACCTAGTAAAGTCTGTGTTATAAGATAACGACCAGGCATCAATCCAGAGTTGACCGCTAAGAGGAACCCACCCATTGTTGTTGAGGTTGATGTTGCTTTGAACTACTAGCAATCTTAGGGAGCATAACCTGTAAGAATGTACTACACCAAAACCAATTCCGTGATGCAAGTAATAAATGACAATGTAAAAAGTAAATTGAACAACCTTGGTATCTAGTTTCTGATAGGCTTGAGCTTTGGTAAAATTTTTAACTTTACAGGTCGTGGGTGTAGTGGAGGTGTACTCTAAAACGGATAGTGACCTATGCTTTGTGTCAGGCTAATATTCCATTTGGTTTGTTTTATGTTTGGGTGATTGATTTTGTGTGTGAGATGTGTGGTGTTCATCCTATGATATGTCAACCTAGTGGATTTACTGAAGGAGATGATATAAGAGATGTAATTTAAGATTCTTATATTTTTGAATTGCAGTGTAATAAGAACAAAGGAGGAGAGGATTATGCATCTTACCTGGTTTGAACCAATTGTTTTACCATACCTGATACATGGGCCTGAGTAATTGCAAACCCCTTGCTTCAACTCTCGTTGAGCACCATTCTGGATGGTTTAGGGGCTCGGATTCTGCGGGCCTGCAGCGGTTCCACCTCCAAGAAACGGTAAACCGAATCGAAAGACCAAAATCCAACTTGTTGCCAAGTGTCCGATGCCGCCCCGCATTACCAAAAGTAGTTTGGGCTTTGCGTTCTATAGGTATCTCGCTCGGGATGACTAGGTATGGAGTTCTCCGAGATATCCACAGACCGATTTCTAGGAGAGAAGATGGACTGATGTGATGCGTTAACTTTTGGTCTTCTCATTCCTAGAGCTTTAAAGGAGAAGAGCGCTTGTCTTCCTATTTAGCAACTCCGTAATCTCCCCTTCCCAATTTCTCGTTTTTACTTAACAATTTCCTAAGACTACAAAGAATGTCGAAACGAGATCAAGCATACATGGATTATTTGAGTCAGATGATCACCAAGCGATATCTCGCAAATCGAGGTGCCGGTGAAGAGCCCCGCTACAAGAAGCCCTAGGTTTGAAGTGCATGCAAGCCCGGAGTAAAAGTTTTTGGGTATTTTGTGATAGATTTTGGTTTCTGGGAGTTGATAGTAAAGTTTGCGACTTGTTTTAGTAGGATTTCTAGATACCAAGATGGCATTGATTTTAATTTCTCTAAAAATCTGAATTGCCAGGTGGTGAAAATAAATCGTGGTGAAGAAGCTCTTTCTGGTATGCATGTAGAATCTGGTGAGAAGTATGTCAAGCAAGTAGTACCAACAACACATGACAAGCCAGCAATACCAACACTGCATGACCTCTCCAAGGCTAAAGTATTTAGTTCTCAACTGCCTCAACTGCAGGCTGCTAAAGAGGGTTGGGTGGTGTATGCCGTTCACCCTGACAAGGGGCAATTTATTGTTAAGGAGGGTGTTGTTCTTGTAGGAGAGGAGCAGGTTGTGGGTGGGGGTGCTAATCAAGGATTCTATTCTCGCGCCTGCCTGCCTGTTGTTAAGAATAGAATTAGAGAGAATGATCGAATTGGCTATCCCAGTGGCGCTGTAGTCTTCCCCAATTGTCTTCTGTTGGCTCCAGATGCAACAATTGGCAGAGGCTGTGTATGATCTCTCCCTCTTTGGCCCCGGTGAGATGACCGCCCAATGATGTGCCGATGATGTTGTTTTGCTGGCCTTACACCCAGAGGTAAATTTTCTGTGTCTAGGCTGAAAACTGTTCTATAAATGGGTGGGATTGGCAATGCTAGTGTGGGTAATCTTACAATTCCAGTTTAAGCAAGTGAATTTGTAGATAATGCTTTTTGGGGTTTTATACTTTGTGTGTTTTGGAGAACAGAAAGAAATAGAATTTTTGTGGTTGTTTGGATATGGTATGAATTTGTCGGTATTTTTGGTCTTTGTTATGTGACTAATGTTGGTATGAATGGAGATGATGTTTATCTTGGTTGTTATGTTGCTAAGGGTAGTTTGGCTTACTTTTTTATGTATGATTGAGTGGTCTGATTGTTTGATTTTGGATCTGCTATTGAAGACCTGAGAAAGACAGGTCTCAGAAGGGATTTTGATGAGGTTGTATATATAGTGATGTGTTAACTTCATGATGTTTATGATTGTTCCTAGGTAGACAGAGGGGTTTTTCCACCTGGTAGTATGGTTTTGATTTGTGATGGTGCAATAGAACCGAATGTGAATAGTAAAGTGAATTAGGAAGCATAGAGATTTCTCACCATAACCATATAGAGGTAGAAGTCTATCAAAGGTTAGCAAGATACAATTTCCCTGCAAAGATAAGGCTTTACAGTGCAACCGATAAGAACCTCAAGTACTCTAAGGTTCTCCATCTCCACCGATTACCGTGAGAAACCCCAAAATCGAATCTCGTGGTAATCAAAGAATTAGAATTTGTGAATTCAGAACTGGAGAAGTGAACTGTCAGGGCATGATAAGCAAAAAGCATTGAAGCCAATTCAGAGTGAAACAGTAGTAAAGAGTTTGGGTTTGAGAAAGGTGAGTTTGTGTTTGTTGTGTGTCTTTGAGTTTCCGGACTACTAGATCTTCTTGTACTCCCAGAGATTAGGTTGAAGCGTTTGTGTGATTTGAGAGATTTGTGAGGTTTAAGAGATTTTTGAGAGATATGTGATTTGTGTGATTTGTGTGATTTCGATAAATCAAAATCATAAATTTCCTTGGTGAATATGAGATTGCAGCTCGAGTTGTGATGATTGAGGTGATTGCAGTTGCATTGACAGGGTAGAGTGACTGATTTGTGCTTCATTGAATTTCCGGTTAGAACATCCTACACTTTCGTGCCAAAAGAGACCGTTAGAGTACCGTTGGGGGAAAGACATGCGAGAAACGGGAGAGAGTTAAGCCGCAGACATGAAATCAGGCCAGGAGAGAGGAGAGGAGAGGAGAGAGGGTAGAGTGACTGATTTGTGCTTCATCTCAGCTATTGTCAAATCCAGAAACACCGAAAACATCGCACTTTAAAATATTAATTCACTTGGAGTGAGGACAAATATTTCTTTGAATTACACCGGCTATACTATTTATAAATTTGATAATCATGATTCATAAGGTATTATGGAAAAACATTTGGATCACATTTTCCACTATTTATAAAGGGGTTACCTAAACTCTAAAGGGGGTACGAATCCAGAAATCCAACAGTCAAGATTATTTTGTTTTATACGGAACAATATCCTCCCAGAGATTTGGTATATCCCCTTTATATATAAATCATGATATTTTCAACCATTCATGAAAAAAGACCTATTGATATTATAAGGTGTAATATGCATGACTTTATCCATTGTTTTTTTTTTCCATGACGCATTTTATGCTTGACTATCCCATCTTTGAGTCATTTCTGTTGATTCGAAGAAAACACTGCCTATATCATTCCACATATTCAGATTTCAATAGTGAAAAGACAAACACCTTTAGAGTTCACCATCGGATAAGCTAATTGTTAAAGGTTGCCTGCTCTTTTGTTTGGATGGAGAATTAGTCTCTCGATTCCGTCCAATGTTTTATTGAACATTCTCCTCAAAGACTTGGAATCACTTTAAAGAACCCTTTTGTAAAGGCGCTCTGGCCAGTCATACCATCTACTGTTTGCTGGTCAGTTAAGAGGTGCAAGAACATCATTCTCTTTGAAGGAAAGCGTTGCTAATTCTCGAGCAGTCATTCAATGGGTAATGGTCCGAGCTTTCGCCTGAAGAATTAACTCAGCAGAGTTTAAGGAGACCAACTTTAATTTTTTAGTAGGTAATTGGGATGATCTCTTTTAACATTGTGTTATTTTTGTTTCTTTGCCTGGCTAGTTTGAGGCCCATGATTTTCTTCTCCTAACCTAGAGAAGGTGATATGGGGTGTCTAAAGTGTGATAAAGTACCAAATTACTCTTTACACTAACCTTAATAATTCTAATTACCTAAACAAATACAAAACCTAAATTATTTCTAATAACAATCTTTAATAATTTTTTTTTTTCAATTTCCAAGATAATCAAACTAAAATCTTATCACAAACAACAAATCAATTCTCCATTTTTTTTTTTGGGTTTTCAAACAATTTTTCGGCGACAAATAATTCGAATGATTAAGCTAAATGCATTTAATCTATTCCCTTTTAAGAGGGATTCATCAATGATTTAACCATGAATCTCTGAAATTTCTCATCAAATTTTTATGAAACTCAACCAGAATCATTTGATATGAGCATTAACATATACTGATAGTTGTTGATGTTCCCCGGGATCGGTAGATATGGTACACCTACATAAATCGATTCTTGGTTGATGTGATGAACATCAACCGCAATTAGTATACGTTAATGCATATATCAACCGAATCATTAGCCATGTTTGAATTTTTACACAAATCTAGAAATTTTTATATCTATGTGTCTGTGGTGAAAATTTAGTCACTGGTTTTGGTAATTTTGGGGGTGTGGATGAGAAATAAGCCTAAACCCCTAAACAATGCACTGCACGGGAGTACTTTTGATTTGAGAGATCAATCTGTAAAATCCTGGCCTAAACCAAGAAATGGCCGTTCCAGGGTTGCTTCGGTCACAAAGTGAAGGAGAAGGGTTGGTCTTAGGGAGAGAAGCGAAGAAGGTGTTGAGACAAGAATGGTTAATTCTGAAGGTGTGGCTGTTTTATGACTTGTATCAGAAAGTGGAACTGGCTTGCCGAATGAAAAGCTATCAGTTCTTTGGTGATTTCTGGATACTATGTTGTTCTCTGACCAAAACTTTTTGTTTGGTGGAAATATGTGAAACCTATTTATATAAGTCATAATTAAACGTACCCTGGTCTCGTAGGAAGTGGGAACGATTGAGTGATGGAAGAGTGGAGTAACGTGTAACCGTCATAAACCGTGCTTCCACTATGAAGGAAGTGGATCCGTTTACACCCATTATTTCTTGCCGCCACTAACTGTCCCGCTTCCTGACACTTTCTTATAACAGGCGTATTGCACGTCGCACGCTGTAAACCGCAAGACCAATACCCTGATGAGTATCCCCTAGTTTGTGACATGTTTGATGTCTCAAGTATTTTCGTAGAAAACGTGTAGCAGCTTGCTACGTATGGAAAAGTCAAAGTCAAGAGACTTGCCGCAAGAAAATAACATGTGATGCTAATAGGCTCGTCTTGGCTGGCCGCCTAAAATTTGCCACGTGCCCGTCAGTTCGGTGACGAACTTGGACGGCTGAGATTGCATCTCATGAGGAAGGGTAGCCATTGATTATGGCCACATCCTGTTGGTGCCTGATAATGGAGCAGTGGCGCCATTGGCACACGCCAATGATGTAGCGGTGCTTTTAACGCACACCGGTAGCACTGCGGCATGGCTGGCATAGTTTCGTGCATGCCATTGGCATGGCTGGCATAGCTTGTGCATGCCACACGGCACGATGGTGCAGGTAGCGCCTGGCATAGCCATGGCCGCTAGATTTTGGCACATT
This sequence comes from Papaver armeniacum, assembly GCA_023531295.1. Lineage (NCBI taxonomy): Eukaryota > Viridiplantae > Streptophyta > Magnoliopsida > Ranunculales > Papaveraceae > Papaver > Papaver armeniacum. Next base: position 89,785 of record JAJJWW010009091.1, on the reverse strand, counting down.
AGTGTTAAGACTCAAATGTGGTGTGGTAACATCAGTTCCAATCGCCACATCAATCCCAATTTTTTGTGGAATATTATTTGGCTTGTTTGGCGTAAATTTTTTTGCCTAAATTAGGGTTTGGCAAGTCGAACCCTAATTAGCGCATATGGCATGCGGCATGTGGACGTGGCACCACAGTGTTTCATGTAAACGGTGCCATAGCCATGCCAAAAGAACCATTGCCAGGCCATTATGTGAAAATGGCCACATGAGTCAATATTTCCACAAGTGGCATGTTGTGACGCTTTTATTAGGGTTTCCATGGCTCGTGGCATGTTTTGGGTTCGAAGTGGCATAGTCTGTGCCATGACTAGAAATTAGGGCTTCATCCGCCCCCACTAGAGCATGGTCGTGCTTCTGGTTAGGATAGCCAAATTGAAGTATGTTGTGGCATTGTCTATGAACAGAAGTGGGTTGGCACGTAGGTGCGTTATTTATGGCGCGTTGGCACGTTTGGCGTGCTATTGCGGCAAGGTGGCACATTTGGCATGTGCGTTTTGCATGTGAGCTCGGAATGCTCGTTTGGCATGTTGGCGCGGTTTTGGGAAGCCAATTTGGCATGGCAACCACTTGACGCAATTTCCACCACTTTTAATGTTATGGCAGGTTTAGAGCAACCTGATTGGTTAATAAAAGTAGGGGGTCGGCCAAGCATGGTCGTGGCTACCCTTTTGGTGCGTGTGGCAGGTTTAATGCGACCTGATTGGTCGATGGGGAATAGGGCCGGCAAGTATGGGCCCAGCTACAACTCATGGGAGTATGGCAAGTTTAAAGTGACCTGATTGGTCGATAGAAGAATAAGGGTCGGTTAGACAGCATGGGGCGTGGCCAAGTGGCGCCGGCTGGCCTATGGTACGACCACGCTTCTGATCATCGATGTTCCTTCTCCGCGGCTCCGTTATTCTTTGCTTTCTGATTTTGAGTAGGACTTTGCACCTACTAATCCGCGGCGTATCAATTGCTTAGTTGCTTAAGCATAATTTCGACCAACGGGGACTAATATACTGCGCAGGGCGCAAAACCCTAATTTTTTTTGCAAATTTTATGAATTATCACAAAATTGATTGAATTCTATGTGTTTGACACAGAATTCTTTATTTACAGAGAGCAGTATGCTTCCTGATTGAGTACTTTGTGCAAGGGCCTTAACTTTGGTACTTGGAAATCCGTGCTACTCTACTGCGAGTGAACACAAATCCGTTAATCCATGCATATATTAAGGGTTCTGCAGGAGAACATAGCACATGAGAAGTACTCAGTGAGGCTCCGACATTTGCGATTAATGCAGCTAGGAGCTCATATACTCATTAGGCTCTATACTAGTGAACAATTCATCTAGGAACTTGAGTTTCAATATAATATGAAGAGAGACATAGGTGCTCATCGGATTTTGATATATTCTCCAAATTCCCTGCGGAATATAGACATATCAATGTCTACTACATCTGATGCCGGGTCAGGTAGATAGACTTTTACAAATTTAACCCTGAACTAAAAACCACCATCAACACTATGTTATACAGCACAAAAACACGAGTTGAACGCAAAAAGAATGAGGTCATTCCGACATCGGACGAAGAAGTTATGAGCAAAACAGTCGAAAAAATGTCTAGATTTACAATCGGTTGACCTGGACATTTATGTAAACCGATTCTAGCAAAAAAAAAATTTTTATAGAAAATCTATTGAATTTTACAATACGTTTATGTTCTAAGTCTTATTCACCGATTCCTAGACTCGTTTACGAGTGTATGAACATATATCGATTATGGGTTGAGTTTTATTTAAAAAAAATCAAATTTATTTCATATTTTTATGATGAATTATGATTAGTTGATTTCTATGTTAACAAGATTAAACATCAAATAATCTTCTGAATTCAACACTAATTACGAAAAATAGTTGGCTAAAAGGTTTTATGAAATTACTTCATAATGACCTTTTTTTTGTCTTTTATTGATAGGCCTCAAATAAAAGGCAAACTTAGGAGATTTATTTAGGTGGTATAGGTGTACAATGTAGGATTTGATACTTTGCTTTGGTCTTCGAGTTTTATTTCAAAAAGTAGCTCCGTCTCTCTAGAGGATATTAAGTATTGAACTTGTTTCGCTTACTTCTAGCAAGCCTTTACAATTTATTATAACTTTTTCCGATCAATAGGAAAAAATATTTCACTGCTGGGGTAGGCACATTCTATGTGAGAATGATTGGTCCAAAACTCAGCTAAAAAATGTTCGGCGAACCCGGTAACATTTTTGCCTAAGAGACCGATAAAATGATTAGCTTAGCTTAGCTGACCATGGGTAGCAATGGTATTTAGTTTGACAGTGATGGGAGACCATCTGGATTGGTATGTATTGTGAACATGGCAAGGGTAGTACAATTTTGGTGACAAATTAGTGTATAAAATGCATTGTATTAACGATTCAGTATGTTTGAAAGATTAGGAACAATTTTGTCAAAATCTAGTGCCGCTGATTTATTGCAGGTGTCGTGAAATTTCAAGTAACCCCAAAGGAAATACTTACTTTACCAAAAATCTTTCAAAGAAGTCCGTTTTTGGCGAGGGGATCAATTTTCTACCCAGTATTGTTAACTTTGAAAGAAACAAGGAGGAAAACCTTTTCTCCACTGGTTTGATGGAATCTAGTCATCCGCAATCCTTTATGATACTGCATCCTCCCTTTTAAGAGAAAAAAATGTTATGTTTTAATTTTCCAATTGATTTATCTCAACTATAATGGCGTAATTTTTTAAAGATGTCAATGAGCTGTTAACATGTGATTTTCTTAGATAAAATTGTACCATTAGCGTAGGTAAAAACTAGCCTTCATATAATGGTTATTTATCATCAATGAATAAAAGAACGACTCTAGCCCAGTGTAAACCATTTATAATAGATAAATACGAGTAAAAAAGTTTTCCGTCATCTCGCACTCCTTTCCGCTTTTTTGTTTATCTCCATAGTAGAATAAGTTAAGAATAGGAATACAACCAATTCCATTTGATGGATTGTTTCTTACTATATTTATGGAAAATTACTAGGACAACATATTTCAATTTCCTCCGTCATCTCAACTATTGGCAATTCCAAGAACCAGAAAGAAGAACACACCACATAAACTTATTTACCCCAAATGATACGATTTTATAAAATTGAAAAGAATTTAAATGATAGAATTTAAATAGTTTCCAAGTGTACGATTATACAATTTGTAAAAGTGAAAAATCATCAGAAAATCATGCTTCATAAGTAAGGGACGAGTAAACGATTTAATACAGTTTGGTCATCCACCTATCCGTTCGTTGTGATTGTAAGCCATAGAATGCATCAGTTTTTAATCGAATTGTGTATCCTATATTTATTTCTTTTTTCCCTTGGACAACAATGTTATTTAGCGGTTTATGGTAGTGATTTTTTTGAATGTTGGGCATTAGCACATTGATGTATGTAGTATGTACTAATATGTTAAGGTTATTGTTTCACCCCCGCCAAAAAATGTAGTCTATGAAAAAACAAATTTTCGGAGTCTATTTGGACAGTATACAATGAATTTTGATTATTTCAAATATCTTTTTTTTTCCTCTATTTTTGATGTTGTTGTTTATATCTGTCACTTCCTTGGTGTTTTTTTCCCTTTTTGATAGAAGTTTTGAGGCATTTTTTTTTCAAACTAGAGTTGGAAGCAAAAAATACCGCAATATCATTATTTATTGTATCAATATTGGACATTATAATGATTTCGGTGTAATATTTTCGTAGAAATTAGTCATCTCCTAATTCAGTTTCCTTTATAGTCTAAACAATAACAAGAAAGAAAGGGAGGCATCAAGAATAAAAAATCTTCTCAACTCTCACAAAACACCACCCTCACAATATGGTTAATCACCTTTGGCTCCTCTTTTACATAGTATTTCAAACACAGTTAAAGACGAAAAATTGTAGGAGTAAATTGACAAAGATTCTTTTTTCTAGGAGTTAAAAAAAATGACAAAGATTCGTATATTCAATCTGCTTCTTCAATTAAAGTTCACTTTTTTTGCTTATCTGGCAAGCAGAGAAAAAGTTAAAAGTTATTTATTACAACCATCTACAATCTATAAAATACAATAATGTTTCGTTTACAATACTTAACCCGTATGTCATAGTGTTTCTTGGATCGTTTAAAAACACACTATCACACTTGAAAGATGCAGTTACTATTTTGTGTATCCTCAATTATGTTTATAGTGTTGTTGGATTCCCAGGGAAGCTAATTATCCATTCCTGTCTTGTTATGGTAAAATCATTGAGGAATTGCTGATAGAATTTCAGTAATTGTCGTTCCATCTCACACTGATTCCGTCAACAATTTCCACCATCATCTCAACTGTTGGAAAATCAAAAAATAAACTTATCAAAAAATAAAACAAAAGAATCGCAGCACATAACCCATTCACTTTGAATAATGCTCATAGCTTTTTTAATTACAAGGCTACTATATTTATAAACTTGACAATCATGATCCATAACGTATCGTTGAAATACATGTAGATCATATTTTCAACCATTAAATGAAAAAGACCTAATGATATAAGGTGTAATATGTATGACTTTATCCATTGTTTCTTCTTTTCAACAATCCATATTGTGCTCGAATTTCCACCTTTGGGTCATACGAATTGGACACCGAGAAGGAAAACCTGTCTATTTTTAACACACACCCATTCTAGATATTCAAATCTCCATCGTGGAAAAATGAACCCTCTTAAACTTTGACCTCTGAGTAAGCTAATTGTTAACGGTTGCCTGCATGCCCGGTTCTGAAGGGGTGTTCCTCGGGCTCGAGCACATGGCGGGAAATTTCAGAGGAAGGGAAGTTTTGGTCCAGTAGCCCACTATGTTTAATCATCTAATATAAGACTGACCCAATGACTATATTATTTGTCAAACGAATAAAAGGGAAAACCTTTGGAGAATCTTTTTTTGTTTGAGTTTCCTTGTCTGAATTTTTTTCTTTCTTTAATGCAGGTATGTCTAGAACTATTTAGAGCGGGAAAAAAACATCACAGGTTCTAAAATAAAAGAGTAATCGGATGGGATATGCTTCGATCTGTTTATGGACATATCTTATTCTTCAGATTTTCCTTCTTAAACAGTAGTTAAAATTTGTTTTTTTTTCATTTGTGATGGAGAGTTCTCGACTTATTAATGTTGTTCTTAAGTGGTGCGACACAAATTATTTCATTTCAATGTTATATGGTAGATTCTATATGTGTGGATTTTTTTTATTTTTTTGCATAACAGGGCATCTTGAGCTATTTCGCACAGGATCGTATAAATGTCAGAGACGGCCATATTAGCTTCGGTTAACGATTATCATCCAATTTAAACGCTCTTATATGATGTTTTTATCACCAACGAATAAAAAATTCCTCAAGTATTGGAAATTCCACAAACCAAAGAAAAGAGAAAAGAAGAAAATTAATTTTTTTCTCCCCAAAACCAAATGTGCATTGGCTTCTTCTAGTCCCAATGACCAGGTCAATGCGAAGAGAGAAAACAAAACTTCCTCGCACAATCCAAGATTTTGTTAGATGTCGAACTTTTTATCTAAATGGATGGCTTAATCTACAGATGATCGGGTTCAAATGAATAAAGATTTTAACCCTTTGTTGTTAGTAGATGATAAAGATTCAGGTGGACAAAATTGCGGTTGCAAATGCAGTGCAGGGCCGGCCTTGAGATTTTGATACCCCGAAGCTGATATACAAATTGATGCCCATGTACATGGCTTTATATAAATGGTAGATTATTTGATTAACACCGCAGATAAACTAATCCTGTTTAGCTTTTTAGATCATGATTATAAACGCAATGAAATCAAAAAATGAACTTTAATGATCTATTAAATGTACTGATTAGGTGTAAAAATTTGTGTTAGGATATGTTTTCCGAAACAAGTCTCTAATAATAAATTATAACCAAGTATTTCGACTATTTCTCTTTCAAAGACTATCATGGGAAACCCATCAAACCTCTTTTATAGTATTGTAGATCAAAAACCTAGCAAGATATTTTGCTAATTGACCATTTTTTTTTTCCTATTTTGATATCCCGAATAGATTATTAGTGAACAAATAATTTAAAAGAATTAATGATTTACATTTTATTGTTCTAAAGAGAAAATATTGTTCTAATTCTTGTTCTCTTCTTTCTTTTGTTCTTAGATAATTAAAAGGGATAATTGGAGTTTGGTACTCATGTTTAGACCAACACTAGGCTTTGGTCTAACATTTGTCCAATGTTAGGGCTTGGTACCTGGACTGGATGTTGACTACCATTGACTAGGTTAAATGTTGAATTATGTTCAAAAATTATTAAATAAATAAAAAACAAAAATTATAATGAAATTAAAAGACCAATTTAAACTTATAACCTTCTGCCTAACATATTTACTTTTCGTCTTCTTTTCCTTCTTCACATCACGACCACCACTATCACTTTCTCTGTCTCATTTTCTTTCCGCACCACATCAACCGCTGTAACACCACTCTACCGAAATCACCACCACTAGTTCGAACACAACATTCAGTGAAATATGGGTTTCGATTTAGCATTATTGGGGTTTCGAATTATTCAATATTCGAAAAAATGGGATTTTATTTGATACACAAATTGGGGGTCTGTTTGATTCAGAAATTTGGGCTTCCATTTAGTAACAGTGGGTGTTTGATTTAATCGTTAAATTGGGGTTTTGTTTGATTCAACGATCTTTTTTTTTTTTTTTTCTATTCAGAATATTAGGGTTTTTTTTGTTGAGAATTCGGGTTTTGCAGGGAAGAGTGATGACTTACACTAATTCGAGGGTTTGGATTCAAAGAATAACATAGAAACGCCATGAGTTCTGGTGGTAGTCAATGCCGAAAAAGATGTTTGGAGAAAGAGACAATGCTGGGTTTTAAAGGAAAAGCAGATGTGAAAGAAACATGACCCCAATTCAACTGAGTTTTGAAATTGAATGATTTTGTAAGAGTGGGTTTGAGTTGAATTTGAATCAGCAGTCAAGGATTGAAAATGGATGGATTTAATGAAGTTTTAGGGTTAGAAATTGATTTGGAGAATCTGTAAAGCAAAGCTGCTGTTGTTGCTGATATCAAAATCAATAGAAGGAGAGAAGAATCTTATGGTCGCTGTTGAAGTGGGTAAAAGGTGGTGTTGTAACAACCTGAGAATCAAACACTGAACAAAGACATGAATTTCAGCAAGAAAAAAGAATTCTGGTCATTGTTGAAACATAGAAGATGGGTTTGATTTCTTGGAAAGTTTGATTTGATTTTGTAGTTAATAATATAGATCTTGAGTTTTTGCTGATGAGATAAGAGGAAGAAGTAGGTGCAGTTTTAGAAGCATTAGGTATGGTTGTTCATTTGAGTTGATGATGAAATTGCTGGTCCTGTTAGGGAAATCGAAGCTAAGAACGACACAGAATCTGAAATGATGTTGTTGTTGATTACAGTGATGAACAAATAGAAGAAATAATTGAGTCTACATCCATATGTGGTGAATTGTTTAGAATTTCAAGCTGAAAGACTACAAGGGTTAGGATGCCTCAAATGTGTGAAGTTCTGAGACAACAAGAAGAGATGGTTGCCATGGATCTTATGTATTAAGAAGCTACGAACAAGTTTTGAGAAAAGCTAAGAACAAGTTGGGAATTTTGTAAATATTAATAAAATTGAAGGTGTATGATAGTAAAATCATAATAATTACATATTATACAATTTTATTTTATAATTAGTAAACAGAAGTTAAAACTTAACCTAGTCAACGTGGGTCAACGTCCAGTCCAGGTACCAAGCCCTAATGTTGGACAAATGTTAGACCAAAGCCTAGTGTTGGTCTAAATCTGAGTACCAAACTCCAATTATCCCTAATTAAAAATAAGAGAAGAGAAACAAAAAAATGTGGTATTGGTACATGGTAACTGTCTTTCTATACAATTCAAAGGTGGGTCCCATTATAAAAGAAACTGTAAAAACTCCATTTCCTTTCGTAGGGTGTTAACACCTCACCAATTCAAAAGTGCACTCCATCTTCCACGTCGGAAATTTATTTAAGGAATTCATTTTTTGCTTCCTTAAAATTTCGAAACACCGTTGACTTTTCTATTGAAGACGGACATAAAAATCTTTTTTGATGCCCCAAAATATTTGCTTCCCAGAGCAGTGCTTTGGGTGCTTTGCCCCAGGGCCGGCCCTGATGCAGTGACTTCAATGATCTCACTAATTATAAAATCTCTAACTCGTCGTTGATTTAGTATTTTGATAGGAAACTTATATTGGAAAAGGTTTGTCTAACGATGATAATCAGAAATTAACAAGTGAAGAGGTTTGGTGTTTGGTACTCAGGTTTTGACCAACCCTAGGCATTGGTCTAACATTTGTCCAACGTTAGGGCTTGGTACCTGGATTGGACGTTGACCCACGTTGACTATGTTAATTCTAAACTTCTGTTTAATAATTATTAAAAAAATTATATGAAATATAAATATCAGAGAATTTACTATCATACCCTACAATTTTCTTAATATTTACAAAATTCTCATTGTAAAAAATAACGAAAATCTTTTTCTCTTTCTTCTCCAAACCTTCACCACCACCACTTGCTCTGTCTCCACTCTCTATCTCTCGGGCGCTAGCTACCACTGCAATCACCATCGCAATCACGATCTGGTTTTCTCTGTTTGTTTATTTTTCTTACCAACCCATCTTCTCATCCTTCAAAACACTAACAAATCTTAAATAAAGTGGAATCCGATAGTTGGGTAATATCAACACACGACAATTAGGGTTTTGATTTTGCTTTCTTCTTCTTCTTTTTTTTTTGCTGAAATTGAATCTGTTGATGGGTTTTATGCATGAGTAGGCGACGAAGAACATGAATCTGTTGATGGGTTTTAGGCAAGAGATGATTTAGAGAAGCAATGGGGTGATTTATAATATTCTCTCTATTTGATTTCAGATTCTTTTAATTTGTATTTCAACATCCTTCTGATTATCTGTATTTCAACATTCTTCAACACAACCAAACCCTAATTTTACCCACAGAAATCCTACCAAACAGAAATTCAGTGAAAACCCTTTTTTTTAAGCACATATAATATTTGAATCCTAAGAATTAATTCAAAAAATTAAGATTGAGATTTTTAATTAAAAAAATCAGGGTTTTTTCACCATCCTTCCAATCATTTCCAGCAGAAGCCATTAGTTTTAGATATTCATAATCATCGAATTTGCTTTTGGATCGATTTGTGATGGTTTTGGAGAAGGTTTGAACTACTAAAAATCAAACAGATTGAATAACCGATGATGTCGTTTCTTCGTGGGTAATTAAGAATACTAATGAGTGTGAAGCTTTTTTGACCAAGAAATTGGTTAGTTTTTGGAATGGAATTTGAGCAAGAATAGGGAAGAAAGCTGGGATGCTGATGTTGAAGGTGGGAGTTATTCCGATGACTTTTAGAGATCAAAGTTTAGAGATGTGTGAGGCTGTCTAGTTTTACAGCAATGGGTAGATTGAATGTCTTGCAGAGTGGATTTGGAAAGCTCACAAATAGTACACATGCATCGCCATTGTCAAAATCTCGAACATCAAGTGTTTGTGAAAAGGTCAGAAAGACCTGTTTTTCGTTTTCTCCAGTTGACGTATATAAGAGAGAAGAGAAAGGAGAATCATGATCGTAGGCTTCTTTTTTTCTTTATAACCGTTGGATACTAGACCCCCTTAAAGGGTATACTTGTAACCTCTGTAATTCAAAATATTTTTATTTTATAAAATTGATTAAAGTCTGGTCATAAACAGTCAACGCGAGTCAACATCCAGTCCAGGTACCAAGCACTAACATTGGACAAATGTTAGACCAAAGCCTAGTGTTGGTCAAAACCTGATTACCAAATACCAATTATGGTTGCATTTTTCCCATTTATGGTTCCATTTTATACTCGATATATCCCTGGCCAGTAAATAAATATTACTAATTTCATCAAAAATAATGATAGGATAAAAATAAATATGTCTTTAATTGCAATGTATTTTCCAGATCGACAGATGCCCAACCACGGTCGATGTGGATGACATGGTAGTATGGTACGAATATTCAAGCTTATTAAATTGGCTTATCTTCTACCAAGTGAGCACTTTCCTTCGATTGTTAAAAGTGTTTAGATCTATGGTAACATATAGTCGATTAGGTTAAATAAAATCCATTTTGATGTAATTGGGAATCATATGTGCGCCTTTAAATTTTTTTTTTGTCAGTTTAATATGCTAAGTGTGTTATATTTTCCGGATTTAATTTTTTTGCCAAGATTATAAGTTCGATGCAATCATTGGATAACAAAAGCAGAGAGCAAAACTTAGTATCGAGTATTGTACGACATCCTCAAGGTGAGGTTGAGTTGAGAAGACCCGGCTTAATTGCTTGTTTATAACTCTATATGTCTTTTTTATACACTACATTCTTGCAAGGTATTGTTGACTCTTCATATTTTTATAGCTGGGGTAATTTGCCAAGATATTGTCAGTAAGAACCTTAAGGTAAATTACCAAACGTCTAGCATTCCCTCACGCTTGGCGCCAATGAGCTAAGAGACTGTTAGTAGGAACATTTAGGCTTTTAGTATTCAGTGTCGGTTTAATGAGCATTTTATGTTCCTGAATCAGTATTTATATTTTTTGTGTTCTTCTTTCTGTTACGTTCTTTGTAATATTAATGTGCAAGTTATTTGGAAATGCTAAACCATAAGTCCAGAAAATATCTCCCCCTTAGATTGTTGTCCACCCGAAAATTCACACATCAAATTCTATCTCGTCTCTCTTTTTGTCACATGCACACACAGACACATCCATTCAATTTCACTCCCTGTAAAAAATTTATATGATGTGAATTGGTAGCCATGCAATAAAAATAGGAAAAATGTGTAATATATTACTCATATCCCAACTCAAGGGAATAGTTGTACTTGTGAAATTTCAAATGCAACGCTGGAGGGCAGACCAATTTGAACCGGTGCATTATGACCACAACATCCTCTGTCTAGTTCACTGGATTCGCATAAATATAGTGAACAGATTAAAGTATATGGATGATGAACCACAGATCTGAAGAATCTTGTTATTACATATCCAAATCACTATAAATGACCCAAAAAATACACTTGGATGGTTGCAAATTGAATTTGGTTTTGTTTGGAACTGTCAAGCAAAACTAAAAGAAGCAATAAAATAAAATACAATTATAACCCTCCTTATATTGTATAGCTCAACTGTTAGAAGCATATAAATTTACTATCATCATCAAAGCACGTAAAGTAAGTTTCAAATGTCAAAGAAAACTCATGCCCAGGATCCCATCTTGAAATTTACAAAGTCATATCATCATTTTATATTAACAAAGATGTAAAGTATAATGAAATTGGTTCGCATAAATTATTCGGATACCTAATCTTTAATTGTTTCTTTGATGAACATTTAATTATATGAGATAGTGTCCTTTGCTCAATTCGTTTTGTCTATATGAGTTACAGTTACCAAAATCAATAGAGTACATAAAGATCTTAATTTATGTCAAGAGATTATAACTTGAAATACAACACAAACTAATTTATAATATAAGCTTAAACCTAAGCTAAATGGCTTCTACAATCATTTAATTCAAAATGTGAAACTAAAACGTCATTTAGAAAACATATTTAATTGAATAGATAAAAATACCCCAAAAAGAATATTGAACGGTGTTTATAGATGTGCCAGAAGTGGGATTGTGAATTTGGCAATTAGAGATCCTGGATATTAATATGAACCTTTAGATCTTTCTATTAAGTAGAAGCAGGTAACCTAAGAACTAGGACTACAAAAAAGAAAAACAAACAAGAAATAAAAATTGAGAGAAACAGAACTGTCAAGACATCAAATGAGGCTCAAAACCACATATTGGTTATATAAAAGGAAATTTAGATAGAATAAATATCAATTCAAACAAAAAATTCTAACAATCTTTGGGCTTTATGAATCTATACATTCAGAGCGAATATCAAATGAAGATGATTTCCTTTCACCCCATGGGAATCTCAATCTCAATCTACAGGCATAACCAAATAACAGTCAACTCGCCGACTAATGCTATACGGATACAAATGAAAATATATATATAAAAAAGACTGGATTACCATTAAGTGGTATTAACCGAACTGCTGCTTTGGCCTGATTGCTTATTCGGCCGCCCGTGAATCCCCGAACTGCAAATCAAAAACCAAACCAACAAATATAAGAGGACACCTAATTGAAATGGATGATTATAAATTTTTTGGAACCATCTATTTTAATCTATGAGTTCTATGACTAAGTATAAATAGGAGGACCAAAACTTATCTTAAAAAACCTCCAAAAAAACTGAAAGTTAGGGGTAAAAAAAGGGGACTACGGGAATACCACCGACTTTCTTCCCCGTCAAGGATATCGACTACATGTACTTGATGACTATTACTTCAACAACTAGTGAGATTGAATCCCTTGCATTATACAAACGAAAACTAAATAGATAAAATAAAAATCAAATAACAAAATTTGAGATGATGTTGATATTATTCTCTTACCACCAATCAAAATAAAGGATATTATTCTCTTACCGAATATGCAAACACATAAAAATCAATGGTGCAAAAAAAAAAAAAAAAAATATAAAAACCCAAAACAATGATAATAATCATCTTCATTACTAAAAAACTTAATATAAAAAACATTTTAAATCAAAATTGTGATATTACGTTGTTGATATGATAACCATGATTAAATATGAAATAAAAGATAAAAAAAAATATGAACAAAAGTGAGAATTAGCGAAAAATTGTTTTCAATAAGTTATAGCTTGGGGAGCCACCTAATCAGGATAGACATGGCTATTCAAAATGAAGTAAAATAATATTACCTCCATGAGAAAGACTAAATCTGATGCAACTTAATATAACTTAATGTAAATGAAAGAAACTCATAATAAATAACCAATCCAGATAATCGTTACATGTTTAGGTAGAACATTGATTAATCCATAAATTAACCAACCTCCTCAAACCATTGGATGTATGAGTATGAACATTACGATCCACCAGCTCCTTTCACTTAACTGAAATATTTTCCATTAGCCTACACAAAAATTAAGCATTTAAAAGTACACACAAATAATTACACAAAATATGAACTCAGATATATTTAGCTTCACATTTTTGTTGCAGAGTCACATGAATATCGAGGGAAGATATTGGGTAGTAAAATTGAAACTTCTGGTGACAAAAATTAGTTTGGTTAGTAGATAACATGCACATACGGTGAGTGGAGGAGAAAAAACATAATGGAAAATAGAGTTAAGTTTTTGTAGTAAAGTACATATCTTTTCGGTAAATATTTTGATAAAGTAATAATCGTACATGCAAAATAAAATAAAAAAAAAACCAAATCTGTGAGAAAAAGTAGCGCAAGAATTTGCGAGATTTTCTCAATAATCATAAAAAATAGGCTGCCTCTGTTCTCATATCCATGTATCATCACCATAGATTGCATCCGTTATTTCAGATCCATGTATCATCACTATAGGTTTCCTCCATTGTTTCAGATCCATGTATCATCACCAGCTATATGCCGATAAAAAAAAATGAGTCATCACCCGCTATATTAAAAGTATAAGGGACTACTTACGGGAACAACTTGTTGAAGTCAAAAATACAAACACGCGGATCCTCCTCCATCTAATAGAAAAAAAAATTGATATTAAATTTGTGTATAATTAGACAGACGAATTATATAACTAAACAGAGAGAATCAAAAGAAAATATGAAAATCGAATTATATAACTAAACAAAGAGAATCAAAATAAAATATGAAAATCAAAACTATGTTGACATCAGTTACCTTGTTCTTTAACTGCCGTAAAAAACATAACTGAAGCTGTAAAAACACAAAAAATATATCGCGGACTTGTAAGAAATTAAACGAAAAAATAATAAAAATAGCAAAACCAAATACAACGATTTTACTGTTGATTAGTTTCATGACCTTTATGAATTATTGAATGAGTTCCGTGATTTATGAATTAAAGAGTATCGAAGTTTTACCAGAGTTTATCCCTTGATATTGCTTTACGTATGTCGTGATACAACAACTATAATAGGTGCATAATCCAAGCACCTGCACAATAAATAATTTTATTAGAGAAGAAAAAAAACCCAAAAAAATCATGAAAGAGAAAAATAACGTGGAAACATGTTTTGCCTCTTCTCAAAGGATTTATATAGAGATAGTCATAAAAAAAAGAGACTTGTTTTGGAAATAATATCAATTGAATATAACACTTTTTTGGTAATAATATTAGTCAGAATAGAAATTCTCTTTATATTTATTCATTTATTATATGGAAAATGCTTTATATAGAGACAATATAACCACAATTTCCATAAAATAAATATTTCTCTATAAAATTAATTTTGATACATCTCTAAAAATATCAAAAACTCTTATATAATAAAAATATCTTATTCCAAAATTCACAAAAAAAATAACAATATAAATAAATATTGTTCATTCTTTTGTATATTATTGTCAAAAATAAATAATGCATACTAAGAATATCGTGCATGTCTAGGGATAGTAATTACTTTTATTTTTTATTTCTTTTAGAATGAATAATACAAACAAAAACTATTGAAGTTCATTTTGTTATTCTTCCCATGATTTTTATATTTTTCTATATTTCCTTGTCTTTTTTTTTTTTTTTGCTCCGGATTGATGTTTATGGTTTTGCTTAAAAAGGATTCATTAATAAGTTTTCTTTTCAACTATTTGACAGGATTTGCTTATTTTTTTCTCAGGAGAAGTACACTTTGATCATCAAAAGGTATTTTTATTTTAAGTTTTAATCATTAATCATCTAAATTTGGTGGATAATTTTCTATTTTCATCCCAATTGTTATTAAAATTTGTTTAATTATTAGCATATTGGAATTGTAATTAGGAATTAATTTAATTTTAAGAAGTGTAATCGGACATTGGACTTTTTTCTTAATTTTGTGATTGATTTAATTCTGTGATGATAATCATGATGCATAATTTAATGTTAATAGTTTAATCATAATGAATTGTATAAACATGATTTTATTTAATTACTGTATTTATTTGTATGTTTTAATGTTAGAAATTAATTATAATTTTATATGAATGTTTTTGAATTTATTTGGTAATTTATATTCTTAAAATTTACTTAATTTAGGAAATATTTTTCTTGAATATGATTGTCCAGAAAATATCCTATAGCTTAAAAGATATTTTCTCGGATTTTTTTACCCGAATTTTTATAAAATTACCAAAATAAATTATAATAGTGGGGCCAGAATCAACCAGAAGCTCCGATTAACCACAACGCTCGAAAAAACTCTATTTTTATATAGAGAATTTTTGCATTTTAGTGAGACGTGGGAGGAAAAACATACAAGCTAAGAGCAGTTCCTATGGCAATGGCCAAACCCAAAATTTGTTCACCGTGATGGATGGCCAAACTAGGTTTTCCACCGTGGTAAAGCACTCGAGCGTTAGACCAACAAAGCGTGCGATCTAGGTAAAAACGTCAAGGCTCACAGGTCGAACGCTCAAGTCCCGAATGAATAACTCAAGCGTCTCGAAGCACCAACTCGGCGTCACAATCTATGTCGCCGGAGTTTTTGCTTCTGACGCCAACGGGTAGGTTTTAAAATTTCGAATTTCACTTTTTCCCTCTATAAATTACCATTATCTTCGAACAATTCACTCTCACACCAAAATTCACTTAAATTTTCTCTTCTAAAAATGGCTGAAAATGCGATCACACTTTTTTTGCAATGCAAAACTTGAAGCTGATGTTTCTAAGTTATGTAGGAGTTTTAAAAACATTGAAAATTGTAAAAGGGAAGTGCAAGTTTTAGAAGTTGCTCCAAGAAAATGTTCCGCTAAAAGGCAAAGAAGAGCTCCAATTATGAAAGTTAACAACAAAAAATTCAAAAACAAAGGTGAAACTGTCAAAGAGCGCGTTGAATGAAAAATACGTCAAATGAAGATAAACAGGAGGCCAAAACTTGTACTTGATTTTTATTGAAGTTTTTTGTAGTAGCAGGTTTTCCCACACTACACCCCTCACTATATTTTGATTAATTAGTCCATTGAAAGTTGTATAATTGAGAATGTTTATTGATTAATTTCATGAGTTGTTTACACAGAAAAGTAGGATTACACTTAGCAAGTAAAACACTCTTGAACTTTCTCTCTCCTAATGACTTGCCCAACAATTCCAAAAAGATCTCTCCCTTACAATGTACTCACTCAACCCTTTATATAGGGCGATACATAGTGGATGACAAATAATCTATCCTTTTATTTCGGAAATGTTCCGCGAAGTGTCGCAGATGTACAAACATTTATTCTCGCGACACTTCTTAACCTCGCCAGGTTCCACGTCTTTCTCATTGTTTTGTGTGTCGTTATTCATCGCGTCATTTATTTTAGCTGCTCATGATCGCCTCGCGACGTCGTTGTTTATTAATCCCGCGAGCCCCGCACGTTGCGATATTATGATCCTACATCTTGCCTCTTTTTCCTTAAATATTGCTTGAAGAGCGATTTTTAAGGAAAAATCTGTTGTTGTAGTAATCTTTGATCTTTGTTGATGAAGGAACGAGCAGAAGAATACCGTACTTAAAAAGTACGTACTTGCCTCTATTCTTTTGCGATGTTCCGGAGTTTTGCGTCTCCTGTCTCTCCTCATACTTTTCTTGCGAAGGGAAGAATATCATGAGAGCGATGCTTTTATTCACTGCGCCGCTTATCTTTATCTCTGTTTCAGCTCCGTACACAGTTTTTAATCATTAAAGCCGTTTTTCGACACGTCTCTTCCAACCGTTTATTCTTGACCGTTCATGTCTCTTCTCGCATTAAATGACCTCGTTTTTCTCGAGGATCTTTTTTCCTATATATAGTTTTCTTTTCCCCTCCTTTTCATTCTTTAGTTTCTCTCTGCAACTTCTTTGATTTTCTCCTTCCGCAATTTGCGCTCCTGCTACTGCAAATCTTCTCTTCGTCTTTTTCTAGCATCGATCTTAACCTTTAACTTCTCATCCATTCCCATACTGATAATGGCTGCCATTAGTCGTGCATACAAAGCTTCTTTTGATGAAGTTCAACGAAATTGCTCGAGAAGGGTTTCACTCTATCGACCATTCCCGATCAAGAACCTTCATCCATTCTTTCGCAAAGTTATTTTCTCGATCATCAATGTGATGATCAAAGGATTATAGTCTCGCTAGGTCACCTTCTCATGGGACTTCCCATTCCCTTATACGATCCGAGTTGCCTCTATTTTATGAAATCTTAACCCATGAAAAATTCTCGAGGGCTATTTATCAATTGAGTGGCGATTGCATTCGCCTAATGTTTGAGTTCGCGAACATGCAAGTGTGCAAAGGATCTTTATACTCTAACTCTCGTAAATCCCAAATTCGCAGACTTGAAATAAATGCGAGAAATACACCGTGGAAAACTTTTTTGAAACTTACTCAAGATAATTATGGTGAATGCGAAATCTCATTTGGGGCGTCCGCTCGAAGAAAAAGGATAATGTCTCGAGGATAAATTGGTCATGCAGATATTGATTGGCACCCGGTAATAATACTACTCCTCGCCACTCCAAAGATGAGAAATGGTGGGTTGTACCCTTGATTTTAAATGGTCCTTATATCGCGGGCCCACACGTTCTTCCCGCGAATCTCGCAGGTATCATCCTTGGGAATTCAAATGTCCCGAGAAGAAGAAAGAGGTATGTTTCCGACTTCAAATTTGGCTTTCGAACTTTCTTTCTATAATTGCCGAGTTTGTGAAATCTCTCGGATAGCCAAAGTTGAGAAGAAGCTACAAAAAGGATCCGTCTGGAGGATACTCGACAATGCTCCGATCGCTTACGAGTGAAGTAAGAATCACTTCCTTTCTTCTTATTTAAAACAATATTGTTGCCTCTGCTTTCTTATCTTTACGCGTATGCGAAGGTTGGAGTTGAAGAAACTATTGCTGCGAAGATTAAAAGTAAGGGTAAAATCTGCGTCGCCGCAGTAAATCCTCCGCCCCTTAACTAAGAAGCGAAAGGTCCAATCCTCTTCTCGCCTTAACTCAAACTCGAATCTTCCGACGAGGATAACCATGAATCGAATTCCTCTCTCGCCAAGAAGATTCCATTGACCAGCTTCTTCCATGGATCGGTTATCCAACATCTTCTCGATCAAGCTTCCAAGGAATGGGAGATGCTCCCCTAGCTTCTCTTTGCGGGGCTCTCGCAAACGTGTGTAATGTCACTTTATCGGAAGGCAA
Organism: Papaver armeniacum; assembly: GCA_023531295.1. NCBI lineage: Eukaryota > Viridiplantae > Streptophyta > Magnoliopsida > Ranunculales > Papaveraceae > Papaver > Papaver armeniacum. Next base: position 71,331 of record JAJJWW010009091.1, on the reverse strand, counting down.
TAATTCATTCAATGGAGTCTCTAGAGTTGTGTCTCCCGACCTTTGAATGCACTTGGGTCTCGGTATGTGTACAATCATACTTCCCCGCTAATCTTTAAATTGTTTAAGTATATATATATGTTTTAATGATTTTTCTATCTTCTTTTATAGGTTGGAAGAACTTCCTTTGTAGTTGCCTCGCACCTTGAGAGAAGACGCAACAATCTTGAGAAGAAGAATTCGCAATTGAGCAAGAAGATTCGAGAACCGGAGATCGAAGTCGCGTCATCTCGCGATAAAGACGAGACGATTCAAAAGTTAAATACCGAACTTGACTCCCAAAGGGATAAGGTGTCCACTCTTCAAAACGCTAATCAAAGAACTTTATGGTATAAAATTTTACCTCCTTTTACTATTTTTTATTTAATCGGTCGCCTATTGCTACCTAACTTATTACTTTCGCAGATGTATATAATCTCTCCGATGAGGCTATTCTTCTCCATACATTTCCTGATCCTATGGATAATAACCTTCTTCTCGCTTACCTCAACAACTCTTTAAGTAGTTCATCAAACAAAATTAACTCCCTTTCATTAAATGAACTTCAGACCAAATATCGTCTTTTAGAAATTGAACATAGATCTGGTTTAAGTGCTGCCAACCAATTTAAACGAATGTTTCTCGAATCCAATAAAGAAATCAAAATTTTGAGGAAGAAAATTAGTGACCTTATAGATGATAAAGATCGCATTGCTAATAATGGTGCACAGCATTAGCAACATTTCAAAAATCTCTCCTTGAACTACAAATTGAACGGATGAATTGCTTCGCTGCAATTCCTTGCTTAGTGAGTGAGAAGATCAAATTCTCTCCCTCCTTGTTATAAATAGTGACGATGAATTCGCACCTGGGCTGCGAAAGTTTTAGATAATGCCAGAATAATCTAGGTGTTGATGTTAGTCTTCACGCCGAGCATACTTCCTTGATTAAAGATATGATATCCGATAGAGAAGGTTATTTATTACACCTTACTACTTCTTACTTCGTAGTATTACTTGTAAATTATTAACTTGTTGTTACTTATTTGCGAATCCGAGAAGAGGCTTCAAAGTTAGAATTAGAGAGCTTGAATCGAGAAAGAACAACTCGCACGGGAATTTTCCAAAGAAGAATTGAAGAACTTGAATCAAAAACAACAGCTCGCGAAGAGTCTCTCCTCCGTAATAACAAGTATTCCAAGTTGAAGGAACAATTTGAAACGACAAGGAAAAAAACTTTAATAATGATGCCGTTCGTTTTCGCAATGGAGCCATGGAGTATGTTTGTAAACACCAACATCCCTCTCGCATACATATCCTCGGCTTCTTGAAAAGGTTCCCGAGAATCTACCCGTCTCTCGAAGTTTCGATAGTGAAGCCGGCGAAGAAGAAAATTCTCGCGATGAGAATAATAAAACCGATGAATCGATGAAGAAGAAGAATCACCCAAGATGTAATTCTTTTTGTTTTCTTTTGTCAAAGTGTAATATCTCGTACATTGTCAGTATCTTTGTTATAGTGAACTCTTTTTTCATGAATTCAATCTTCACTCCCCTTTTTTGTTAGTTCTTCCTTGTAATATAATTGGCTATCTTTATTGATGTACAACTCTTTCATCTAAGATGAATAACAATATTCCATCTTTTCCATTCCCATACTTGCCTCTCGGTATTTATCTTCTCGATGGAAGAAGTTAATTATCCTCATGTATTTTGTTGGATAATAATTTTAGTGTTATTGAAATGTATAGCCGCGACGAGGTCGCAGATATCTTTATGAATTGAGAATTCTATCTCTTTTGCCGCGACAAGGTCGCAGCCGCCTCTACACTTTCATGCAAAGGCCCATTGACCTTGCCTTATCATTTTGTGTGGTCTTCCAAGTCGACCTCCCTAATTAGAGGTCCTCCCCGCCACTGTTCATTGCGACAAAATCGCAGACGTCTTTACACTTGTATGTAAAGACCCATTGATCTTGCCTTATCATTTTTCAAGTATTTTTGCCTCTCGCATGATGTTTTGGTTGCAACAATATGACAGCCTAGATATCCTTGCGAATATAAAGTCCTATGACATTGCCGTCTTGCGACGAAATCGCAGACGTCCGTACACTTTCATGCAAAGACCCATTGATCTCGCCTTACCCTCGCGTTAGTATTATTGCCTCTCATAGATCATTGCACAAATATGACAAGCCTAAGTCTTCTTGCGAAAACAAAGCCTCATGACATTTGCGTCTGCTTTGGCACCCCTAATGGAGAGCACCGCCCTTATCATCTCCCTATTGCCCCTTCAAGGAGGCGAAACATCGGCCATACAAGACTAGCTCCTCCCATCCGGTCTTAACAACAACCAAGTTGTTTTCGCAGCCTCTTATCCCTTATACCTATAGGGTTTATGGTTACGAGACTGCACCCTAAGTGGAGTTTTCTTCGGCGAGTGCAACGCATGCCAAGACTTTCCAAGAATGGCCAGGTAGGTTCATCCATCCCGGCACTCGGGCTCAACCGTGTACCTCGGCGCCTTGAGCATACACCGACTCCTAGGAAGAGACCCTCGGTCGCCCAACCAGGGTATAACCTACATATATAGTTGGGAATCCAAGGTACCTCTTCCTGATAGGCTTTCATGGGCCCCAAATTTTCATGGTTCAAGCTTCAGAGCGGTGTAACCTTCCCCCGAACCACGGCGAGAGATACCCCCTTATATGACGCACTTTAGGTCTTACATTTGCCTCTTACGAAATGTTATTCGCGAACTAGGTGTACGCCATAAAGGTTCGTCCCATTCATTTGCGCATTTATATTTGTTAAATCATTCAATCATTCATGTTTCATTATTTGTCGATATTTGTTTGCGAAGTATTCGCACGCTTCTGTTTCACTTGTTGTATTTCACTTTTCTTTTTAGTCGTATTCTCATTTTACTCTTGGTCATGAGATTCTCGCACATCATTACTTCACCAAGTTACTTTGCATCCCGTCGTTATTGATTATTCACTTCTTATGCCTTTTGTTCCTCATATCTTTTGCTTCTTCATTGTTATAATATTGGTCCTGTCTCTAAGCATTCACCTCTCGGGTATGTTCAAATTTCACTTCTATAGCATCTACCATCAGCTTTTTCCTTTCTCTCGTTCATTTCTCACATGTTGCTTCCAACCCTTTCTTTTGGCACTTCTTTCTTCGGGCAGCTTTTCTATATCGACCTCATGGCACCGTTGCGACTCCTTCCAATCTCCCCGTATGATACCAATGCCACTTGGGTGTGGAAATTTTATGCATTGATGGTATGTTGAGGCGACCCCCAAGATTTCATGAAGCCATGGCCTCCCAATAAGTGCATTATACGGGATTCCACATCAACCACACAGAATAAGACATCGCTGATAATCCTTGTAGAGGTATGCTCATGTGAACTTCTCCCTTTGGTTTGTTTGCAGTGCCATTAAAGCCATATATCTTGTAAGTCGAGGGAATCAAATCCTCATCTTTTCCGCCCATCGTCTTGTAAGTATGGTAGAAGAGAATATTCACCGAACTTCCGTGTCGATTAGAATTCGGTTGATCGCCCAACAAGCTTCGCCTCATCATCTTCTCCATCGACTCGGTTTCGGTTAATCTCTAGTTTCACAACCAACGGGCTATCGTGTGTTTCTCTTCCTTTTGGTACTTCATCTCAGAGAAAGAAATAGTCTTCAACTCGCCACTTTTCTAATCAAGCGTCGTTCTCGCTGCACTCATTATTTCTTTATCATTAGCGTCTCTCGCAAAGACTCTACCGAGTACGTTGTCATGGAAATCTTCGATGGTGCGATAGGAGTGGACAATAGAGTTGCAGTTCAAATTCTTGGCTTTTGTTCCTACTTCTATCACAAATGTTTCCTTTCCTTTCGCCGACACTGTTCGTGTATCTCTGGTGGTGGTGGTAATGTCCGACCCGTTTCTTCTCCCTTTAGAAAGTGATTCACTTCCCCGATCAATCATCCCGAGAATAATTCTCTTTATGTTTCTACAATCGTTTGTTTGATGCCCATGGAAGCGATGGTAAGAACAAAACTCATGACTTCTATCGCCCGGCGGTGGTTCCATTCCAACATTCCAAGGTGCTTTGGTACATTTTCCATCACAAGTATAGCTTCCCGCATCTTTTCAACGCTAGCATTCAGTGGAGGCATCTTAATCTGCTCCCATACTGTTCTATGACTTCTCTCGCCTCCACGGTTATTTTGTCTTCGTCCACCATAAGTTTCTTGCACATGATCTAGCCTCTCCGAATCTTATTATTGTCAGTTACGGTTGTAGTAGTTCCTTTCACGTTCAAACTCTTCTTGATCGTGGCTTCCCATGGCTACTATCTTCCTCGTCCCTCATCGCCTCTCCTTGCTCGCTTGTCCTTGCGAAGTGCTCGCCACCAGTATTTATGAATTGAGGTAACAAACTTGCGTTCGCGGCGTTGAAGCTCGTGTTCGCGATCGGATAAGAATTCATTTCATTTTGTCTTTCTTCTAAGGCAATATATTCTTCCCGTAATTCTCAGCTTACGCCATCGTGATTGTATTTGTGATTCTAAAAATTTGAATGTATAACAAGTTAGTCGCGAAGAGAGCATTCACAAATGAGAGTATGAGATATCTCTCCTCAACCCGTCCTGCCATTTCGCTGCACATGGTCCTCCATCTTACTGTCAACTGTCTTAAGTTCTCGCCAATCCTTTGTTTCAACCCGAATACATCTTCAATACCCGGTCGCGAAGAGTTGTTACTTATGTATGCTCCCAGGAATGTGGCTTGTAAATGATTGAATGATGTGATTGTGTTCCTTGGCAGACCTTCAAACCATTTTAGTGCTTCTCCTATTAAGCTTGACGCGAAATATTTGCACAATATGGCATCATGATTCTCCCATTGTAACATACATCTCATGTAAGCCTTAATATGTTGTATCGCACAAGTTGTTCCATCAAAGATGTTGGTTAATGCAGTAGATTGCATTTAGGAGGTATTCCTCCCATCCGTACTTCTAGCGTGAAGGGATTCTTCGCGGCTTCTCGCGATGGCTTCATCCAGCTTGTCTCCTTCCTCCTTCCCTTCTATTATTCAAGAATCCTCTCATTTCACCTAGTTCTCTTAAGATTTGTTCATTTGCCTCGTAATTTGTTTCTACTGGTCTTTTTAGCTCGCTTCTCTCCTTCTTCGCTCGTGCCTATTTTGACCTTCCCGCTCATTATTTTCTCCTCTTCTCTCCTCGCGACGCTCTTCTTCGTCTCTTTCGTTAATTCGCACGCCATTATATCGGTTGTTCTCTCTTCTTGGTTGCCTCTCACTCTCATCATCTCGCACCCTTTCATACTCGTTCGTTAATATTTCTATTGGTACGGTTTTGTTCCCTCCTTCTCTCGCGGTTGTCATGGTTATTCTCACGGATTGCTTCTTCCATCTCTTGATTTTCCATTTCTCGCTCTTATTCTTTCTCTTTTCGCGAGCTAGTCGCGCTTGTTCAATGTAGTGTCTCTCAATGTCATCCTCGATCTCTCGGTTTCTTCTCAATTCTTCTCTCCCGTGTAGAATTATTCTTCCTTCAAAGCAACTGGATCATTCGGCCCTTGGAGTTGCATGTTTTCTTGATTTTCCCTATTTCGCTCATTTTGAAGATTTTCTGGGCCGAGGAATATGACGATCTTCTATTTCCCGCTTCTCTCGCCATGCTCGTATTCGGATTTTGTGTTTCTTCCCCCGCACTTTCTCGTTGGTAAAACTCTCCTTCTTTCTTCTCTTCTCTTTCGATCTAGAACTTGATCTCACGCTACTTCTAGATCTCCTTCTTTGCAACCTCATATTTTCCATCCTCGCTTCATGATTTTGTCTTGTCAAGTTTGCTCGCTCCTCTCGCTTCTAATCGTCTCTCTTCGTGTATTGTTTGTCTCAATCTTTCTAACGCCGCCATTTCTTCGTTTCCCGGATTCATTTCTCCATTCATCCCTTGCTCTCCTTGTCCATTGTTCACCACCGCCGCTCCTCTTCTCTCTCGTCTTCGAATCGATCTCCAAGTATGCACACTTACTCTATCATAATCTACAGCCGCGTTTGCTACCGGGGAGATTGGTGGTTGGTCTTGACCTTCTCCATCATTTCTCATATTCATCCTTGATGATTCTCCCCTGTTTCATTCCTCCTTTCTCCAAAGAAGTCTCCCACTTCTTCTTACAATCGTTGGTTGCCCTTGTACATTTCTTCTTCTAGCCATCTTTCTTTTTCAATGAATTCTTGAGTATCTTTTCCAAATCTCTTCTCTCGTTAATCTAAATTCTTTCCAATTTCTTCGTCAATCACTTGTCGTCCCTCGTTTCTAGCGCATATGTAGTAGCAGGTTTTCCCACACTACACCCCTCACTATATTTTGATTAATTAGTCCATTGAAAGTTGTATAATTGAGAATGTTTATTGATTAATTTCATGAGTTGTTTACACAGGAAAAGTAGGATTACACTTAGCAAGTAAAACACTCTTGAACTTTCTCTCTCCTAATGACTTGCCCAACAATTCCAAAAAGATCTCTCCCTTACAACAGACTCACTCAACCCTTTATATAGGGCGATACATAGTGGATGACAGCTAATCTATCCTTTTATTTCGGAAATGTTCCGCGAAGTGTCGCAGATGTACAAACATTTATTCTCGCGACACTTCTTAACCCTCGCCAGGTTCCACGTCTTTCTCATTGTTTTGTGTGTCGTTATTCATCGCGTCATTTATTTTAGCTGTCTGCGACTGCCTCGCGACGTCGCTGTTTATTAATCCCGCGAGCCCTGCACGTTGCGATATTATGATCCTACATTTTTATTATTGTCTAAGTTTATATCTTGTAAAAGAATTGACAGTAATATCAATGACTGAAAAATGTTTATATTTTAAAATAGATTTCCACTTCAGATTAAGTGAAATTTATTACAATTTAAACTTGCAAATAACATCAAACTACATTTTAATAAACCACAACAAAAACATCAAACTACATCAAACCCAAATGACATTCTCTTTTTAAAGTTCATAGCATTCAAAATGCCTAAACTCTCTCCCGCTTTCTTCGGTAAACTTGGTCTGAGCGACGGTTTCCCTTTTTTCGTTGGATAATCCAGAATTGCTACGATGAACCATCCACAATACTTTTGTATAATGTTTGACTTCATTAGTGATGAATGCAATTCTTAGTTCTAGGCTCTTACTGTTTCTTATGGCTTTGTTCCGCGATGCTACAAAATGTCCCAATACTCTTTCCCAGAAATTTTCATTGTTCATTGGTCTCGCCATACGATGTAACCAACATCGAACAAGAGCAACATCTTCTTCCATTGTAAATTCCGGCAGCGGAATTTGAGTGCAGTAACGATGTGCTTGAGATGGACCATCTTTTAGAATTCTGAAACATGCTTCGTAACAAAAAGGCTTACCGTTAGCTTCCTCCCAATTATCAAGAGCTGTTTGGATCACTTCATCTTCAGTTACATCGCTAAACTTTTCTAGATCAATTTCTATTACCAGAGCAAGAAATGGCTGGACTGCAAGCCTAATAGAATGAAAACGAGCACGCAATCGACGAGCATCTCGGTTTCCTGGGTTTCCCGTCAATGAGACGAACATTGAAAAAAAATTCTCCCAAAAAGAACTGTCATGAGAAATAAGAACACCAAGTGATGTATTATGTGTTGAAGCAAAGAGGTTTGACCATTATGTTTCATGGATAAACACAGTCTTATGCAATGTCCTAGGATGTATTCAAAGTGTCCGCGGGAAGGTTGTTCACGCATCAGAATGGTGATTGAATCACAACCGGAAAATCTCAGGTATTTGTTATGTCAAGATCCCAATTGTCCAGAGGAACCACATATGCGACATGATGCTATGAAGATTAAAAAAGAAGAAGAAGAAAAGATTGCAACACTCTGCAAAAACTTCAAACTTAAATCCAAATTGAAGAAGGAGTTATTACACTGCAAGCATTGTGGATTTGGAGATCAAGAATACAAACATTGTCCACAGAGAATCAGTTCATGCTCAAAGTCCGCTTGCAGGACTTTTATGCATTTGCGGACTTATTCTGAAGAAGACACATATGGAAGGCATTTCCGAGGTTGATTGAAGTTGTAGGACAAATCGATTCACTATGGTATTATGTTATTTAATTTTTTGTTTATTTTGTGCTATTAAGATTATCTAAAACCATCAATATCAAGTAATTTAAATTTTTCCTGGATTAAACATAGCACCATCAATTTCATAAATAAAAACATACTGCATTGAACAACCAAACCATACATGAGAATAAAAGAAATACATCAGATTAAAGCAACAACTACATAGGCGGCGTCAGTTCTAGGCGGGTGGTGGAATTCTTAGGGCGATGTAGGGATCGTATTTGATGAGCACCCTAAGAATGTTGAAATAAGCATGGAATTCGAACTGACGACCATGGTGAGATGCTTGCCACATTGCTAGAGTTCTGGGTTCCACTTCATGTTCGGCTTCACCGTTGAGATTATTTTTGTGTTTATGCATTAGTTGGGCGACGAACTCCGATACATTATAACTAATTACACTAAAAGGATGCGCCAATCCCTGACAATCACGCCCATTAATTTTCATCGTTTTAGCAGCGAACATTTCAAAAACTTTCTGCCAGAACGTCGATTGTGATACATTGCTACCGGTAGCAACATCAGCGGCAACATCTTGTGTGTGAAAAACGTAGGCTCTGCAAATTGCTAAATCCTCTTCATTACTGTATCTAACAGAACGAACTCTGGGAGGCATTTTTGTAGATGATTTGAGAGGGAAGAATGTGTAGAATGTGTGAATTTAGAGTTGAAATGAGGAGTATTTATAGATTTTAAAAAATGTAGCCGTTGGATCAAAGGGTTCTGTAGCGTTCAGATTGAGTCGTTGGCGCCATAGAGACTGACGCGTTATTGATACGGACTTTGGCGTCATAATTGAAGACGCGCGCTGGAAATAATAACTCCGGCGTCATTTTTTCGAACTCCCGCGTCAGTATGAATGTCGTCCGTCCTAACCACAGACGCGCGCTGGATGTACCGACTCAATGTTCAAAGCAACGGATTTGATGATTTGAACATCCATTTTTCTTGTTTGTTCATGCCATAGTGGGAGCAAAATGAACAAACTCTGAGTTTGTTCATCCCATAGGAACTGCTCTAATAAGTTATTACATTTATTGTATCGGATTTGGCGTTGTGTATACTTGAGACTTCTTTTCCGTAATTATTAGTCTGATATCTTGATTCCATCCTTTGTAATCTCAACAACATTAATAAAAAGGGAGGCACGAAAAAGGAAAAATAAAAAGTAAAAAAGTAAAAGATTTTAGTCTGGTAATATTGATCACCACTTTTAACTCCTCTTTTAAGACAATACCAAAATTGTTTGATAGGAAAAACAATAGTATGTAGTAATTCAACTATAAGTCTTGACTTCCGCAAACAACCTTCTCCTTTTCAGCTTATCTACAGATATAGTCCTATGGAAGTGATTTTTTTTTTATTTTTTTTGAAACTGAAAATTGAATTGATAATCAAAGGTAAGAATTTCATTTAGGAGGAGCCAAAATCCAATCACCACTAATTTTATGAGTTCTAGCTAATTTAGAAAGAGAATCAGCTACTTTATTCTTCGCCTTGGGCACATAGAAACATTGCCAAGATATATGAACACTTAATAAAAAATTTATGTGTAAGATTAAGTTGTGCAATCTTCAATCGATGTTGAGAGAAACACCTAAAATTGCGTCCACTAGAAGCTTTGCATCCATCTCAAAAACCACCTTTTCTAGCTTCTTCTCTATTGCCCATTACATTGCCTCCCATAAATATTTACTCTCAGCTTGATCCAGACTAGTTGCTTCAGCTAAGCAGATGCGTTTCTAGCCATGGTGCGAACCTGCAAATCACGGCAAATCAATCCAATGCCTCCAGTTTTATTGTCTGCAAGATGAAAGCCATCAGAGTTAATTTTGAAATATTCCCTAAAAGGTGGCTACCAGTGAAGATTAATCATGTTTTGGGGTACTGAAAGTCTATGATTAGTAACTGGTTTGTTCTCTACGACTGCAAATTCGCTTCTGTATTTTTGGATGATGATTTTAGGAGTTAAGTTAGATCCTTCGAAAACCTTGTCACACCTAGAAGTCCATATACACCAAGATACACATCCTGATTTGCAAACTTCAGTTTCTTGAATCTGTCTGGCAATGAGCTTATCGAACCATCCACATAACCAAGCTGCTAGATTACTACCTTGCGAAATATGAATTCCCAGGACTGCAAACCAAACTGCCTTAGATAAAGAACATTCTAGAGTAATGTGATTAGAAGATTCAAGTTCATGAGAACAGAAGGGAGAGCTGAAATATTCATTTTGAATCACCTCCATCAGTTTGTCTCTAGTTGGCAAGATCTCCTTCACATATTTCCACAAGAATTGATTAGTTCTTAGTAGCATAGGTAACCTCCACAGTTTCTTAAAAATTACTTGCATCCTTCAATTAGAGTACTGCTCGGTCGAACTCGCATGCGTTGCTATCTCAAGCATGTTTGTCAATGTTAGTGATCAAAACTATAAGTCTTGATTTCTAGTCTACTTATAGCTAAGTCTCGGACTAGGATAGAAAGTGTAGTTGAGCTCTAGACGCCATGGCGATCATCATACAAGACGAAGAACTACTCAAGGAACTGGTGGAACTTTATCGACTAAAAGGTATGTGGAGACTTGAACTTATCTATCACTCAAAATTCTATCTACTCTATCTCCTATCTTGAGACAAAAGTCGTATTGCTATATAGACAATGATTATTCACATTTTCTATTTCGAGCAGAGTTTATCTCGCTTATCTATTTCTCGAAATATGTGTTGGTAAGCTTTCGCTTTGGCCAAGTTCATCTTTACTAGTGACGAAAGTCATATTATATTTCAATTACTTGAAAATTGCTTTGACGAAAAATGGTTTGTGAATAACAACTATATAACGTCCTCTAAGAATGTTTCAATGATTGAAATGAGAGTTTATAATATATAACCATTGTTGGATATAAACATTGTGTGATAACTCATGCATGTGTAAGTCCTTACACTAGTACAAAAATAGGCTTAGGTGACAGTTTAAAACTGTCACCGTAATACTTATGTGACAGTTCTGAAATTTTTTTGGACTCTCACCAAAGCCTCTGTTACGAAAGGTCTTTAAGAAACTGTTACGGAATCATGACTATATTCCTTGAACCAAAGTATGCGTACTTTGCTAATCAGGAAAACCGGAACTAAAGTCCGCTTACCAGTACACTTACCATCGGAAGTTCACGTCCTGTGAAAATCTGCTGGAGTTTGTGAATTGCAAACAAACTTATTCCGGGTACTTAAGTCTGCGTGCTTAGGTTGGTTATTTGCTAAAACGGTTATTCGTGAACTTAAACTTATATAAACTAAGGAATGCATATTTGCAAACCGTGGCTATAAATTTCATGAATTGATTCGAGTGAATCAAATCGTTTTTGCTCGATTGTGTCTTGTATACTTCTATAAGATCTAAGCAATTGAACAACTCCCTAACTAGTTCATTTGAGTCATTTGAACTAGTTATGGTAAAGAAGAATATGATTGATATGAAAGTGCTCATATGTCTAACCATTTGGTTAACTTTCGTTGAATCAACTAAATGTACATGTTTGGGTACGGTTACACAAACCTAAAACGTGAATTTTATTTGTGTGTAACAAGCTAAGTTTCGATCTAACGGTTGAAAGATATTAGCTTGAATCTAATCAGGTTTTCATCTAACGGTGAATATTGAATGCTTTGTTACCAAGGTAACTTAGATTGCAAACCCTGATTTGAGAGACTATATAAAGGAGAACTCTAGCAACTGGGAAACCTAATCCCCACACCTCCTGTGTGATACTAGTTGTATAAGCTAGAGTCGATTCTCCTTTAACCTTAGGTTTCTCTGAGACCACTGTAGGTTAACGACTTGAAGACTTCGTTGGGATTGTGAAGCCAAACCCTTCTATTTTCTTTGTAGTTGCGTGATCTGATCTTGTTTTTTCTATCATACTAAGTACAATCGTAATATTGGATTGAGATTGATTTCTCCGATAGACAAGATTAAAATAAGGCACAAACATCTTCGTCTCATCGTTAGTGATTTCGCAATATCTTCTTTCGCTAGTCGATTAAGATTATTGTGAGGTGATTGATAATTCTAGGTTGTTCTTCGGGAATATAAGTCTGGTTATCAATTAGTTCCTGTTCACCTTGATTTATCAAAAGACGGAATAAAAAATCGTAGGTATTTCTGTGGGAGACATATTTATCTATTACCGTATACTTTTTTGTGTGATACAGATTTGTTTATTAAAGTCTTCGACTTTGGGTCGTAGAAACTCTTAGTTGTGGGTGAGATCAGCTAAGGGAATCAAGTGCGTAATATCCTGCTGGGATCAGATACGTAGAGACCGCAACTTTACCTTGGATCAGTGTGATATTGATTGGGGTTAAACTACAGTCCAGACCGAAGTTAGTTTGTAGTAGGCTAGTGTCTGTAGCGGCTTAATACAGTGTGTGTTCAATCTGGACTAGGTCCCGGGGTTTTTCTGCATTTGCGGTTTCCTCGTTAACAAAACTTCTGGTGTCTGTGTTATTTCTTTTCCGCATTATATTTTGTTATAGAAATATCACAGGTTGTGCGTTTGAGTCGATCGATTGGGAAATCCAACCTTTGGTTGTTGATTGAAATTGATTGATCCTTGAACATTGGTCTTTGGTACCGTTCAAGTGTTTTCTCTTGTATTCAATTAGACTCGCAGATTTCTATTTGCTTGAGTTAGTATTGAATCGAGAAAGTGAGATATAACTCTTTGATATACTTTTATTAAGATTGAGTGTGAATATCTAATTGATTCTCTTAAAAGTATATTGGAGTTAGTCCATACAGATTGCTATGCGAAATATTGGGTGTGGTTGTTGTACCCCCGCTTTTTCAATTGGTATCAGAGCATGCAAACACGTTCAAAGACCTTACAAGTCTGTGTTTGTAGCGATCTGACTCTATGGACATAAATTATATCTCCATAAACGTACCACCAGTCTTCGATGGCTCAAACTACTTATGGTGGAAAATTGCTATGCGTGCTTTTCTTCAAGCTTGTGATTTTCAAAGATGGGTACGTGTTGTTAATGGCTATGATCCTCCGATTAATACAGAAGGCGATGTATCTATACCGAATGATATTGGTAGATATAGTCTAGAAGAAATTCTTGCTGCAAAGCAAAGATCTGACGGCTTGAATGCTATCATACATGCCATTACCCTAGATCTTCAGCACCATGTGACTACGTGCACTAAGTCTAAATAAGCCTGGGATATCTTAGAAACCGTATTTGAAGGAAATACCAGTGAGAAAGAAGCTAGGATTCAAAACCTAAATTCATATTGGGAAAACCTTCATATGGCAGATGAAAAAACATTTGATGAGTTTAATCACAAAGTGTCTGAAATTGTTAATGCATCTTTTGCATTGGGTAAGATCATTCCTGAAAAGGACATTGTGATGAAAATTCTCAAATCGCTGCCTTTAGATACGATTCTAAGAAGCATTCCATCGTTGAAGGAAATAATATCGCAATGCTGTCCAGAAATACTCTGGTTGGGAAGCTAAAGATCTTTGATCATGAGCATATGTCCAAGTCTAGCAAGGATGTTGCTTTTAAAAGCACTAAAGAACACTAAATTACTTGATAAAAATAAAAGTGTTTACATCTCTGAAGATGATCTTTCTAAGGCTGATTCATCAGATGAAGATCTTGACAAGTCAGTCTCGTTGATCACAAGACAGTTTAGGGATCTTCTTTTGAAGAGAAGTAAACGGTTCTCCGTAGATAAATCCAAGTCATCGAGATAAACCACATAATCGTGTTCCTCCTAAAATTGGGATAATGATGAAACTGATGACAAGGATATGCCTCAGTGCTTTAAGTGTAAAGGTTTTGGTCATTTTGCAAATGAGTGTCCAAATCGGAAAAAAATACACTTGGAACAAAGGTCTTGCTGCAACTCTTGATGAAATGTCTGGCAACTATGATTCTAATGAAGACGAAAAATCAAGTGTTGCACTAATTCTTTGTGAAAATATTTATTTTGATAATTGTAGCAATACATACATCAATATTGATATTCTTTCAGAAGAAAACTCAACCAATCTGGAAGATGAAACTGACCTTTCTATTGGAAACTCTGTGAATAATATTTCTGGTTCAACTATGTGTCTAACAACTTGCACATCTCAGATACCTGAATTATATCCAAGGTTGATGTGCTCATATTGTTCACTCAAAGGTCATGAACTATCAAAGTGTTACAAGTACAAACACAAATTGAGACATGTTAACAAACTTCAACGAAGAGCAAATCGATTAACAAGCAAACTTAAACTTGCTCAACAGATAGCTGAGGTATGCAAGATTTTATCTTCGTCTAAGAAGTTAGTTTCCAAGGATAAAATAAGACCATTAGAGAAGAATGTATGGTCCAATAGTTTTGATAGACAGAGGTCTATGGATTCCTCTCAAAAGGAACATGGTGGACAGATTATTGTTCACCGCAACACAACTTGACTGTGTTGAGTTGTGTATCTTTTCTCATGTGCCTGATCAAAAGAGACAAGGTTGTGCACCTCTCAGGCTTTAGGAAAATTTTGGTTCCTCGTTTTCTTAGTTTTGTTGTTTGATGCAAAATTGGAATTCCCTGTCTATCAATAAGGAGGGTTATTCTCGACAATTATACTCGTTCTAGGGTTCAGAGTTGTGCGTGCACGAACCTGTTAAAGGTTGCGTAACCCTACATTCCTTTTTACTTCTCTGAAACTCTTTCCAAGACTACTTGTTGAGTTTAAATTGTGATTTCCTCTCACAAACCCATTGGTAGGCCTGGAAAGGGGTCTAATTCTAAAGCCTACTTGTGATACAGCAAGTGCACGACGTCTATCGGAGACGCGGCAAGTACGGGTCGATCCCACAAGTACTTGTGGTGCGAGATTGATCTATGGCTTACTCGATCGAGTTTTAGCAAGTGTGTAACACAGATTGAAAGTTGTTTGTGTCGATACGACTAAGGGTCATTGTGACTCTAAACTAAGGAAAAGAATGAGCAAGAGTGTCGTAAACAGATTCTAAAGTGCTAGGGTGATTGAATCAGCCCTCTAATTCTTATGCTATGCAAAACAATATCTCAATGTGTCTTGTACCTTCCCTTGAAGGTCTCAGATGATGAGTTACTTAACTAACTCCTTAATTCTCCCCTAGCATAGAGTGTCTTCTTACAGTACACTCTATCACAGGATCATTCTATTGTTAGCTAACTAATTCTTCCTAAAGCAATTGAACTGATATCACTAATGCATTCCTAGTATAGCTTGTCTTTTTATAGTACAAACCATCACAAATTCATTTGATCCATACATCACATAATTACTCTAATTAAGCACATCAAGAACACATATTTTGAACATGATTTACTCAACATAAGATTAGGGGTTTCATCAAACACCCTATCAAGTTAACTTAGCACATGTTAATAACAATTAAAACTAAGTTGCTGCTTTGGCTAGCCCAGGCATGCTTCAAACATCCACAACTCCCTTCAATTTATACATGCAAAGAACCCTAACCCTAATACTTTTAAAATAGAAATTAATTGAAAATAAATCAAACCCGTGTACCCATACTCTCTGATTCAGTCATCTCTCTTGTCAAATCGGCTCTGAGCTTTTCTTGGTACGATTTTCCTCTCACTGTATTGAAACCATAACCCTAATCTTCTCTATCTCGACCTTAGCTCCTAGGGTAGAAGCTAAGACAGAGCTAGAGATTATTTGGGAGGTGATGGCGAGGCGGCTGGTAGCAGTTGGTAGCTGTGGCAGGAGATGGTGGTGGTGAGGGTTCATGTATGGTCGGGTGAGGGAGATGGAAGAGCAGATCAGAGGTATGGAGGAGAAGAAAGAGAAGATGGAGTAGAGAATAGGGTTTGGTCGACGGGTATAGGGTAGGTAGTTTTTGTTGTGAAGCAGGTGCAGCGAAGTTTGATGAGGAAGACGAAGCGAGCGTTGGATCTTGCGGAGAGATCCGAACGGTCGAGGGAGAACCGAGGCGATTTGGTGTTGAGCGGAGCATCGAGAAATAGATGCGCGTGGAGGTAGCGACCGTAGGATGTTGCTAGGTGAGATCTCAACGGCTCGGGATGAGCGGGTTCGGATCCGGGTCGTGGGTAGCTCTAGCCCATGTCTTCCTTGTTGGGTTGCAACTGATTCGCGCGCGGGCTTGGGCTATCTGCTCCATAGACGCTTGTCTCCAATTCTTCTGCTCTTTTGGCTCCTCAGATTCTCCGAGCTTTATTTACTACCTAAAAACACAAAATTAATTAATACAAATATTTATTCTTGAAAACAAAGAAAACACAGAATCTGGATAATATCTGATTTCTAAGCGAAAAAGATGAGTAAAATGCCAATAAAAAGGTGTATAAATATGCACTATTTAGCACTCATCAAATACCCCAAACCTGAATTTTACTTGTCCTCAAGTGAAATAGAAATTAAGAAATCCTAACTATACCCCTGTCGCAGTCTCTCGAATGCATTTAGCATATGCACTAAGCCTTTAAACCCCTAGGTGTCCCTAGTGGACGAGTTGTAGTCTCGTGAAGGTTTACCGAGGTGTACCCACAAAACCTTCTCCAACTTCGAGTGTAAAAGAGTCTCAAGCATCCAAGGAGCTATGAGGACGTAGAGTTTACTGCATGCTAGTAACAAGTTAGAACTACCAAAGAACGCATTCTCATGATCCTTAAGTCTTTGAGCGAGAAGTAACCATACCATATGAAAGAATTCGGATTCGATTGTGATCATAAGCCTTGACTTCGCCTCACCATTAGGGTTTTATGATAATTGCACTCAAAAAAGATCGCTTTTAGTCTCTCATGTGTGCGGCGGGAATAAAGAGAAAATCCCCGCACACGTTGAAGGTAAGAAGGATAACCTTCCGAAATAATTTCTCGGAGACTCCACAGAGTTGTGGACAAAAAGAATCTTTTTTCGATGATCTCTAAGAAAGGAAATCAACCATTAGCAAGGATGGGAGTACTCACTTACCTTCTCACCCGATCGGCAATTAATATCACTCTCTCAGCATTCATAGAAACGTCTTCAATCTTCGGTCTTCGGTCTTCAAATGTTGATGACGAACTTCTGAACTTCACAAAAACTTGACAAACATTTTTTTTTTTTACACTTGTCTTGATTTCACAAACTTCATTAATTCTCATCCTATTTTCTTTTCTTTGTTGCACGTGAACCTTGGATTATTTCAACTTTTCTTCAAATATTCGATGATGCTCCACTTGTTGACGATGATGTGTTTCTATGAATCACGATGATTGAGAGGGAGAGAGTGATGCTAGCGCAAATCGGTATTTAGAAGGAGTTTTCATCTTTAGACGTCACCCTCATGATTGACAAAAACTAGCACTCGGGAGATCAAAAGTAGTCTTTGAAATTGGTGCGAAGTTGGGTAGCTCACCATTCCTACCCGGAATTGACGTACGGTGACACACACTCTAACAACTTTTCTAGAAAGTTGCAAAAAATTGAAGGTTGGTGCCTCACTTGATGTAAAAAGGGTAGTCTCCACTATGGGTGATCACAATTCTACTACCGAATATCTAAACAACACCTAATTCGCTCTCCGGCATGGTTAAATCCAACTTTAACGCTCTAATCAACTAAGGAACCCGATTGTGTTCTCCGGTACTTCTAACTTCTGTTATTTCGGTCAGATTCTCTATGTAAACATAGCTAGAAGCATGCTAGTGACTCTAAAATCTCTAAAGTTGGAGGTTTTTATTTGCAAAAAGTTTTTGAATTTTTGAATTTTTTTTTTTTTTTTTTTTTTTAGATAAGAAGGAAAACAAAAAGACTAAAAATAAAAACTCTACCAAAAAGACTAAAAACTCTACATGCAAATCACACCCCCAAACCTAAATCAAACATTGTCCTCAATGTGTCAACAATGATAAAATTCTAAACGGTCACATACCATGGGAACTATCTTTGATAAGAGAAAAGGGAAGAGATTACCGGATGTCGGCGGGAGCACGGTTAAGCTTCATTAGTCAAGGCTAGAATCCAACATTCTCAGCGGAGATCATATCGGATTAGCATAATACAAGCACAAGAAGACTCAACCGATGCAAGAAAGAAAAATTTAACAAGTCCTACTGGATTATATACAATGAAAATTCACCATAAACCAACAGTCTAAAGAGTTGAGGATCAACCCAAAAGACGGTATGTACAAACATCAACAGCCTTACACAAATATAATATGAGAGTGCAAGTAAGACTGTGTATGTGAATGAGCTTCCCCCAAACCTAAACTTATGAACGGGTGTGTTTGGGAGCACAAAATCTTGCAATTTTAACGGTACATCATGCAAAAGGTCTAACTCAAAATGATTTTTGCTAAGAACAAGCAGACATACATATTCCAACTGTGGTTCCTTAAAGGTGGTATACTTTGATGCAAAATGGTCCAAGAGGACTTGTGAAGCACAAAGCTCTAAGCCTAAATTGGGAACTCTCAGAAAAGTTGGTTTAAGATTTTTGTGACAAACTACACCTAGGTTTGGTGGAGGAGTTTCAATTTGTGACTCAGGAGAGAGATTAGGTACATCTAAGTTGTTTTCATGTATAAGATCATTTGTACCATCACACACTTTCCTAAGGTCGAAGAGGGTAAATCATGTTCACTGCATAAAAATGGTTCATCAATCTCCATGTCATAATCAACATCACTCTCATGCACAACATAACCAGGAGAGATATCATGCTGTAACCTAGGCATGGAATCGGGCACATGCATTGAATCATCTGTGTTAACAGACAATTCAGCTATTCCTAGGTCACAAACAGGTGGTAAAGCATGCTCACTTTCACCAAGAATTTCACAAATCCAAGCTCGAGTTAATATCACATGTATGAATGTTAGAAGAAGTATCATTCATAGGGTTCACAGAAGAGACGCCTAACGTCTCTGAACCAAAAGATTCCATCATATTTTCTGTATATACATGCTCTTCTAACATATCATATTCATCATCATCATCATCATCATAGCAAAAGTCCATCTCTCCATTCAAAATTGTAGCATTTTCAGTGTACTCATCTACCTCTAGATTAGGTTCATATTCAGTGTTAGTTGCATGAGTAGGACTAGAAACACTATTTCCATAATTGTCAGGAATAACAAACATCCTATCATAATATTCCTTCCAATCTTCATTTTGTAACTCAATCAGGTTCCTTTGAAGAATCATAGTGAGTTGTTCTATTGAAGGAGAGTCTTTACTAGTGGGTATGCATGCTTCATATGGATATTTAGGGCATGGTTGTGCATGAGGTTCACTAGAGAAGGGACATTCAGACATGTTTCTATATGGATGGTCATGTATTGCATTCAGTTTAAACCTAGCATTGTTTTGTTCTATGAGGTTTTCCATTGAGTGCATACATGGGTTCATTGGAGGATAGGATTGCTCATCCTCCCATGGTGGTTGATGATACATGTGGTCATAATGATTAGGGTATGGATATTCAAGGTCAGGGCCCTGAGAAGGTGCATAATATTCCCTAAAATCACTATGGTCTGTGGGGAGTTCATACTGTGAAGTATGCCCCTTGGGCTATCTGCTCCATAGACGCTTGTCTCCAATTCTTCTGCTCTTTTGGCTCCTCAGATTCTCCGAGCTTTATTTACTACCTAAAAACACAAAATTAATTAATACAAATATTTATTCTTGAAAACAAAGAAAACACAAATGCTGGGATAATATCTGATTTCTAAGCGCAAAAGATGAGTAAATGCCAATAAAAGGTGTATAAATATGCACTATTTAGCACTCATCAAATACCCCCAAACCTGAATTTTACTTGTCCTCAAGTGAAACGAGAAATTAAGAAATCCTAACTATACCCATGTCGCAGGTCTCTCGAATGCATTTAGCGTATGCACTAAGCCTTTAAACCCCTAGGTGTCCCTAGTGGACGAGTTGTAGTCTCGTGAGGGTTTACCAGAGGTGTACCCACAAAACCTTTTCCAACTTCAGAGTGTAAAAGAGTTTCAAGCCTCCAAGAAGCTATGAGGACATAGAGTTTCTGCATGCTAGTAACATGAAGTTAGAACTACCAAAGAACGCATTCTCATCCTTAAGTGCTTTGCGAGAAGTAACCATACCATATGAAAGAATTCGGATTCGATTGTGATCATAAGTCTCAACTTCTGCCTCACCATTAGGGATTTATGATAATTGCACCATTAGGGTAAGAAGGATAACCTTCCGAAATAATTTCTGGAGACTCCACAGAGGTGTGGACAAAAAGAATCTTTTTCTGATGATCTCTAAGAAAGGAAATCAACCATTAGCAAGGGGTGGGAGTACTCACTCACTTCTCACCCGATCGGCAATTAATATCACTCTCTCATAGGAACCATAGAAACGTCTTCACTCTTCGGTCTTCGGTCTTCAAATGTTGATGACGAACTTCTAAACTTCACAAAACTTGACAATTTTTAACTTTTCTACTCAATTTCCTTGTTGTTTGGATTTTTCTTCTTGAACTCTCTTTACCATGGTGGTAGCAAAAATAAACTACAATATTATTCTTTTTTTGATTTTTTTTTTTTTTTTTTTTTTTTTTTTTTAATTTACAAAAAGTGAAAATAAAAATACAAATAATGAAACAACTGACTCCATGGACAAAGGACTTTATCACTCAATTTTTCCACAACTTGTATTGTCTTGATTTTATAAATTTTATTAGCATGCAGAAACTCTACGAGCTTTACCAAGTTGTAGTCTGTTACTAGCATGCAGAAACTCTACGTCCTCATAGCTCCTTGGATGCTTGAGACTCTTTTACACTCTGAAGTTGGAGAAGGTTTTGTGGGTACACCTCTGGTAAACCCTCACGAGACTACAACTCGTCCACTAGGGACACCTAGGGGTTTAAAGGCTTAGTGCATACGCTAAATGCATTCGAGACTGCGACGGGGTATAGTTAGGATTTCTTAATTTCTGTTTCACTTGAGGACAAGTAAAATTCGGAGGTTTGGGGGTATTTGATGAGTGCTAAATAGTGCATATTTATACACCTTTTTATTGGCATTTTACTCATCTTTTGCGCTTTAGAAATCGAGATATTATCCCAGTTTCGTGTTTTCTTTGTTTTCAAGAATAAATATTTGTATTAATTAATTTTGTGTTTTTAGGTAGTAAATAAAGCTCGGAGAATCTGAGGAGCCAAAAGAGCAGAAGAATTGGAGACAAGCGTCTATGGAGCAGATAGCCCAAGCCCGCGCGCGAATCAGTTGCAACCCAACAAGGAAGACATGAGCTAGAGCTACCCACGACCCGGATCCGAACCCGCTCATCCC
The DNA here is from genome assembly GCA_023531295.1 of Papaver armeniacum. Lineage (NCBI taxonomy): Eukaryota > Viridiplantae > Streptophyta > Magnoliopsida > Ranunculales > Papaveraceae > Papaver > Papaver armeniacum. The sequence goes on along the minus strand of JAJJWW010009091.1, from coordinate 49,767 downwards.
GATCCGTTGAGATCTCACCCAGATGCATCATACGGTAGCTCCTTCGCTCACATCTATTTCTCGATGCTCCGCTCAACACCAAATCGCCTCAGTTCTCCCTCGACCGTTCAGATCTCTCCCGCAAGATCCAACGCTCGCTTCGTCTTCCTCATCAAACTTCGCTGCACCTTCTTCACAACAAAAACTACCTACCCTATACCCGTCGACCAAACCCTATTCTCTACTCCATCTTCTCTTTCTTCTCCTCCATACCTTTGCTCTGCTCTTCCATCTCCCTCACCCGATCATACCCGAACCCTCACCACCACCATCTCCCCACATGACCTACCAACCGCTACACAAACCCTCGCCATCACCTCCCAAATAATCTCTAGCTCTGTCTTAGCTTCTACCCTAGGAGCTAAGGTCGAGATAGAGAAGATTAGGTTATGGTTTCAATACGATGAGAGGAAAATCGTACCAAGAAAAGCTCAGAGCCGATTTGATAAGAGAGATGACTGAATCAGAGAGTATGGGTACACGGGTTTGATTTATTTTCAATTAATTTCTATTTTAAAAGTATTAGGGTTAGGGTTCTTTGCATGTATAAATTGAAGGGAGTTGTGGATGTTTGAAGCATGCCTGGGCTAGCCAGAGCAAAGAACTTAGTTTTAATTGTTATTAACATGTGCTAAGTTAACTTGATAGGGTGTTTGATGAAACCCTAATCTTATGTTGAGTAAATCATGTTCAAAATATGTGTTCTTGCTGTGCTTAATTAGAGTAATTATGTGATGTATGGATCAAATGAATTTGTGATGGTTTGTACTATAAAAAGACAAGCTATACTAGGAATGCATTAGTGATATCAGTTCAATTGCTTTAGGAAGAATTAGTTAGCTAACAATAGAATGATCCCGTGATAGAGTGTACTTGTAAGAAGACACTCTATGCTAGGGAGAATTAAGGAGTTAGTTAAGTAACTCATCATCCGAGACCTTCAAGGGAAGGTACAAGACACATTGAGATATTGTTTTGCATAGCATAAGAATTAGAGGGCTGATTCAATCACCCTAGCACTTTAGAATCATTTACGACACTCTTGCTCATTCTTTTCCTTAGTTTAGAGTCACAATGTAGCCCTTAGTCGTATCGACACAAACAACTTTCAATCATGTTACACACTTGCTAAAACTCGGTCGAGTAAGCCATAGATCAATCTCAGCACCACAAGTCCTTGTGGGATCGACCTGTACTTGCCGTCTCCTCCGATAGACGCCTGCACTTGCGGTATCACAAGTAGGCTTTAGAATTAGACCCCTTTCCAGGCCTACCAAGTTTTTGGAAACACTATTTTCAAGATTTACTTTATTAGGGACAATAATCATCCTATCATGAACTGCCTTCCATTCTTCCTTTTCTAAATGAATAAGGTTCATCTTTAAGAACATGTGACATTGTTCAATGGAGGGAGTTGTTTCATTATTTGTATTTTTATTTTCACTTTTTGTAAATTAAAAAAAAAATCAAAAAAAAAAATCAAAAAAAAAAAAATATTGTAGTTTATTTTTGCTACCACCATGGTAAAGAGAGTTCAAGAAGAAAAATCCAAACAACAAGGAAATTGAGTAGAAAAGTTAAAAATTGTCAAGTTTTGTGAAGTTTAGAAGTTCGTCATCAACATTTGAAGACCGAAGAGTGAAGGCATTTCTATGGTTCCTATGAGAGAGTGATATTAATTGCCGATCGGGTGAGAAGTGAGTGAGTACTCCCACCCCTTGCTAATGGTTGATTTCCTTTCTTAGAGATCATCGAAAAAGATTCTTTTTGTCCACACCTCTGTGGAGTCTCCAAATTATTTCGGAAGGTTATCCTTCTTACCTATAACGTGTCTTGAGGATTTCTCTCTTTATTCCTGCCTGCACACATGAGAGACTAAAAAAGCGATCTTTTTGAGTGCAATTATCATAAAACCCTAATGGTGAGGCAGAAGTTGAGACTTATGATCACAATCGAATCCGAACTCTTTCATATGGTATGGTTACTTCTCGCTCAAAGACTTAAGGATGAGAATGCGTTCTTTGGTAGTTCTAACTTCATGTTACTAGCATGCAGAAACTCTATGTCCTCATAGCTTCTTGGAGGCTTGAGACTCTTTTACACTCTGAAGTTGGAAAAGGTCTTTCACCATTCGGGTGAGAAGCCCAGGTTATGGGCTTCCGTTAGCAAAGCCTAGTGGAAATGATGTTGCGGGATGGCTTGGTTTATATGGGTTTCAGGGTATGTGTAAGTTTTGTTGCTCAACCCAGTTGCACAGCCTAGAAATTGTGGCTCAGTTGTGTGCTCAGCCCAGCAGCTCAGCTTATGTGGACTGAAGGTTGGTTATGTGGGCTCGAGTTTGGTGCGAAGCGAGAGCCCGAGATCATGCAATTGCACGGCACAGTCGGGCCAAGCACGAAGAATAGGTGCACAGATTGTGTGCAATTCAGTTAAACTCAGCACAGCAATTGGGTGTGAAGCACTGAGCAGCTCAAGATTTCAGCAGGGCTAACAAATAAACACCCATAGGGTAGCACAATCTCACACAAGGTTTAAGGCAAGATCAAGCATGCATAAGGGGTTCAACAGGTTGGCTCACAGACCACACAGATTCACAGGTCTTTCACCGGGCTCAACAGTCACAAAGCAGGTGCGAGATGTGTCTCACACAAGGTCTCAAGCATGCAAACTTGGAAACCTCGGTTGTGGTTCAAACTCACACTTCGGGGGGCTGAGGTTGAGCACAACAACAGTTTCACACAAGGCACGGTCGGGGCTCGGGGTTATGCTTAGTAGACCAAAGTCAGCACTTAGGCTCTACAGGGGATGAGTGTGCTTGCTCAAGTCACTCAACCTCATTCAAATGCCACAAAATCACACACACACAAGTGATACCGGTTCGGAGATGCAACAGGGGCTATCCTTAGTTTTCACAGAGCATGCACAAAATTTTCAAGGCAGGTGCACTGTAGTAATTACACTGTTTGCACAGTGTGGGTGATACCTAGCAAGGTTGCTAATTTCTCATGCAAAGATGGTTCAAGGATCCACAGGCCAATCAACAAGCTTAACGGATCACGGCTTCACAGGTCTAGCATGCATATATAGAGTGTAAAGGGATTGGGAGTGACCAACTTGCTTTAGCCACTGTGGTCAGTATTGCTCAATTCTTTGTCTTTCCACTGGGCTTGCTCGCTTGCGCTTCCTTGCCTCGGCTTTACCACGACTTTGTCTTTGGTACTGTGACCTCAAGATGAGAGTTTTAGTTTTCAAAAGTGTGCGAGTGCGAAGCAAAGAGAGTATAGCACACTTTGCAAATCTCACTATTGATGAAGGCCGAGTTGACCACTGACTCAAGCCGAGAGAGAATGCAAATAAGTAAATATGAAGATGAGTAAATATACAATGAAGATTAACTAAGATGCGGGATGGTGAAATGCAAACGGTTGAGCTATGAATACAAACTAAATTAACTACAATGCGAGAGATGAGAAGCAATACAAATTAACTAAGTTACACTAATAAAGGTTAAAATAACAAAGCAAGGCAAATATGTACAGAGTAAGCTAGCATTCAGTGAAGCAAGAACAAAAATCAACAGGGCACACGCCAAGTCCCCGGCAGCGGCGCCAAAAACTTGGTAGGCCTGGAAAGGGGTCTAATTCTAAAGCCTACTTGTGATACCGCAAGTGCACGACGTCTATCGGAGACGCGGCAAGTCTGGGTCGATCCCACAAGGACTTGTGGTGCTGAGATTGATCTATGGCTTACTCGACCGAGTTTTAGCAAGTGTGTAACACGATTGAAAGTTGTTTGTGTCGATACGACTAAGGGCATTGTGACTCTAAACTAAGGAAAAGAATGAGCAAGAGTGTCGTAAATGCATTCTAAAGTGCTAGGGTGATTGAATCAGCCCTCTAATTCTTATGCTATGCAAAACAATATCTCAATGTGTCTTGTACCTTCCCTTGAAGGTCTCGGATGATGAGTTATTTAACTAACTCCTTAATTCTCCCCTAGCATAGAGTGTCTTCTTACGGTACACTCTATCACAGGATCATTCTATTGTTAGCTAACTAATTCTTCCTAAATCAATTGAATCGATATCACTAATGCATTCCTAGTATAGCTTGTCTTTTTATAGTACAAACCATCACAAATTCATTTGATCCATACAAAGACATAATTACTCTAATTAAGCACAAAGAAGAACACATATTTTGAACATGATTTACTCAACATAAGATTAGGGGTTTCATCAAACACCCTATCAAGTTAACTTAGCACATGTTAATAACAATTAAAACTAAGTTGCTGCTCTGGCTAGCCCAGGCATGCTTCAAACATCCAAAACTCCCTTCAATTTATACATGCAAAGAACCCTAACCCTAATACTTTTAAAATAGAAATTAATTAAAAATAAATCAAACCCGTGTACCCATACTCTCTGATTCAGTCATCTCTCTTGTCAAATCGGCTCTGATCTTTTCTTGGTACGATTTTCCTCTCACTGTATTGAAACCATAACCCTAATCTTCTCTATCTCGACCTTAGCTCCTAGGGTAGAAGCTAAGAAAGATCTGGAGATTATTTGGGAGGTGATGGCGAGGCGGCCGTGTGAGTTGGTAGGCGTGGCGGGAGATGGTGGTGGTGAGGTTGGTATGGTCGGGTGAGGAGATGGAAGAAGCAGAGATCGAGGGTATGGAGGAGAAGAAAGAGAAGATGGAGTAGAGAATAGGGTTTGGTCGACGGGTATAGGGTAGGTAGTTTTTGTTGTGAAGCAGGTGCAGCGAAGTTTGATGAGGAAGACGCAGAGCGGCGTTGGATCTTGCGGGAGAGATCCGAACGGTCGAGGGAGAACCGAGGCGATTTGGTGTTGAGCGGAGCATCGAGAAATAGATGTGAGCGAAGGAGCGACCGTATGATGCATTTGGGTGAGATCTCAACGGCTCGGGATGAGCGGGTTCGGATCCGGGTCGTGGGTAGCTCTAGCCCATGTCTTCCTTGTTGGGTTGCAACCGATTCGCGCGCGGCTTGGGCTATCTCGCTCCATAGACGCTTGTCTCCAATTCTTCGCTCTTTTGGCTCCTCGATTCTCCGAGCTTTATTTACTACCTAAAAACACAAAATTAATTAATACAAATATTTATTCTTGAAAACAAAGAAAACACGAGAATGCTGGGATAATATCTCGATTTCTAAGCGCAAAAGATGAGTAAAATGCCAATAAAAAGGTGTATAAATATGCACTATTTAGCACTCATCACCCATATTCTTATGGATACTCCAAGCATCATGTCTTACGATGGAATAGATGTTAATATGATTATTAATCCATCAATCATGAAGGAAAAAGAGAAATCTCCGTTGCCTCCAACCTTGAAAAGAAAAAGAGGGAATGTGAGGAAGCCAAGAGCTATTCCTTCAAATTCTCAGAAGTTTTCTGATGTTCTTGAAGTGTTGAAGGAGAAACGAAAGTAGATTCAACAAATAAAGGCTTTTTTTGCTTAAGACTCATGAGATTTAGAAGGCCTTGGTTCGACATCTGTAGTTGCAGGAAATCCCACACTACACCCCTCACAAGAATCCACACAATCAAGTCATTTTAAGATGAACAATCATAATGTTTTTTGATTAATCCCACCAATGTTACAAGATGATAAGGAAATAAACTAAAGAATTAACAACTGCTCTGAGCTTTCTCTCTCCTAATGACTTGCTCAACACTCGAAAAAGATCTCTCTCCTTCTTAAGCCTATTCGGCTATTTATATGGGACATTACATAGTGGATGACAGCTAATCTGTCCTTTATTTTCGGATCTGACTTGCGACACTCTCGCAAGTATTCAAATGTTAAATCTCGCAACACTCATAAATCTCGCTAGGTTTCACATCTTTCTCGCAAGTATTCAACCACTATTTCTCAACCGTTCATGTCTACTCTTCGCATTAAATGTGTTTGCCTTTTCAAGAAACCTTCTCTCTATATATATTTTTCTTACTTCTCTCTTCTTCTTTTTACTTTCCTTCTTGTTTTATCTGCAATTTTTCTTCAACATCTCTCTCAGAATCTCCGCTCTCATCAGAAATCTTCTTCTTTTCACTTCTTTTGATCTTCAATTTTCTCTTCATTCCCATACTCTGAAAATGCCCCCAGTTGGTCGTAAATATGAAACTTCTCTGGAAAGGTTCAGAAAGATTTCGAAGAGAAAGGTTTCATATTAACCACCATTCCCAATCAAGAATCTAAATCCATTATTTCTGCCAAACTGTTTTCTGATCATTATTGTGATGATAAGGAAATCATAATTTTGCTAGGTCAGATTCTCGCTGGCCTTCCCATTCCTCTCTTTGATCCTGATTTTCCCTTATTTTATGAAATTCTTGCTCATGCCAAATTTTCGCGAGCCATATACCAATTGAGTGGAGATTGTATCCGCTTAATGCTTGAGTTCGCCAACCGTGGTGATGTTAAAGGATCTCTTTACCAAAAAGAAGTCAAAGATCCTAAATTTGAGGACTTAGAGATATTCGCCGAAAAATATACAGTGGAAAGCTTCTTCGAAAACTATGAAGTAATAAACATGAAGAATGATAGAACTCGCTGGGGTGCTCGCCTGAAGAGAAGAGAAAATATTGCTAGCGATAAAATATTTATGCAGGATATCGACTGGCATTCTGGCAAGAACAATATTCCTCGTCACTCTAAAGACGATAGATGGTGCGTATTTCCATTGGTTTTGAAAGGACCTTACATTTCAGGTTCAAATGTTCTTCCTGCGAATCTCGCCAATTATCAATCTTGGGTATTTAATTGGCCCGAGAAAGCGAAAGAGGTATTTTTCTTAAATTTCGCTCAGTTTATAATCTTCACCCTTTTTATATCTATTAATTTTGCGAAATTTTCAGGTTACCAAGTTAAGAAAAAGCTACAAAAGAACTGCTAAGGAAAGTACCCTTGCGGCGCTCCGTTCGATCACGGATGAAGTAATAAATATTTTCTTTTATTATTTTTAACAATATTATTTCCTCTGTTTCTTATCTTCATACGTGTGCGAAGGTGGGTGTTGAAGTTGTTGAAGAAGAAGAAAGTTCTAAGATTGCGAAGACTAAAGGCAAGGGTAAAGGTCCTCTTCGCAGGGAGAAGTCCACTGCCCCACCTTCAAAGAAATGAAAGATTCACTCTCCCTCTCTTTTAAATCTTCAATCCAGCGAAAACTATGATGATGAAGATAATAATTATGTTGATACTTCTCTCGCAAATGAGGATTTTCCAACTGAATCTTCTATGGCACAACTGTCCAACATCTTCTCTGACTCTATGCAAGGGATTGGAGATGATCGTCTCTCTAGTACGTGCAAAGCTCTCGCGAATATCTGCGATGCTCCTTTACTAGAGGGTGATGATTCTCTTCATGGGGTCTCCAGATCAGTGACTCCCAGCTTTCTAAATTCGCTAGGTGTCTTGGTATGTCTTTGTTCCCTTATTTCTTCATAATTTTGATTTTAAGTTATATCCTGATAATTTCTTCACTTTCCTTTACGGACCGGAGAGCTTCCTTCACCGTTGCCTCGGATCTTGAGAAAAGGCGCAGTATTCTTGAAAAGAAGAATCTTCAACTTCGCACGAGAAATGAAGAACTGAAGCTTAAAGTCGCTACTCTTCGCGAGAAGACTAAGCAATTAGAAGCTGATTCTTCCACTCAGAAGAATAAGATATCTAGTCTTCAAAGTGCCAACCAACAACTTTATGGTATGAGACTTTTCTCTTTTCCTTCGTTTTGTTCTCTCATTATCTACCCTCATCTGATTTACCATTTTCGCAGACGTCTATAACCTTTCTGATGAAGCCATTCTTCTTCACTCATTCCCTGAACCTATGGATAACAATGCCCTTCTTGATCACCTCAACAATTCTTTGAATAGTTTTTCAAATGACAAGATTAAATCTCTTCCTCTAAACGAACTTCAATCCAAATTTTGCCTCTTACAAATTGATCATAGATCTAGTTTAGGCTTAGCCAACCAATTTAAGCGTCTCTATCTTAATTCTAAAGAGAAAATTAATACTTTAAGAACCAAAATCAGTGATCTCATAGATGATAAAGATCGCATCTCTAGACAAGGTGCTCAAGCATTAGCGAAATTCCAAATGACTCTTCTTGAGGTTCAAATTGAACGAGATGAATTTATCCGCAAAAATGCTATAATTAGCGAAAGAGAGAATCAAATTCGCTCCCTTCTTCTCATAAATAATGACGATGAATTTGCTTGGGCTTCGAAAGTTCTAGATGACGCCAGAAATAATTTAGGTGTTAACGTTAGTCTTCAAGATGAGCATACGGCCTTGGTTAGGGATATGATTTCTGACAGAGAAGGTTGTTAATTATTCTTCTTGATTTAACTGTTTGTCTTTCATGAAATTATCGTTAAGTTGCTGATTCATTGTCACATGTTCGCAGAGTCAAGAGATATTTCGTAAAAGAATTGAAGAACTTGAGTCTGAGAAGGAGCAGATCGCAAAGAACCTTTCTTCTCGGGATGATAAATATTCTAGATTGAAGAGGCAACTACAGATTACTGTTGCGAATTTTAAGAATGATGATACTCTCTTTCGCAATCAGACTATTAAGATGGTCTCAGACGACAACAAGATCCCTCATTCTACATATCCTTTCCTTCTTGAAGAAATCCTAAGAATGTACCTTCTCTAGATATCTCCTCGATAAATAGGCTAGTGAAGAAGAGGAATCTGATGGAGATGAAGAAGTAGAAGAATCTGATGAAGATGATGAAGAAAAAGAATCAAACGAGAAATAATTTTGTTTTCTTCTTTCTCCTTTTGTAATATCTGTACATTCATTCTTTTAATCTTCTATTTTTGTAATCTTTTGATACGAATTTCTTGGATCTTCAAATACAAGCTCTACCTTTGTTGTTCCTTTCTGCACCTGTTAAAAGAGCAAATCTTTTTTGCAATATAATTAATCAATATATTATCAACCTTTCATTTTATGAGTGCGTAAATCTATCATATGAAGACAAATAACATGTTTATATTTTATACATTCCCATACTTGCCTCTGGTATTTGTATTCAGATGAAAGATTAAGAAAAAAACTTTCGAATAGCGGTATGTGTTCATGCCTCAATCTCGCAACTATTTCTGTTGAATTTTCGCAAGTAGGTACTTCTTGGTTACTTCCAAGATTCTATTTTTTTCTTTTTCTCTTATGTGGTCTTATTTTGCCTTCCTAGTTAAAGGTCTTATTGCGCCACCTCTTGTCATTACGACAAAATCGCAGGACGTCTTTGCATTTGCATGCAAAAACCCATTGATCTTGCCTTAACTCTTTCTTTGAAATTTTTGTTGCGACAATATGACAGGCCTAAAAATTCTTGCGAAAATAAAGCCCCATGACATTGCCGTCTTGCGACGAAATCGCAGGATGTCCTTACACTTTCATGTACTGACCCATTGATCTCGTCTTATCTTTGTCTTTTGTATTATTGCCTCTTCAGGATTGTCGCACAAATATGACAATCCTAAATTTTCTTGTGAAAATAAAGCCTCATGACATTTGCGTCTTAAGACACTTATCAGCTCCCTAATGGAGGGTGCCGCCTTATCTTCCCCCTGGTTGCCCCTTCAAGGAGGCGTACCTCTACCATACAAGGTTGGCTCCTCCCATCCGGTCTTAACAACAACCAGTTGTTTTCGCAGCCTCTTATCCCTTTAACCTATAGGGCTTATGGTTACGAGACCGCACCCTAAGTGGGGTTTTCTTGGTAGAAAGATACGCCAAGACTTGCCAAGAATGGCCGAGACACTTCAAATGCCCTGGCACTCTTGTCTCAACCGTGTACCTCGGAGCCTTGATTAGATGTCGACTCCTTAGAAGAGACCTCGGTCGTCCAACCTAAATCATAAGCTTAGGTTGAAAATCCGAGGTACCTCTCATGGATGGGCTTTATTGACCCCAAATCTCCATGACTCGGGTTCCGGGCGGTGTAACCTTTTCCCCGAGCCATGTCAACTAGGTACCCCCTTTTATGACGTACTTTAGGTCTTACATTTGCCTCTTGCGAAATTTTGATTTCGCGAACTAGGGTGTACGCCATAGAAGGTTCGCCCCTTTCTGATTGTTTTCTTCTTTTTTTTCTGCATATTAGCTCTTTTGTAACTTCGCAATCTTATCTTTGTAATTTATAAAAGATATTTTCTTTTTCTGCATATAGGTTCTTTTGCAATTTCGCAACCTTATCTTGTAATTCATAAAAGATATTTTCTTCTTCTACATATCGGTTCTTTTGCAATTTCGCAACCTCATCTTTGAAACTCATTTGTAATTCATAATTTTTTTTTTAACTGATGCGTGTCGTAGGTGCAATCAAATTAATTAATACTTTACTACCTAATTAACAAGTAATATAGGGCAGTCAAGGTCGATCCCACGAGGAGCAAGAGATTCTAGTTGTAAAAGTTGTCACAAAAGGGGGGTGTAAAAAGCAAAAGAAAATAAACAAAACAATTAAAAGATAAAGTTGAAAGCAATAAAAGAGACAAGATCAAGGAATCCTTCTTCGTTACGAAACAATGAATCAAATTATGTTCTATTCTACTTGTTATTAGTCACAAATTATCACCAACCGTAGGTAAAGCAGCTAGCTCAGTGCTAAACCCCTAAATCCCTTGTATCCCCGGACACGGAAGTTCTCGACTACCGGATTCTAATCACCAAGCCACCTAGAATTAGCTCAACCTAGATGTAACTTGGCTCATGCATTAGGTTTTGTGAATTTCTTAGGTTGATATTAGTAGTTAGACTCTTAGCTCAAGGTCTACTTGCTAACGTTGTTTCTACACACAATTGCTCCACGGAATCCCTCCGCAAGGTCTCGTGTTTGCTACTTATGTAAAGAGTCAAGAAACGATTACTTATCCCCCTAACTTTCACTAGCTTTAGATCGAATTAACAAATCAATTTAGTTGGCCACCCAAACAATCTATCAATCAATCATGAATGTCTTTAAGATCACTCCTATTAGTAAAAACAATCGATAATCATGTGAAAAACTTCAAGATAGAATTTGAAAACAAAAACTTAAATCATATGTTAAGAACTAGGAATTCATCCTCAATCAATAAAATTAACTACTCATGTTAAAGAGTTCACACAAAGAATAAGAAAAGAAAAGTGTTGTGTGTGTAGAGATGTGTGTAGAGAAAGATGTGTAGAAGTTGTAGAAAACTTCTCTATTTATAGGCTTCAATATTCTCCAAATCTTCTAAGGAGTAGAATCCTTTTCCTTTTGCAATTCAATTTCCAAATCCAAGCTTTTCTCAACTCTTCCACCTTCTCTTTCCAAATTTGAGTCCAATTCTCCATCCAATTCCTAGCCCAAGTCTTCACACCCATGAGAGAAGTCCATAGAAAATTGGAATTTTGGCTCACGAAAATCGGATTGTGTGGGAATCCGGCAATAAGTCAGCCGCCGCCACTGAAAATTTCGTCCGTCGGGAGAATATTCGACGGAATATTCCGTCAGTCCTCAGTTAGGACTGACGGTCAAAAGTCAAACTTAACGGTCGATCGTCGGTCAACGGTCCAAGTGAAGTCAAGGGAAGGAAGAGTCGACTAGACGAGTTGGCTATAAGTCGACTCCCTAGGTGGCCGACTCGTCGACTGAGTGAGTTAGACCGGTCTGAATCTGCTGAATCGCTCCTCGCTGAGAGTTAACTCGATTGCAGGGAAACCGTAGAGTCTCCCGGGTGTTTCTGGTGTTTCCCGGCCAAATTCAGGCCTCTCTTCAGCTCCATCCCTGTATCAATCACAATCCCTAACATACATCTATTCATTCCATTCATTCATTAGTCGCAACCCATTTGATTTCTCCATTCCTCTGTTGCTTCTTAGACTGAACTCAGCACAAATTTGCAGCATCATCCTCTTCGTTATCGATTCAATCCCCTGTGACAGCACCACCATCTTCGTTTATCAGAACCTTATCAATTCCTTCTGAGCTTCATCAATTTCCAACAGTAGCAATGAGGTCTCGTTCTTCATCCACAGACCCATCTCAGCACTCCACAACACCTCAGGCTACTACCCCTCTCTCCGATTTCAACCGAACCACCTTCATCTTCTTCTCCCTGTCTATTTTCCGATCTCCAACAAACCCATTCTTGGTTCAATTTCTCCACCACAGTTAAAACTCATTTTCGATTTCAATCTCTTCTCGACATCACAGAATCACCAATTCCTCATACCCTGATTTCATTTCGGTCTGATTTTCTTCCATACTTCAATCAGCTGCAAACCATCTCGACCTGGTATTAACCGCGGCAGATACAACAATCACAAACCCTTTCTCGTCCTGTTCTTTTGAAATAATCCAGGATCCCTTTTCACAAGAAAACCCTAATTCTAATTTCAATCTCTCCTTTTAATTCATAAATTGAATCGGTGTTGAATCAACTACAACCCTCTTCAATTCCTCGATCGACACCATTAAACCCATCACGAGATTCTCTCGAGCTCTCGATCCCTTTCTCGCTTTCATGTTCGGGTGTTAGCAGCTCTTTCTCGATCTCTCGTTGAATCCATCATCTCCGTGTCAGCAAAGAACTCTCGATAACAACTGCCCATCAATTCCCATGAATTTCTCTCGAATTTATTACGGCCATTTGTCTTGTTTTCCCGATGTGGAATGATTGAGGAAGAAGAAGAAATGATTTCTTCGACCTAGCTAAGGCCTTAAATGGGAGAACTATTTACACCCCAAATAAGAGCCACCCATTGATAATTACAACTTTTAATAATGATAAGGGGTACCCTGTATGACAACCCCTTAACCGTAGCTGGTTTGTGTTTAGTACGCCTCCAAGAAGAGTTGCCCCTTAACCGTGGTTAGGCTCCATATATCAATTGCCTGTAAAATGACCTTTTTGCCCTTTTGGCTCAAATAGAGTAATTTCTTCTTCTTTTCCTCCGTGCGACTCCAAAGTAGCTATAAAACTCAAAACAAGCGTAAAATACATAATTTACACGAAAAATAGCAAAGAAAGCATAAACTACTAGATAGTAAATTAGGTGTATTCTACACCTATCATTAACCAATACATCTTTCCATTTTCTCAGTCATAAAATCAACAAATACATTCACTCTTTAAGTCTCTTACTTTTGCTCCCCTCTGCCTCTGCAATTTTGAATTTTTCTGTCATGTTATTGTCTGTTGTGAAGCCTTCGCCACTTCTTATCTTCATCATATATTGGTTTCGCAGTGTTTCTTCTTCTCTCTGTTCTATTACATCTACCATCAATCTTTCACCTTTTTGTTTTTCTTTGATGTTGTGTTTCCAATTCTTCTTCTTCGTAGCTCTTTCTTCGCAAGATTCTATATCAATTTCATAACACTTCTTTCCTTTAATCCAATCTCCTTTGATGATGCCAATACCAGTGGGATGAGGGAACTTGATACATTGATGGAAATTCGATGCCACACCTAAAATCTCAGGTAACCAAGGTCGTCCAATCAATGCGTTGTATGGTGATTCCACATCAACTACACAGAATAAAATTTCGTAGGACAATCCTTTCAAAGGAATTCCGTATATGAGCTTCTCCTTTAGGCTTATTTGCGATGCAGTTAAAACTATAGATTTTGTAAGTTGAAGGTATTAGATCTTCATCTTTCCTCCCATAGTTTTATAAGTATCATAAAAAAGAATGTTCACTTGAACTTCCGCATCGATTAAAATTTGATGATTGCCCATGAATTCTCGACTTCATCATCTTCATCCTCGCTAGGTTTTGGGTTAATCTCCAATCTTACCACTAATGGGTTGTCGTGCATTTCTCCACCCTCGGGTACTTCTTCCGCGTGTAAAAGAGATAGTCTGCTTTTGCCATTCTTCCAGTGGAGATGTCTTCGCAATGTTCATTATTTCTCTATTATCGGCATCTCTTGCGAAAAACCTACTGAGAGTGTTATCATGAAAATCTTCAATTGTATTGTACGAATGTACGATAGAGTTACACAACAGATTCTTTGCCTTTGCTCCAACTTCTATTACAAATGTCTCTCCTCCTTTTGTTGTATTTACTCTGTTAATTTCTCGTGGTGGTGGTAAAGGTTGAGACTGAGATTGGTTTTTAGAAAATGATTTAGTTTCCCTTGGTCTATCATTCCGAGGATGATTATTTTTATATTTCTGCAATCATTTGTTGAGTGTCCATGAAAATGGTGATAAGAACAAAATTCATGACTTCTGTCGCTCGGAGGTGGTTCACTTCCCATGTTCCATGGCGCGGGTATGTTTTCCATCAAAATTATAGCTTCCCATATTTTCTCCACACTAGCATTCAGTAACGGCATCTTGATTTCTTCCCATATTATCCTGTGATTTCGCTGTCCTCTATGATAGTTTTGCTTCTGCCCTCCATAAGTTTCTTGTGGCTGATCAAGTCTTTGAATTTTGTTATTTCCATCACGGCTATAGAAGTTTTTTTCTCTCTCGAATTCTTCTTGATCACAACTTCCCATAGCTACTAGCTTCTGCTGACTATCTCCCATTATCCTTTCTTGTTGTCCTTGCGATGTGCTCGCTACAGTGTTTATCATCTTGGGTAACAAGCTTGCGTTCGCTGCTTTTGAACTTGTGTTCGCAACTGGGTATGATTCCATATCATTTTGCTTTTCCTCCAAAGCAATATACTCCTCCTGAAGTTCTCGCAACTCAGTCATTGTGATCGTATTCTTGATTCTGAAAATTTGAATGTATAATGATTGGTTTGCGAACATAGCGTTAATGAATGATAGAATGAGATATCTCTCATCCACACGACCAGCCATATCACTACACATTGTCTTTCACCTCACGGTTAGATGCTTCAAGCTTTCGCCAACCCTTTGTTCACTACACCAAATTCCTGGAATCGTAACAACAATTAAGAATCGACTTATGGGCGTTACGAATTTCCGTTACCCTAAAAATTAAATAATGAGCTCAAGCCGTTACGAATTTTAAAAAATAAGTAACAGGGTTAGCACGTTCTTAATTTTTTTTAGGCGTGTCATCACATGCTTGGTCACACCAGATCGTAACACCCGGGTTTGTGAGTGTGCCATTCACACGCGCGTCGTTATGTTTCCACCCAAATTTAAAAAACTAGAGGATATTTCCTACCAACGTGTGCGATTCACATGCGTGATATGGGTATACCCTAATGAAAGCGGATCGAATTTTTCGTTTTCATTTTTCATTTTTCTCTCTTCGCTCTCGACCTCTCTTCTCTTCTCTTCGCTCTCAAATTATCTTCTTTTAAGATCATCATAAAAACCTCAATCATCAAAAAAATTCTCTGTGAATCGATTAACAAATTGGGTATGTGTTTTATCGTTTTATTTTTAGGTTTTTTTTTTCATTGTCTGATTTTAGGGTTTTATCTTAGATTCGATTTTGGGTTTTCATCTTAATCTGTGAATATGTTAATCGATTTTGGGTTTCATTTGCTAAATTTGATAATATAATCTCTGAATATGTTAATTTCTATATTGATATATTGTTTTAATTTCTATTTTAGGGTTTGAAAGTATGAACAGATTTTAGTTTATGTTAATTTCTATTTTAGGGTTTGTAAGTATGAACTGATTTTAGGTTTGTTTTTCTAACATGGGTGTCTATTTTATGATTTCAGGGTGTGTTGTTGCTCCCCAGGATTTGAACTTTGAAGAGTTGGTCCAAAGCTATGTTGTTTATGTCCATTTTCCATGAGTGCTGCTTCTTCGGCTTCTCTGATGATCCTGTTTTGTCGCTAATCCTAACCACTCAACAAACGAGATGGTCTTTAAGTTTATAATGAGGGTAACTATGTTTATAACTCGTTAATCCATGTTTACATCATTTTGATGCATTCACGTTTATAATCGCCTTGGTAATTAGGTGTCACCTAATTCGAAAAAGACAAAGGCGCAGTACTATGTATGAGGATTAAAAACTCGAGTAAAAATCGAGCAATAGGGTAACGAAATAGAGAATGCAATGGCTGAATTGGGAGGTTACTTATCGATGAAGCATCAAGGGATTGGCTGGTGATTTTATTTTGTTGGTTGAGGATTTCTTTAGCTCATGCTTATGAAAATAATTTCTTGATTTGCAATGTCTTCCCTAAGATCATTCTTATCCTTGGTTTCTCATGTGTTCTGTACCTTAGGGATTGGTTGGTGAAATTTCTTAGTTCCTTCTATATGTAGATTAAATGCATGTGATTTATTTGCACAGAGATTCGGAGATGGAGATACTTCTCAAATTCTCTTGGACCTCGAAAAGGAAATTGTTTATGTGGTTTGTAGTGTTGATAATGCAAGATTTCTGGTCTAATGTTTTTCCTTAGTTGGTCTGGCCTCAAACCTTACTTGTTCTAATGTTGATAATGTTTTTATTTTGGCAGTGATTGTTGGGGACATGAGTTGCTGGGATTGAAACTAAATGAACATTGCAAGGAAGTGCATCATCAGCAGCAGCGCAACATCACATGCTCCTTCTAGAGTGTATATGATGATATTACAGTTGAGATTGGTTGATATGTAGAGTGTATGGATGCTTAGAATGAGCAGGTTTAAAATGTATTCATGGTTTGTGTGTAAAACTTTAGGGGAAAAAAGTAAAGGCAAAAGGCGTTATTTACCACAAAAGAATTCCGTGGCTTATGCACTATTGATTGCCCTTTATGAGTAAGTACCAAAGGTCTCATTTTATTTGATATTCTTATGTTTATTTGGTTGTTTGTTCTGTTGTAAACTTGTGTAACAATGGTTTCCTTGAATGATTTTTCGTATGTCTCAGAAGAACTTCAGATGGAACAGGTACTCAATTCATGAAGAAACAAGAACTCATTGATGCTACTGAGGCCAGGGGACTGTCAAGGACGTTGATTATGTATGTAGTAATGTATTGGTGTTATCTGCACGCGAGTGCCTATCAAAAACCATCCCTTTGTCTAGATGTTCGGTTGATTTCAATGATTTGGTCCATGCTCAAGAGATTCCAGAGAAACAGTCATTCCTGATGTAATTCGCTGTTATGGCAGGTTAATTTCCTGTTTCCTTTCTCACTGATGGTGCAAGCTCTGCAGTTAATACACAATCTTATCTCTCCTAAATGTGTTTAAAAAATCAGAGTGACAGAAAATATGATAATTGTTTCCTTGTTTGCATCTCAGGTTCATATGATGATACAATTATTGATCAGCTCAGAGATAGATGGTGTTCTTTGCCCCATCCCTCAGTACCCATTGTACTTTGCCTCAATTGCTCTGCATGGTGGTTCTCTTGTATGTTTCTTAATGCACGTCATGGAATTATCTTCTTTAAAAGTTGAAGTATTAACACAGTTGTGCTACTCAAGTACTCTCATGATAAACTAGTAATGGAGAAATTGGTTTCTTGCAGGTGGCTTACTATCTCGATGAGGCTACCGGTTGGGGACAAGAGTTTCCACTCATTCAAGAAGGTTGCTAGATCAATGGGTTATGGCGAGAACGACATCTCATTAGTATCTTTCCATCGCCTTCTAAAGGTAATGTGGTCTCTCATGTTATAAATCGGAAAAGAAAATGAAACAATTTAAGTTCCAGAACTGAAAACTCTTGTTTTCATGCCGGGTTATCAAGGCGAGTGCGGAAGAGAGGTGGTTATATGGAGGTTCTTGGTTTTGATCTGGTGAGAGAACCGATTTACAAGATAGTGAATATTTACTGAGACTTTAGTATGGAGCGCGTTCTTTGTATGGAGATATTCAATAAGCCACCTATGAGGTAAGTTCTTCCTAGTTCTGGTGTAGTTGATCATGTTACATTGCCTGCTCCACCTCTCTTACTACCTGGCAGCAGTAACCTCATAATTTCTCCCCTCTAGTTTTGTTGTGCATATTTCCGACATCTAAATAGATATTTTTTGTGTTTGCAGGTTAATTGAATTGATGCACTATTGCAAGTTTGGAGCAGAAATGTTGGAGAACAAGGCAAGCATTAGGTTGGAGAGCAGATGCAAGTTTTGTAAGTTTCTATGTGTTTCTAAGTTAGATGAGTTTGTGAACATAAGAATTTCTATGAACTGTGCCAAGTATCCCCCTAGTATTTCATACTTAACAAAATTTTTGATACTTAGAAGAATTTAAGTTCTTTTTGTATTAAGCTATTTGAATGTGATAAGAATTGATTGAATGTGAGATGAATTTGATTGAAGAAAATATTGTTGATTGTGGAGGATGAAATGAAAGGTGTATGCAGGTAGTTTTTGGAATTCCTACTTATTTCCGCAGAAAATGAATCCTGGCACCTATGACCAGGTCAAGTTGACTGCAGTGATAATTTTTTTTTGTTACAAAAAAGTTAAATACGGGCCTCACAGCTGTTACTTACATCCTGTTGTAAAAAAAATTTGTAACGGCCCAGCTGTTACCACGTGGAAAATTCGTAACGGCTCCAAGCATGTTACGAGTCACATAAAAAAAAATTCACCGAATTACCACAAAGACGTTACAAAAAAAATGTAACACCCACTTTTGCAACAAAGCAGGGTCACATAACCCCGTTTTTGTAATCTACTGGTTCTGCTTCTAATCCAGAATTTGGTGTAGTGGTTTTAACCCAAATACATCTTCAATGCCCGGGTCGCGAGGAGTTGTTACTTATATACGCCCCTAAAAATATAGCCTGCAAAATGGTTGAAAGATGTTATAGTATTCTTTGGAAAACCTTCAAACCATTTCAAGGCCTCTCCCCGTTAAACTTGATGCAAAATATTTGCACAATATAGCATCATAGTTCTCCCATTGTAGCGTATATCTCACATAAGCTTTGATGTGTTAGATCTTGCACAAGTTGTTCCATCAAAAATGCCTGGTTAACGCAGTAAATTTCACTTTGGGGGTATTCCTCCTAATTGTACTTCTTGTGTGAATGGGGTTTTGCGTACTTCTTCTATGGCTTCATCCAGTTGTCTCTTACCTCCTTCTTTTTTATTATTTAACATTCCTCTCATTTCCGCTAGCTCTCTCAAAATTTGTTCATTTACACCAGAATTTGGATCGATTGGTCTTTTTAACTCCGCCTCTCTTCTTCTACGTTCATATCTGTTTTGCGTTTCATGTTCATCATTTTCTTCTCGTCTTTCTCCGCGATCTTCTCTTTCATTTCTTTCATGAATTCGCACACCATTATATTTCTCATTTTCTCTTCGTTGCCGTCTTTCATCTCTCCTTTGTATTCTATCATATTCTTCATTGATATTACCATTATTACGATTTTGTTTACGCCTTCTTTCTCGATTATCATGATTGTTCTGGTGAATTGCCTCTTACAGCTCCAGTTCTTCCACTTCTGCTCTCAATCTTTCCCTCTCGCAAGCTAGACGTGCTTGTTCAGCGTAATGTCTTTCAATTTCTTCTTCAATCATTTGTCGGTTTCTTTGAACTTCTCTCCCATGTAGTATTCTCCTTCCTTCTTCCTGATTTTCTTCGCCATCTTGATTATTTTGCCCCTGACGTTGTATTTCCCTGATTTCTATCGTTTTGCCCATTTTGAAGAGTTTCAGCACATTGGATATAACGATCTTCCATTATTTATCTTCCTTCGCGACGCTCTTCGCCTGTATTTTATAATCTCATGTTTTCCATCCTCAACTCGTGATTTTTCCTTGTCATATTTGCACGTTCTTCTGCTTCTATTCGCCTTTCTTCATGTATTGTTTGCCTCAATTCCTCTAACACTGCAACTCTTAATTTCCATGAACTATTCATCCAATTACTTCTTGGTATCTCTCCTCTCGTCCATTGCTTCCTAATTGTTGTTCTTCTCCCATTTCATCCACAGAATCTGATCGCCAAGTATGTACACTCACTCTGTCATAATCCACAGTTCTATTTTGTATTGGTGTACGTTGAATTGGCGGTTGAACTTGATTTTCTCCATTGTTCCTTGTGTTCATTCTTGAAGATTCCTCCATTTCGTCTCTTTCTTCTCCAGCAAGTCTCCTACTCCTTCTAACAGTTGTTGGTTGTTTTGATGCACTTCTTCTTCTATCCATTTTTCAATCTTAGTGAATTGTTGAAAATTATATGAAATTCCTTTCCTATTACTCCAAATTATTTCAAATCACAATATCAATCTTCAATCAATCCATGTTTCTAGCGCCATATGTAGTTGCAGGAAATCCCACACTACACCCCTCACAAGAATCCACACAATCAAGTCATTTTAAGATGAACAATCATAATCTTTTTTGATTAATCCCACCAATGTTACAAGATGAAAAGGAAATAAACTAAAGAATTAACAACCGCTCTGAACTTTCTCTCTCCTAATGACTTGCTTAACACTCGAAAAAGACCTCTCTCCTTCTTAATCCTATTCGGCTCTTTATATAAGACATTATATAGTGGATGACAACTAAGCTGTCCTTTATTTTCGGATCTGACTTGCGACACTCTCGCAAGTATTCAAATGTTCAACACTCCTAAATCTCGCTAAGTCTTCACATCTTTCTCGTGTTCATTTTCGTCATCCGTTGGTCATTTTTATTACCAATCTGCGATATCTTCGCGAGTATGGATTCATGGATTTCACCAAGGGGTATTGGTGTTGCGATATTCTGATCCTACAACATCAGTCAAGAAGGTTTATTGATATTAACTCCTATCTTCATGAACCTTATGTCCCAATGGCTGTGATGACAAGGAGTTCGGGGACGATAAAGAATTTTTCAAAGGTCTTAATATCTAGTAAATCTTGATGAGAATTTTTTTTTCTTATTTTGTTTAGAAGAATAACTAGAGTTTGTAATAGCCATTATTGTGATTACACATAGCTATGTCCAACGTTTTCATCCTCATGTTTGTAGGTTCATTGGTTTAAATTCTAAAATTGTTTGGAAGATGATTTTTGCAGTATTAATCTTTATGATTTTATATATTGCAATTTGTTATGGGATATGTGTGTTTGCGTCCGTGAACTATGATTGTCCCATACCTTGTCAAAAGTTAAGTCTTTCATATGTCTATATGCATGTATTGATAAAAGAATGAATGAACTTTTGACATTACAAAAGTTTTAAGCCTATTGTATGTCATTATGCAAATATTGATGGAAGATAGGATGAACTTTTGTTTACGAGGATTATGTCTATTATATGCAAATAGTGATGGAAAATAAAATGAATCCTTGTCTATTCCGTAGTATTGATCTTCACGATCCATATTTTTATGTATATATTGTCGACTCGTAAGTTCTCTTATGTTGAGCATTTCCGATTAAATTAATCATGGGTTTTCTTGTGGTTAATTTGATTGAGTATTGTTGATTCAAATTCATATTCGTATGTGATTTGTTATGTCCAAAAATCCTTCTTTTCTTGTGAAAGTAAGGTCGCTCTTGTTGTTCTTTCGGGAATGACATTTTATGGGGAGAATTCTTAATGAACTTGTGCTTAATTGCCAAATCTTTGTGGGGAGTGCGGATGTGGAATATTATAGGGGTTATCTTTTATCTTTATAAACTCCTTGATGAAAGCATTTAGCTTCGGCTATATGATTGCATCTAAAAAGTTGATATGTGCTTGCTTTTGGTCATGAAATGTCTATATGCAAATTTCATTAGGATCCCACTAGTTTTCGTACCTTTGCCAATTTTATTGACAAAAATGGGGAGAATTAATGTGTAGTTCACACTACAAATACATATGGTTTTCGGATCATTATATAAGGGGGAGTGGTTTCCATGTGAGATGGAGTATTAACTAAGGGGAAGTGATACATATCACCATAGTATTGTTATCGAAGTTTTGATACAACTGAACTTTGATGATTTATAATAATACTATGACATTGTGTAACAATGATTGAGAATTATTGTTTTTTCATTGTTATGGCTACGGATTTTCAATAACGATGATACTAAACTTACAAACTTTGGGATCATTGGAGTACTTAGAAGTGACGAAGATTTCGAGTAATGTTGAAGAACCAAGAAGATCAGGCATGTGGAAGAGAAGCTACAAAAGTTTATATTTATTTTTGTATTCCATATGTATTGATAGTTTTGTCACTAACATTGACAAAGGGGGAGATTGTTAGAGCACTTCTCGGTCGAACTCGCATGCGTTGCTATCTCAAGCATGTTTGTCAATGTTAGTGATCAAAACTATAAGTCTTGATTTCTAGTCTACTTATAGCTAAGTCTCGGACTAGGATAGAAAGTGTAGTTGAGCTCTAGACTCCATGGCGATCATCATACAAGACGAAGAACTACTCAAGGAACTGGTGGAACTTCATCGACTAAAAGGTATGTGGAGACTTGAACTTATCTATCACTCAAAAGTCCATCTACTCTATCTCCTATCTTGAGACAAAAGTCGTATTTCTATATAGACTATGAATATACACATTTGCTATTTCGAGCCGAGTTAATCTCGCTTATCTATTTATCGAAATATGTGTTGGTAAGATTTCGCTTTTGACAAGTTCATCTTTACTAGTGAAGTCATATTACGTTTCAATTACTTGAAAATTGCTTTGACGAAATATGGTTTGTGAATAACAACTATATAACGTCCTCTAAGAATGTTTCAGTGATTGAAATGAGAGTTTAGAATATATATAACCATTGTTGGATATAAACATTGTGTGATAACTCATGCATGTGTAAGTCCTTATTACTTGAACCAAAGTATGCGTGCTTTGCGATCGGGAAAACCGAGAACTAAAGTCCTGCGTACCATCGGAAGTTCACACCCGTGAAAATCATTGGAGTTTGTGAATTGGAAACAAACTTATTCCGAGGTACTTAAGTCCGCATACCAGTTCACGTACTTAGGTTGGTTATTTTCTAAAACGGTTATTCGTGAACTTAAACTTATATAAAGTAAGGAATGCATATTTGCAAACCGTGGCTATAAAGTTCATGAATTGATTCGAGTGAATCATATCGTTTTTTCTTCGATTGTGTCTTGTATACTTCTATAAGATCTAAGCAATTGAACAACTTTCTAACTAGTTCATCTGAGTCATTTGAACTAGTTATGATAAAGAAGAATATGGTTGATATGAAAGTGCTCATATGGATAACCATTTGGTTAACTATTGTTGAACCAACTAAATGTACATGTTTGGGTACGGTTACAAAAACCTAAAACGTGCAATTCATTTGTATGTAACAAGCTAAGTTTTGGTCTAACGATTGAAAGATATTAGCTTGAATCTAATCGGGTTTTCATCCTAATGTGAATATTGAATGCTTTGTTACCAAGGTAACTTAGATTGCAAACCCTGATTTGAGAGACTATATAAAAGAGAACTATAGCAAGCTGAAACCTAATCCCCACCTCTTGTGTGATACTAGTTGTATAAGCTAGAGTCGATTCTCCTTTAACCTTAGGTTTCTCTAGAGACCCTATAGGTTAACGACTTGAAGACTTCATTGGGATTGTGAAGCCAGACCCAACTATTTTCTTTGTAGTTTTGTGATCTGATCTTGCTGTTTCTATCGTACTAAGTATAATCGTAAGATTGGCTTGAGATTGATTTCTCCGAGATAGGCAAGATTAAAAGAAGTCACAAACATCTTAAATCTCTAAATCGTTTGTGATTCATAATATCTTCTTTAAGCTATTCGATTAAGATTATTTTTAGGTGATTGATAATTCTAAAATGTTCTTCGGGAATATAAGTCCTGGTTATCAATTGGTTCTATTCACCTTGATTTATCAAAAGACGAAACAAAACTCGTAGGTATTTACGGGAGATAGATTTACTCTATTACAGTAGACTTTTCTATGTGATACATATTTGTTTATTAAAGTCTTTGACTTTGGGTCGTGTAACTCTTAGTTGTGGGTGAGATCACTAAGGGAATCAAGTGCGTAGTATCTGCTGATCAAACGACGTAAGGAGCGCAATTGTTCCTTGGATCAGTGTGAGATTTATTTGGGTTCAACTGCTGGTCCAGGCCAAAGTTAGTTTGTAGTAGGCTGAATACGTAGCGGCTTAATACAGTGAGAGTTCAATCTGGACTAGGTCCCGGTGTTTTTATGCATTTGCGGTTTCCTCGTTAACAAAACTTCTGGTGTCTGTGTTATTTCTTTTCCGCATTATATTTTGTTATATAATTGAAATATCACAGGTTGTGCGTTTGAATCAATCAATTGGGAAATCCAACCTTTGGTTGTTGATTGAAATTTATTGATCCTTGAACATTGGTCTTTGGTACCGTTCAAGTGTTTTCTCTTGTATTCAATTAGACTCGCAGATTTCTATTTGCTTGAGTAAGTATTGAATCGAGAAAGTGAGATATAACTCTTTGATATACTTTTATTAAGATTGAGTGTGTCTGTCTAGTTGATTCTCTTAAAAGTATATTGGAGTTAGTCCATACAAATTGCTAAGCGAAATATTGGGTGTGGTTGTTGTACCCCCGCTTTTTCACCTTGTACCCATTGAGTTATCTCCTTTTATATCCTTAATAATTTTATTATAAGATGACTTCACTTAGAATTTTCCACTTCTTTCAATAGTCCACACTAGCCTTTCTTCTTGGTGAATGTGAATAGAGATATTCAAGATTAAAGAAGCAGTATGAGGTTCAAATAAAGATAGAATTAAACTTGTATTCCAACCTCTATTATTTGCAGAGAATAGTTGATGGACATAAGTATAACCTTGAAAGTGAGAAGAACCAGCCTATGAGGGTTTTCCAGTTCAGGTATCCATCTATAATGTCATATCATTATTTTTTTCCGATTTCCTACACTCCAACAACTATATATCTTGATGAAATGCAGTTCAGAACTGATGCTTTTCCAGGACCAGGTGGAATTTTCATTATCTGAAATATTGAAGATTTCTCCATCTTGAAAATATTTGGCTTGAAGAGAAGCCGCGCAGATAGAAGTATTATCAATACATAATTTCCATGCAAATTTTTCTAGAAGAGCTCCGTTGAGTAAATACAAATATCTAAAACCCAACCCTGCTTCTTCTTTTGGATTATTAACATTACTCCTATCAATGAAGTGATTTCCTCTATTAGTCTTCTCGTTTCTCCATATATTTTTTGCTGAATAGAGTTTAATTGATCAATGGTGTTGTCACGGTAACTTGAGGCTGATCGTATGGGTGTCTTTGGGACTGCATTGGTCACATTTTTGATCATGATTGATCTTCCAGCTTCAAACATATTTGAGTCATTCCATCTTGAAAGTCTATTTTCCATCTTGGTAATAAGAGTGGAAAAGGGAATGTTCTTGTTTCTGCCTACAAAGAAAGGAAGACCTAAGCACTTCTCCTCTTCAATATTTAGTTACCTAACTTTAAGAACACCACTTATAAGTTGGCAGGAATGAAGACTCATGTTGTTGCTTAAATATACTGCAAATTCGGTCCGCGAGTTATAACCCCAAAGGGGTCACTATTCATCCACAAAAAACCCATCAAAACAAAAGTAACACAAAAACCCCAACAAAACAAAAGTAATTCGTGGTTGATGAAACCAAAATTTGGTTTCATCATAAAATTTGATGAAACCCCAAAGAATTTGATGAAACCAAAATTTGGTTTCATCATAAACTTTGATGAAACCAATTTTGAAATTTGGGGTTTTTGTATCAATTTTTTAAAATTTGGGGTTTTTTTTATCAATTTTGTTTAAGATAGAGTTTTAATGGATCCCAACATTTGAGTGGGGTTTTTGTACCACAAGTTTGGTCACCTTGGGTTTTTATAACTAGTTTTGCTACATATTTGTGAAAATTTATAAGTTGACCTGAGCAGGTACTGATGTCTTTTATCAACTGAAATAACTTGTTTGTTTGCACCTGGTTAGCTTTACAAAAGAGTAAGCAATCATCTGCAAAAAAATAAGTGATTAATCTTTGGAGCACTTCTAGATATTTTCATACCTGTTAACATATTCATGTTTTCATGATGATTCATTTGTCTTGAAAAAGCCTCCATTGCAAGAATAAAGAGGTAAGGAGATAAGGGATCTCCTTTCCTAATTCCTCTTGTAGGTTTGTAAGCTTTAGAAGGAGAGCCATTAATCATAATTTCCACTTGGTTAATACTGATACACTACATTATGAGATGACAGAATTTTTCACAAAAACCAAATTTTCTGAACACATCCATGAGAAAAGACCAATCTAGTCTGTCAAATGCCTTTGACATATCCATTTTAAGTGCAAGATGACCAGTTCTTCCTCTTTTCCTCTTCATTGCCTTCACAAGCTCTTGAACCAAGCTTACATTTTCAGAAATTAATCTACCATGCACATATGCAGATTGCATTGGAGATATAATGTTGACCATGTGTTTTTTGAGTCTTAAAGCAATTATTTTTGAAATAATCTTGTAAACTGTATTGTAAAGAGCAATGGGTCTGAAATCTTCTGGCTTATTTGCTGAAGTATTCTTAGGAATCAATGTAATTCTGTTTTTGTTATGTTACTTCAGGAGAAATCCAGAACTAAAAAAGATTGAACTGTTTTACACACATCATCCTGAACTATCTGCCACTGAGATTGATAGAAACCTAGAGGAAATCCATCATGTTTCGGGGGAAGTCCATGGATCCATTAGCTTTAAATCTTGGAGAATCTCTTAGTTTGAAGGAATGGAAATTAAGGCTGCATTGTCTTCCTCAGAGATACAAGAAAGAATATGTTGCAGAAAATTTTCACTATCATCCGGGTTTGATGTTGAGCTTATTTTATTGAAATGAGAAACTAGAAGATCTTCTATAGTGCTTCTTTCTTGACACCATGTACCATATGGAGCTTACAAAGAGTCTATTATGTTTCTAAATCTTCTTTGGTTTTCTCTAATATGAAAGAACTTAGAATTTTTGTCTATGTCATTGTTGAAATGATCGTTGGATTTCTGCCTGTTTTAAAGCATCAATTTCTTTCTCAAGATTCAGGACCTCATCAGTGTTACTGCCTTGAATATCTGCATATTGCAATTGAGATAATTGTTGTTGGAGAGCTGTGATTCTTCCTTGAATTTGCCCATAAATGCTAATGTTCTAAGCCTTATATACCGATTCTCTGCAGACTTGATTTATGAGTGCGTGAACATATAACGATTCTGGGTTGAGTTTTTTTCAAAAAAAATCAATTTTTTTTTCATGTTTTGATGATGAATTAAGATTAGTTGATTTCTATGTTAACAAGATTAAACATCAAATAATCATCCAAATCAACACTAATTAATCAGGAGTAAACTAGGCATTAATGAAAATAGTTGGCTAAAGGGTTTTGTGAAATTACTTCCTAATGACCCTTTTTTTCTTTTATTGATATGCCTCAGATAAAAGGCATAGGAAAGGCCTCAAACTTGGGAGATTTCTTTATGTGGTAGGTTTAAAATGTAGGGTTTTTATACTTTTCTTTGCTCTTGAGTTGTATTGCAAAAAAGTAGCTCCATCTCTCTGGTGGGTATGTATTGAAAATCTTTAAGCTTGCTTCAGCAAGCCTTTATAATTTTGTACCTTTGCCGATCAAAACGAAAAAAGATTGCACGGCTTGGGTAGGCACATTCTATGTATGTGACCATGATTGGTCCTAAAACTCAACTAAAAATGTTTGGCGAACCCAACAACATTTATGCGTAAGAGACCGATAAAATGATTAGCTTAGATGGCAATGGGTAGCAATGGTATTTAGTTTGAAAATGATGGGTGAC
Organism: Papaver armeniacum; assembly: GCA_023531295.1. Classification (NCBI taxonomy): domain Eukaryota; kingdom Viridiplantae; phylum Streptophyta; class Magnoliopsida; order Ranunculales; family Papaveraceae; genus Papaver; species Papaver armeniacum. The sequence goes on along the minus strand of JAJJWW010009091.1, from coordinate 22,011 downwards.
CATGTGAATGGTCATGTAGTGTGAACATGGCAAGGGGTATTACAATTTTTGTGACAAATTAGTTTTCAAAATGCAATGTATTAACGATTCAATATGTTTGAAAGATCATGAATAATTTTGTAAGCTTATTACCGCTAGTGTATTGCATGAGCCATAACATTTCAAGTAACCGCAAAGGAAATACTTACTTTACCAACAATTTTTCAAAGAAGTCTGTTTTTGTCGAGGGGATCAATTTTCCACCCAGTATTGTTAACTTTGAAAGCAAGAAGGAGGAAAACCCTTTCTCCACTGGTTTAATGGAAGTTATTCATAAGCAATCCTTTAGGATACTACATCCTTCCTTTTAAGATAAAAAAATGTTATGTTTCAATTTTCCAATTGATTCATCTCAACTATTATGGAGTAATTTTTTAAAGATGTCAATATGCTGTTAACATATGATTTCTTAGATAAAATTCTACCGTTAGCGTAGGTAAAAACTAGCCTTCATATAAGGTTATTTATCATCAATGAACAAAAGAACGACTCTATCCAAGTGTAAACCATTTATAATAGAAAAATACGAGTAACAAAGTTTTCCATCATCTCACACTCCGTTCCGCATTTTTTGTTTATCTCCAGAGTATAATAAGTTAAGAATACGAAGACCAACAATTCCATTTTATGGATTGTTTCTTACTATATTTCTGAAAAGTTACTAGGACGGTATATTTCAATTTCCTCTGTCATCTCAACTATTGGTGTTGATGGGAAAAAATGATTTACTGGTTTTATAGGAAAGTGAAGAGACGATCGTGCGAAGGAGACTCCTCGAATGAGCAAATTGCTTTAACCTTTTGCAAGCAGATGCCAGCACTTGCGAGAGTGCTTGAGTTAGAGATCAATGCAGCCAGGACTCCGGCCTAAACCAAGACAATGGTCATTCCAGAGTCAATTCGGTCACAAGAGAGGATGGGTCGATCTGTAGGAGGGTAGCTGAGAAGTGTTTAAGATCAATGATGATCAAGGAGTGAGGATGTGTTGTTTATTCTGTGTAAAGAAATAAGATAAGTTCTGATTGATTGAATTTGCAGTATTGAGTGATTGCTCAGACAAGAATTCTTGTGCAGATGAGAATTCTTTTCTTGGATGAGCCGTTCTTGTTGTCCCAATAATGGATTCAGAGATTCATTTATATTGCAAGATTAGTAGACACATTGATCCCATGAAGTGTGATAGTTGCTGGAGTGAAAGAGTGGGAAAGTGGGAAATCGTGGTTAAACCAGTTCCATGTCGTGCGGAGACTTGGTTGATTGTCCACCCACTACTTTGCTAACTTCTCTAACTGCTTGCACAACTTACTCACATATCTCATCATGGGTGAACACACGTGCCGTAGACCGCCAGACCAAAACCCTAGTTAATATCCTCACATGTGACATGATTGATGTCTCATGATTATGGAGTCTGCAAGGCAGACATGTATTTAATTAGCCAATTATTTACTTGATTAGACGATGGATGAGTCTTAATATTGTTGAGTCGAGCATGATTGATGAATACTCTATGATTCATGGATTAAGCATGTCTGTTGAGACAAATGTATAATTCTCGAATGAATGTTGATAGTTGAATCAACATGATGAATATTAATAATACGAGAAAATGTTTTTCGTCTAAGCGAATATTGCTCATTTGATGAATTACTGAATATTGATAGTTGAATCAATATTGCTAATTTGAGCAAATATTGCTCGTGTGAGCAAATATTGCTCACGTGAATAATTAAATATTGATAGTTGAACCAAAATTCCTAGCCCGAGCAAATATTGCTCGTTTCATGAATTATTGGTAACGCGACCAATAAAATATTAATTTAAAATATTGGTAGCTGGAACAAATATAATTAATTAGAATATTGATTGCTGGATCAACATAAAAATGTTGGTGTTTGAACCTGTTCAGAATTATGCTTTGCAGGGCATTTGGTTTGAAACCCTAATTTTGATCGATTGTTGATTAATTGATGGTTTACTGAAAATTAATCACTGAGTGAGAGAGGATCAACTACATGGGATGATGGGCGATCATGTAGCCTTTGGATGCTTGAATGATCATACACAAAGTTTTTGAATACGAGTTGGTGAAAGGATGATTAAATCTTTGGTTTAATCATTTATTGAAATAGTGCGGAAAAAAAAAAATCGAGTATTAGGCAATAAAATATAATTATGGAGAGAGATGGGGACCGAAGCGAAGGGGTATGAAACAGTAGTTGGTGGTGGTGGGACTAGTCAGTGGTCGTTTGAGTAAATTCAAGTTGGTTGGAAAGAGTTTGAACCAATTATGAGTGTAGAAGATTAATTAGGTCAAAATTGTGAAAGAGTGTGGGACCGAATCCTTGCAAGCCTAAGGGCCGACCCTGGTCGGTCAGGGTGGCATGCTCGTGTCACCATAGTTTTTGTGTCTCAGTCTTGAGAATTTTGGTATTTTCTGGTACACGTTTGAGCAACATTTTGGATTTTCAGAAGAGTTTGATCTTGACTGAAACTCTCGATTTTGCTCGGATGAGGAAGTAGAACTTTGCACGTGCGACCAATATTTTGAGAATATTAAAATAATAATAATTTAAAATTTGTCGTGAGTAGCTTAGTCGGTCATGTGACCATTTGACTTTTTGGCTTTTTGATGGTTTGAGCAATATTTGAGAAAATATGAAAAACTAGAGTTTTTGCTCAAGCGAAGAAGTTTCCTGAGATAAAGGAAATAATAATAATAAAATAAGGGATCATAAGGTGTGGGACCGGCCACGGCTAGGGCATGGTCGGCCGGCTAGTAGGCCCGGTCCCGTGACACCTTTCCCTATTTTTTCATCGTGTGAAAGAAATATGGAGAAACTGAGAGTTTTGGTCAAACGAGAGAGTTTGCTCAAATGAAGGAGTTTTCATGAGATTAGGAAAAATAATAAAATAGAATAAAATAAAAGGGATAGGCATGGGACCGTCCACGGCAGCAGGTTCGGCCGGCCGGTGGGCCCAGTCCCTTTAGGTGTGCCTCTTTATTCTTTTGTTATTATTATTATTCCCTATTTTGCATAGGTTTCCTCATTAGTCCATATTTTTGAATGCTCGTTCATGCATTTGGGTGCTCTTTCGTACATTATTGCTAAGTACACTCGCACAATTTCCCTGGGGCTTACTCGGTGGTGGCCCAGATGCCCGTACGTCGAATATTTATTACTAACCCATTGAATTCTGTTGGGAAAAGTCATAAATTGAAGTAATGAAATATTATAATGAACGTAGAATATTTTATAGAAATTCAGTTGATGAATCTTGTGACTAAAAATAATTAATTAATAGTCTATAGTAACAGGCAAGTTGTCTAGGAGCATTATAATTATTTGAAAATCGAGGTATGAGCTAGTTGAAGCGTAATACTCGTTTTGAATGTTTATTCTGGAAATTCAGGGAATATTGCAACATCCTGAGGACGTTGTTGCTCTATACTAGTGATTAATACATGTAGGAACCGTCCAATCATTTCATGATTATATACGAAGTGATTCTGAGAAATCTCTCTGATTAATAGAAATATGTCGTGGTCTCGGTTAGATCAGACATATTCATGTATATTTCTGATAGGCAGCACACTTAGTCAAAGATTATCATGGCATAGGCTTTCATGCTCAAATTCTGAAATATGAACTTCACATACGTATCTGAAACTGGTCAAAAATATGCAAAGTTATGATTTGACGATTTTAGCCTTCATCAAAAATCCACCATCAGCAATTGGCAATTCCAAGAACCAGAAAGAAGAACACATAAACTTATTCACTCAAAATGATATGATTTTATAAAATTGAAAAGAATAAAATAATGTAATGTAAATAGTTTCCAAGTGTACGATTATACAATTTGTAAAAGTAAAAAATCATCAAAAAATCATGATTCATAAGTAAGGGACGAGTAAACGATTTAATACAATTTTGTCATTCACCAATCCATTCGTTGTGATTGTAAGCCATAAAATGCATGATTTCTTAATCGAATTGTGTATCCTATATTCATTTCTTTTCCCTTTGGACAACAATGTTATTTAGTGGTTTATGGTAGTGATTTTTTTGAATGTTTGGCATTAGCACATTGTTGCACATGTACTAATATGTTAAGGTTATTATTTCACCCCCCAAAAATGTAGTTCTATGATAAAAAGCAATTTTGGGAGTTTATTTGGACAATATATAATGAATTTTTATTATTTTAATTATCTTCTTTTTTTCTCGATTTTTGATGCTGTTGTTTATCTGATTATGTCTATCACTTTCTTAGTGTTGGTTTTTTCCTTTTTGATAGAAGTTGTGAGACAAAAAGATTTTTCAAACGAGAGTTAAAAGCAAAAAAATACCGTTATATCATTATTTATTGTATGAATATTGGACATTATAATGATTTTGGTGTAATATCTTTTCGTAGGAAATTAGTCATCTCCTAATTCAGTTTCCTTTATAGTCTAAATAATAAAAAGAAAGAAAGGGAGGCACCAACAATAAAAAAATTTCTCAACCCTCACAAAATACCTCCCCACAACATGGTTAATCACCTTTGGCTCATGTTTTACATAATATTTCAAAAAACAGTACAGATGAAAAATTTTAGGAGTACATTGACAGAGATTCTTTTTTCTAGGAGTAAAAAAAAAATGGCAGAGATTCATATATTCTTTCTGCTTCTTCAATTACAGTTCACTTTTTTGCTTATCTGGCAATCATAGAAAAAGTTAAAAATTATTTATTACCACCATCTACAATCTATCAAATAAAATAATATTTCGATTACAATAATTAAAATGGTATTTCATAGTGTTTATTGGATGGTTTATTCCAGTTTCCTCCATCATCTCATATCAGCAATTCCAAGGACCGAAATGTAAAAACATACTACATAACTCATTGCAAATAATAGATTATTTGAGTTGTTGCAAAATACACGGTTGCATTGCAACTTATAGAGTTGGAGAATCCTGATTCATATATAAGGGATGGTTAAATATTTTAATTAAATATTATGATTTTTTTTTTCCCTTGCTTCTCCTTTTTCATTGTACGTTTCTGAGTTTGATTATGCCATTTTTGATCAATTTGACTTGCACGACCTTATTTGGTTCACTTCTTAGCCGTGGAATGTGGTAGCTAATTTTTCTACTGTAAAAGTCTCTGGACGGTTGCTATAGTGTCCTAGCAGTCTGTGGTATATTGTTTGTCCGCGAAGTAGTTGATTTTTAAATCCATAATTGTCACTCAATTTATACGTTTTTCTTTCATATGATTTTTCTTATCACCCATCACAAGAAATTCCCCCGGAACAAAATATCAGCGCAGATTATTAGTAAAACTGAATGTCAAAATCAAAATCGGAAAATCAAGGTGAACAAGTGGGCTAAAATCCTTTTCACTAATTTTTTTCTGCTTCTTTGACTCGCCTTCCGTTTTTTTGGTACTTATACGAGTGATAAGTGATAACCCTTATTTGTTAAGGAACACGCCCTTCTATTTGGTCCATACCCCTCGGCTGGGCGCTTATCGGAAAATGTGCGTGTAATAAGAAAAATAAAAGAAAACGTCGGTCACCACTAACGAACCAGTAATGACAATAGATCATTTGTGAGACACCCAAAAGGATCTGCGACGAACTTGGTTGGCAGCGCGAGAGTTTATAACGGAACTATCTCTGTTCTGCTAAAATAAAATGAGATAGTTCGATTAGGTGACAAAGTTTTGTAAGAGAAAGTGTATAAAATGCAAAAAAAAAGGCTAGTCCGATTATAGTCACAAAGGTTTGCAAGCAAAAGCCTATGGATTGAAAATTACAAAACACACTATCACAATGAAAAGATGTAGTTATTATTTTGTCTGTCCTCAATATTTTGTTTATAATTGTTCAAAAAACAAAGGTTTTGTTGGATATCCGGTGAAGTTAATCATCCAATTCCTCCATAGTACAGTAAAATCATTACGAATTGTCGATACTAATTTCAATGATTGTCGCCCATTTCGCATTGATTCCTTCAACAGTTTCCACCGTCATCTCAATCAAGAAAATCAAAAATAAAACAAAATACCCAACACATAACCTATTCACTTTGATTAATGCTCATAATTTTTTTAATTACATGGCTACAATATTTATAAACTTGACAATCATGATTATTAATATACTGTTGAAATACACGTAGATCATATTTTCAACCATTAAATGAAAAAGACCTACTGATATGGGTAATATGCATGACTTTATCCATTGCTTCTTCTTTTCCACAATCCATTTTGTGCCTCGACTACGCCACTTTTTGACTCAATCCAATTGGAAAATGAGAAGGAAAAAAATCAGATATTTTTAACACACGCCATTCTAGATATTCAAATCTTCATTGTGCAAAAACGAACACCTTAAACTTGACAATTGAGTGAGCCAATTGTTAACGATTGCCTTATCCGGGATGGAGAATCGTCTCTCTAGTTCTCCTCAAAGATATGGAATCGCTTTAGTTTAGATACCCTTTTGCGAAGGTGTTTCGGCTTCTAAGTTATACGATTTCCATTTATCGTCGCTAGAGTGCGGAAACATCATTTTTTTTTTTTTTTTTTGCATCACCCTACGTGTTAAATTATAGAATCCAGGCATTCTTTGTGGCCATCGATTACTATGGGTTGGATCATTTCATTGCCGCCTTTTAAGGAACCGAACTATCCACGGCTTATGCTTCTAGTGTGGACCAAAAATCTCATGCATCTTGTGGCTGGATCATGATTGGCTTCTTTAGGGATTCATGTGAAGCCCAATTGTTATATCAGAAATCAATTTGTTGAAAGACAATCTAATGTCAAATGTCAAAGGTGAAAGATGGATTACAAACAACTAGCAAACATAGTTAACAACATCAACAACGGTTCTAGTGCGATCCGATAAGCGAAAAAGATCTAAGTTTCAGCTGGAAATGCTATTTAAAGCTCAGACCCAGACATCAATAAAAACAAACATAGTGGCGGACTCTTTTGTGGTCGCTAGAATACATTGCCTCCAGCATATGTCAACACCTACACAACAACAAATCCACAAAAAAATTTACGAATCTCTTGTATTATATTTCTTGATTAATATAATTACATATCTCTAAAAGAAAAAGGAAAAATATAGTGGTATACTATAATTATCATCTACACTATGGTCACATTATAATAATTTAGGTATAGACTTTATTCTTCCTTAAATGTTAGACTTCATTCTTCCAACGTAGAGCAAACTCTTTGCCGATTTAACTAGCAAAGTATGATATTCAATAACGTTCAAAATTAATGGACATGTTCTCACATTCTTCTTAGACTCATGTAAAAGAAAGAAAATCTATACCGGATAGTTTGTAATATTATTTCGTTTCCTCCATCGCCTCAACTGACAATTCCAAAACCAAGAAAAAACTACACTACATAAAAACTCCATTGAAAATAATAGATTTGTCTAAACTACAAAGTACTGCGATTTACATAATTTATAAATCGAAAATCGATTCATAAGTAAGTGATGGTTAAATAAAATTCAAAACAATTACCACATCATTAAAAATTGTCCTACCAATAACTAATTGAGAGTGTAAGATGTATGACCTTTTCATTGTTTCTTTACTCTTTATACATTTTTGAGCTTGACTATGCCATTTTTTTTTATCGGAAACTATGCGTATTTAATGAACCATTGGTATTATCATTTACAGTATAACATTTTCACAATATAATGAATTTTGGTGTAGATTTGTTTTCTTAAATATTAGCCTGATCTCTTGGTTTAGTTTTCATCCTTTTGTCTAGAGGATAAGTTCATTTCCGAATGGATCATGAGTTTATGATGTTTGATCTGACAACAACGTTGCAAATCAAATCTTAATGTTTGGTAATGTTTGGATTACAACCAAGATGTATCTCCAGAGAGAGCTTATTTTATGCTTGATAGGTTTTTTCCTCCTTTTAATTGTCGTTCGTCTTATCCAAGAAACTCAAATAAACATATATTTTAGTTCGATTTCATACGTGATCTCAACAACAAAATAAAAGAACGGGCACAAAACAACCAAATATATAAAATTAAATAAATTCGTCACCCACAAAATACGGAGTCTCATATCTATGATCACATTGTCCTCCTTTTCAACTTTTCGACACTAAGAATAAATCACATCTAAAAAGGGATCCCATCGTTACTTGAACTAGATCTTTTCTTTTTCTCCTTATATGTCGAGCACAAAAAAAAAAAAGTTATATGTGATCGCCAACGGTCTACAATTAGTACAACACCTTCTTTCCTAATATTTCATAATATTCCCCAAATGATTTCTTTAAATTTCCTCCATCATCTCAACCATCAAAGAATTCAAGAACCAAAAGAAAAAAAAAAAAAAAAACACTTTGCATAAACTCATTGCAAATAATACATATTTTTTAATTGTCAATTAGCATCAGTGGTGTACAATTTTGTAGAATTAAAGAATCATGATTCATAAATTAAGAGCATGATTTATAAAAGAGATACCACTATTAGCTGGTGATACCAATTAGAAAGCCGATCCGACGATGGATCTCTGTTAATATTTATTTATCCTATATGTGATTGGTATCACCCCCAAGTAATCGATACCTTTATAAATCGTGATTAAGAGATGGTTAAATTTAGTTATGATCACTCACGGTTCATTAAAATGGCCTACTAAGAACAAACCGAAATGTACTATCTCCCCTCCTTTAAAACACTAAGTCATATGGCTCCCACGCTCTACGGTGGTATGACATCACTCTCAAATTAAATAAGATAAAAAGCTTTACTTTGAGCAATTACGAGAGGACAAGGACGTGACTCTATCGTGGAGCATTAAATTTGAATTACACTCCGTTTATACCCGATTTAGCTGGATGTTAGTAACACCGTTAGCAAAAATGTGGGTATACAACACATATGTGTGAATTTACACCTATTTAATAACTTACACTTGGTTTACACTAAAAACTTAATCGTACATTAGTGATGTCGTTAAGTGTACAATACCCCGTAAGAAATCTAACATGTGGCTTTCCTCCTTCCCTACAGATAATATATCGCCTTTGCCTATTTTGAGTTCCACCTAAGAATCATCATCATCATCTCATATTCTTCGCCAGCTAATTCTAAAGTTTACATTGATGATCGATCAAATCTCCTGGGATTAAATCACTGTATAAAGCTTGATACATTAGGGATGGATCAATCTAGAATCTCAATCATTGGTATAAAGTTAAACTCTTAAACGGTGCTCTCCTGTTTTTCATAATCATTATGATGATATGTATTTGTGTGGTTGGCATGGAGTCGGAGATGGGTTTGTGCGATTTGGAGTCCTGCCAAGGGTTTGAGGAGAACACACTTAACTCGGTAGGTAATAGCAGATCATGCCCACAAAGTGTTTTGAGAAAGGCACGAGAGACCAAATTGAAGCCGCGGGTGGAAGAACACACATCGTGGGACGGAGTTTGAGTGGAGAAAGTACTAATGTTTGTTCTCTATCATGCCTTATGAATATGATAATCAAAGCGATTTTTTTTTGTTTTGTGATTTTTGAACTCATCTAACTTTTGAGTTTCTCTTTCTAAGTCATTCATGCATCTCTTAATGTTGTCCATTGGCATCAAAATGTTATCATCCATGGACAATATCTTATGTTCTGACTTTGAGGTCTTTGATTGAGGGGTAGTTGGACTGGAATTCATGGGTTAAATTACTTGCATGGGAATTAATTGTAAGGAAAAATTCAATTGTTTTGTTCTCTCTCAAGTAATTTCAGACTCCTAGGGCATATATGCAGAGGGATGTTTTAAAGTTCGATTACTACATTGGTGCAGCTTCAACTGGTCTCTCAGGCCTTTCCTCAAACACTTTGTGGGCATGATCTGCTATTACCACGGCTGAGTTAAGTGTGTTCTCCTCAAACCTTAAAAGCAGACTCCAAACCGTGACAAACCCATCTCCGAGCTCCAACCACACAAATACATATCATCATAATGATTAATCAAAAAAGCTGGAGAGCACCTTTAAGAGTTTAACTTTATACCAATGATCGAGGGCAAGGAGATTGATCCATCCCTAATGTATCAAGCTTTATACCAATGATTGATAACGAGGATCGATCGATCATCAACGAACTTTGTAATGAAGCAACCTAAGAATAATGATGATGATGATGATGATGATTCTTCAAATGGAACTCCAAAAATAGGCAAAAAGCGATATATTATCTCAAAGAGGGCGAGAGGAAAGCCTTATGTAGATTTCTTACGGGGTGTATTGTACACTTAACGACATCACTAATGTGCGGTTAAGTTTTTAGTGTAAACCAAGTGTAAGTTATTAAATAGGTGTAAATTCACACATATGTGTTGTATACTCACATTTTTGCTAACGTAGCTACTAACATCCGATTAAATACGGTGTAAACGGTGTAATTCAAATTTTTAATGCTCACCAATAGAGTCACGTCACTTGTCCTCTCACTTTGCTGCAGCTGGAAAGCTTTTATCTTATTTTAATTTGAGAGGATGCCACACCACCAGTGCAGCGTGGAGCTCATATGACTTAGTGTTTTAAAAGGAGGAGATTACTACATCAAAACAACCGACCATAGCAGAAGACAAACCCTAGAAATCTTGTAGTTCAGCAGTGATCCTTTTCCACCTCACTATAATCCACTTACTAATCCATTGAAAGATGAACAACAAAATGTTTATTAATTATTTTCTTCAAGTTATTACACAGGAAAATGGAATTACACTTAAGAATTACAAACACTCTCCCCTCTCTCTGACTGACTTAATCAAATCCAAAGAATTCTCCCCTTTACAAAGACCTTTCATCCCTTTATATATGGTAATATGGTGAATGACAGCTAGGGTTGTCACTTTATTTTCGAATGTCTCGCTAGTGTCGCAAATGTACAAGTATTCATTCTCACGATACTTCTTAACCTCGCGGATGTTGTACTTTCCTATCGTCATCCAAAGGCGCTATTCATTTTATTCCTCTCACCTCCTCGCCATGTCGTTGTCTATTAAACTCATGAAGTGTTGTTGTCGCGATATTCGATCCTACATCTTGCCTCTTTTTCCTCGGAACATTGCTTCAAAAGCGATCTGAGGAAAATCCAGTATTATAATAATCTTTGGTCTTATTGGTGAAGGAACGAGCTAAAGAATACTTTTCTTGAAAAGTACGTCTTGCTCTATTCTTTGGCGAAGTTTCAAGCTTTGGGAAATGTATAAAAACATCATTTTATGCCTCATGGAAAATAGTGAACCTCGTAATCTCTTCTCGCGAGTTAGGTGAATAATTGAGTCTCGTGATACTAAGAAAATATGTTGTGCGATACTTAAAGACTATATCTCTTGCCTCTCCTTATGTCTCTTCCGCAAAGAAGTGAATACCGTGAGAATTTATGCCTCTAGATCTGTCGCAATCGTTCATTTTCCACTAAAATCTTCCTCAAGATAACTCCCGTGAATCTAGGATGACCGCTTACACGTGTTTAAAAACCACCTTTTTTATCTCCACATTTAATGTTATCCGGTCATAACATTTTCTTGTTCATTTATAGGAGAGTCTTTTGTGAAAAACACTTTCTCTCTATTTTATCTCCTCCATCGTCCGCAAATCGTTTTTCCCGCGCTTTTTCTTCATCATCGCCTTCACCATTTTCCACTGTTTCCTATCTCTACATTATTTCCATGGCATCCAGTTTGTTTAATCTTTCTAAATTGATTGATTCTATGATTGATTGATTTTGTGATTGGTTTCTCTTGTTGAGATTGTTTTATTCCCGATTTCTTGTTTTTCTCGCCATTTTGTTCCAAAGAAGAATAAACCCAACACTAAGTTCACTTGAAGAACCCCTTATCTCTTTGGGTTCATAACAAACCCACTTCTCCACAAGAATCTATCTTGCAACCAAAGTCCTCCTCGCAAGCAAAACATCCCGTTTCTAAAAAGAAAGTCTGCGAGTGATAAGGTATTTAAAATTTGTTTACTTTTAAATAACGATATTGTTATCTCTGTTTCTTACTTAATTTGTCATTCGCAGGATGATAAAATTACTGATAATACTCCCAAAAGATCTCGCCACTCTAAGCTCGTCATACCCCCAACGCCTGCTTCCTTCATTCACTCTTCGTCTCCTCGCGCTCGCGAAATCTTCGCAAGATAATGTTGTGCTCCTTCCCGTGGTAACATTACTGGAAACAACATTCCTATACCTCAACTCCTCATAGACCATGTTCCTCATAACAACCCTACTACAAACGATCTTATACCTCCTCCCGTTGTCAATGCCCTCGCTACTTCTCCAATCACTTTCCTTCCTAAGCCTCCTCTTCTCATGAGGTTCCTTTGACAAAGGATGACTCTGTCTTCTTTGTCCGAGCAAATTCCTCTAACTCAGAAAAATTTGGAGGGAATAGATGTGGCCTTTTGAAGTTCTTTCTTGATCTCGTGAATGATGCCAAAAGACTTCTGCGATCCTCACAAATCCAATGTCTCTGTGCAGATTTTGCAAAACACCTTGGTCCTGATAGGATCTCGCAAGCATCTTTAGTTCAAGAGATTAGTAAACCGAGGATGATCTCCACATGATCTACAAGTGCAATAATCTCCACCTTGAAAATCAGAAATTCTCACAACATCTCGCTAGATCATGACAATCTTCTCCGGAAAATGAAGAGTTAAAAGGTATACTTTAACCCCCCCTTTTCTTTTTTTTTTTTTTTTTTTTACAATTCAAACTCTTGTTCGCCCTCCAAGTATTAAACCGTAAACGAATAATGAGATATATCGACTTTGAGTCTATCGTTGAAGAAGTTCGAGTTGAAAGAGATGCTTGGATGGAGCAATATAATCTCTTAGATAATCTCCATACCTATGCAAATTGATCAAATAAATAACTTTTCTAAAGAGAATTTTGATTTATCGCAAAAGCAAGACTCATTAAGTAATGACTTATCTCGCCTCTCTTATTCTTTGATTAAAGCTAATTTGGAGTTGGAAACTTTATCAGATGAGAATCGAACTCTTTCTCAAGAGAAACGTCATTGAATAAGGTGGCGATCTCATCACAGCAGTATGATGTTTGTCAAAAATTATATGAAGAACAAGAACAAATCTATTAATACTTTGAAAATCAACTTGAAGAAATTACCACTGAGAAAGATAAACTTATTCAAGGTAGAATAACGTTGAGTGTGAAAGCGAAGCAATTCAAGGAACAATGTGCCAAATTAGAAAAAAATCTAACTCTACTCTCGCGACCGAAAATTCCATACTTGTTTCCAATGAAAAGGACTTGCGATCTCGATTGAAAGGCTTAGTTGGAGATTCATTTGATAATGCCATGGACTGTTTGGGGAATAACTTCACGTATTTAATTCAACATCTTACTTCTCAAAAGGAAGGTAGTCAAAAATTTTGACTTCCTTAATTCATTCATTTATTCCATGAATTCTTTATTATCCTGAAAATGCCAAGAATATTCGATAAAAATTTTCTTTAATCTTGTGCACTTGTTATGCAGGTTCTGAGAAAAAGCTTCGCTCCACTATCTCTACCCTCAGATCAGATTATTCTAAAATTCGTATGAAAATTGGTTACTACGTCGCTTTCTCTGCTCGTTCTCGCGACCGTCGAGCTAAGGTTTCATTACATGTCCGATTGTAAGGACATGAGATAGTAAAAATCGTCAAAGGAAACCTTTGCTTCGTCAATTCCCTCTAAAGCGGAAATCCGTGAATGAAATTTCTTTGTCTAAGCTTTCTCGATCCTATTCATGTCGATCCTTTGAGGTAAAAAGTGATGATGAAGTCCCTAATTCTCCGATAGTGATTATGACTATGAAAGTCGCAAGATCTCCTAATAAGGAAATTGTCGACGAAGATCCTAATAGAAAATTTTACGGAAAATCCAGCAATCAAGAGAACGAAGGTGATGAAAACATTTACGATGAAAATCCACCAACCGGTGGAGGCGGAATGATAAAGGCGGAGAAAAAGTCGAACCACCCTCCGTATTTGATAATGCCGATGTAGAGAATTAAATTTTCTTTGTAATTTGTCGTAATTCCTTTTTGTTTGAATGACTTAAATCTTTGATTGAGTAATTCCCATATTTCTTCCTTCCTTTCTTTATTTAAGACAATCTGCGAGTATGTTCGCTCATTGAATCTTTATTAAATAAAACCATCCCAATTAGGAACTTGATTTTAATTCTTCTCATTGCTATTAATTCGCAGGCCGCTTACATTTTCATGCAAGGCCTGACTTGCCTTATCATTTTGATGTGGTCTTCCAAGTAAGGCCTTCCTAATTAAAGGTCTTACCCCTACACTATTGCGACAAAATCGGCAGACGTCTTTAAACTTGCATGTAAAAACCCATTGATTTTGTCTTATCATTTTTCAAAGTATTTTTACCTCTCGCAGATATTTTAGTTGCGATAATATGGCAGGCCTAAAATATCCTTGCGAATATAAAGCCCCGGACATTGCCGGTCTTCATGCATTTAATCGCAGACGTCCGTACCTTTCGTGAAAAGACCATTGATCTCGCCTTAACCTCGCGTTAGTATTATTGCCTCTCACAGGAATATTATCAGACAAATATGACAAGCCCGACTTTTCTTGCGAAAACAGCGGCCTCATGACATTTTATACTGCTTTGACACTCTCCCAATGGAGGGTGTCGCCTTATCATCTCCCCCCGATTGCCCCTTCAAGGAGGCGTACATCGGCCATACAAGGCTAGCTCCTCCCATCCGGTCTTAACAACAACTGTGTTTTCGCGACCTCTTATCCCTTATACCTATAGGGTTTATGGTTACAAGGCTGCACCCTAAGTGGAGTTTTCTTCGGCGAGTGCAGCATGCGCCAACTTGTCAAGAGTGGTAAGGAAGTTCCATGCCCCCGCACTCTTGACTCAATCTGTAATACCTCGGCGCCTTGATCATACCGACTCCTTAAAGAGATCCCTGCTGTCTCAACCGGGTATAACCTACATATATAGTTGGGAATCCAAGGTATCTCCCGGATAGGCTTTCATGGGCCCCAAATCTGTGACCAGTTCCGGGAGCGGTGTAACCTTTTCCCGAGCCATGTTAAGAGATACCCCTTATATGACGCACTTTAGGTCTTACATTTGCCTCTTACGAAATGTTGTTCGAACTAGGGTGTACGCCATAAAGGTTCGTCATTCATTCATTCTTTCAAATATGCTTATTCATTCAATCATTTGTCTTCGTTATTTTTTCTTGCGAGATATTCGTGATTTTCTCTCGCATTTTATTGAATTTCGTAAATACTTTGTATGAAAATATTTAAATTTCATTCATCTCATTTTATGGGTAATATTTCTTTAGATATAACTGCTCCATGGTCCTCCCCAATCTTTGTCCCATATCTTTGCCTTCAAGGTCCACCAATCTATATGCCCTCGTACCAACTATTTCTTTGACAATATAAGGTCCATCCCATTTTCTCGCCAACTTGCCTCCATTTTCTCGTTGATAAATTGGTGTTTCTCACAAGACCAAGTCTCCCTGGTTGAAACTCACGTATTTTAACACGCTTGTTATATTCTCTAGCCAACCTTCTCTCGGTAATTTTCCATATGTCGCAATGCCTTTTCCCTTTTTTTCTTCTAATTCGTCCAACTTAATTAGAATATTACCGCACTAAGATTTTTCTCCCAAACTTCTTTCTTTGTTGTTGGGATCTTGACCTGGTTGGGAGCACGACTTGAACTCCATATGTTAAGCAAAAGGGAGACATTCCCGTGGCCTCTCTTCTTGTTGTATTATATGCCCAAATCGCACCAGGTACTTGTTCGCACCATCCCCTTATTGTGCCCTTCTAATTTCTTCTTCAATATATCTGCTATTGTTTTGTTCGTGGCCTCTGCACGACCATTAGCTTGTGGATATAATGGAGTTGATTTTCCACACCTTATCAAAATGCATTAAGTAATGGTTCTATATTTTGCCTTGAATTGTTTTCCATTTATGATTACCAACTGTGCGTGTATCCCAAACTCGCATATAATATTCTCAAATATGAAAGTAAATACGTCTTTGTCGCGGATGTGTTGTAATGTTTCACTTTCATCGCCCATTTTGTGAAATAATCCGTTGCGACAATTAAGTATCTTCTTTGTCCCGTTCCTGAGAAAATGGTCCCCAATATCTAAACCCCATTTTCCCAAAAGGCCACACACTTTTCGAAGAATTTAATCATGCTCGGTGCATGTATCTTCTTCCCCATGTCTTTGACAATCTTCGCAGCCGCCTTGATATTGCTTTGCGTCCTCATGCATATGGCGTAATATCCTTGCGTTTGCTTTATATGCTAAAGATCTTCCACCGCTATGATTTCCAAAAAGATCCCCACTGTGCAACATCCTCAATATGGTTTCTCCCTCTTCCCGTGGTAAGCATCGGTCAAGGTCCATCAAAGATCGCCGATAAAGTACACCATCTCTTAATTCATAATTCCTCGCACGACTTTTCAATTTGTGTGCCTAACCTATTTCTTGGTACTTCCCCTTTCATCAAATATGCTTGGAAGTTCCTGCTCTCCCGCCCTTTATCGCGACTTTGCGGTATGTCTTCTACCAACATTGCATCTGCTTCTTGCTCTTCCTCTTATTTATTGATGGTGCGAAGCGTTTGTATTTTGATATTCCTCGCGATTGGAGTCTGGTCATCATGCTTGATATAAAGGCAAAGGTCACAAGTCTCGTTATTTCTCATGATATGTGCCTCCACTTCATTTTCAGATTCTGTGTGACAATTCTTCGACTAGCTTCCCGTACTTTTTGCAAAGATGGCTCATTCGTAGCGTACTTCTCGTTATCGGCGAATTGCTAATTGCGAGTCAACGTAATTCTCATATTTTCCGTTTCATTTCTATTGCGAACAGCGAGCATGTATTATAGCTTCATACTCCGTTTCGTTATTAGTGGATTCAAACTCCAACCTAAAAGAAAAGCCAATTTATTGCCTTGGCGAAATTACAACAATTCCCACTCCATTACCTTCTCCATTTGATGATCCATCCACTAATATTTCCCAATTGTAAACTCAGTTAATCAGATCTTTTGGATCTCCATGCTCTTCTTCTACATCCATCATTTCATCCACTGCTTCATCTTTCCAAGGGAAATTCTACAAAAATCTGCGATGACTCGTGACTTTGTTGAAGATAATATTTCATATTTGAGTTTACAATGCCTTATTTGAGCGTTCCATCTTTCAACTCTTCCCGATCTTTTTGAATTTTTCATTATCGACCCGATTGGTATCTTTGTTACCACCCTGGGATAAAGATGTGCTTGAAAATATATGCTAAGCTTAAATGTTGCATACTAACGCCAGGATTAGCTTTTCAATCTTTGAATAGTTCCTTTCGTGGCATTAAAAGTTTTATCGATGTAATAAATTGCTTGACTCTCGCCCATTCGTAACAATCGCACTTAATGCATGCGAGGTTTGTTTCAAAGGTATATTAACAATTCCTCTCCCTGTTACTCGCTTTTTGATAATGATATTTCCATTAAGTGTTCTTTAATTCCTTGTAAAGCCTTCTCACATTCGTCATCCATTTAAACTTCGATCCTTTCTTGAGAATGTTGAAAAAATGCTTGCACTTATCGATGACTCCGCGAGATGAATCTTCCTAGTGATGCTAACAACCCATTTAACTTTTGAACATCTTTTACTTTATTGTAGTGTTGGCATATCGCGAATCGCTTTCACCTTCTCCGGGCTTTCCGACTTGTATTCCTTCTTTTGATACGATATAACCCAAAAATTTTTCCCACGCAACTCCGGAAGGTACATTTTTCTGATTTACTTTTGATGTTGAATCGCTCATCTGCTCAAAGATTTCTTTCAAATCTCGTACATGGTCTTCAGCTTTCTTACTTTTTACTAGCATGTCATCTACATATACTTCTAGTGTTTTATGTATCCATTCTGCGAACACTTCTTCTACCATTCTTTGATATGTTGCTCCGGCATTTCGCAAACCAAATGGCATCTTTGTATAACAGTATAATCCCCTTGGGGCGAAGAAAGCATTATGCCTTCGATCTTCCCATGAGGAATTTGGTTGTATCCTTTATATCCGTCTAAGGATGATATTCTTTCATTCCCCGTCACGACTCAACCAATTGTGAATATCTCGGTAATGGAAAACTATCTTTTTGGACAAGCTTTTGTTCGGATCAGTGGAATCTATGCAAATTCTTATACATTTTTCTTCTTTGGGACTATAACCATATTTGCTATCCATTAGGATATTTTCTTTAATCCGATGATTCCCGCATCTAACATTTTTTTATGCTTCTTCTTCTATTTTCAAGGATATGATGTCGCGATCTTTACGATTCTCTGCTTAAATGGCTTCGCTCTTGTCTATCTCCAACTTACAAGTGCACGCTATCATGGGTCTATACCAGGCATATCCATATTCCACGCGAAGATGTCTTTATAGTCTCGCAGCAAATCAATGATTCTCTTTTTCTTCATCGCCTTCCATATTTGGTCCCAATTTTTAGCATCTTGGGCTCTTCGTTAGTTCCGATATTCACTTCTTTCAATTTGTTACCGCCGCAACATAACTAGCCTTTGCCCTCCCATTGGGTTGGTCCTTTCAACTCTTTTGCGAGCTCATTTTCTTCTCCCCGATGTCTCGCTAGGTATCCCTTTTCCTTCCTTTGCTCTTATCATATAAATTCTAAATTCTTCCTCTTTCTAACCTCCTTCGGCTGCTTTTTCTCGCGATACTTTTCGCTTTGTTACTTGTTCCTCATAATATTTCACTTCAATTTGATAAAGATATTCTCCCTCTATCCGCATCTCCTCTAATCTCGCCAATTCCGGTTGGTGTAGGAAATTCCTGACACATTGATGAAATGTTGATGCTCGAGCTTTTATCATGTGCCAACGATCTTCCTAAAGAATATGTTGCATGGCGATTCCATATCCACTACACACAATGTTACCCGTGTCTCAATTTCTCTAACAGAACCGTATTTTTACCTCTCCTTTACTTTCACAGGATTTACCGAAACCATGGATATTGTATGTCGTGGAAGTCATCTCTTCATCTTTGTATCCCATATTTTTATAGGCATGATAAACATGACGTTCACCAACCTCTGTATCGATTAAGGTTCCTGGCTTAGCGTCCACCTTTCTCCGTTGCCTTTGCCGATTCTCCTCCTTTCGTACGTGCTTATTGTAATCACCAATGGGGATGTATGGTTCAAATTTTCTTAGATACTTCTCGCCGTGAATGTTATCTTTTCGTTTTTCCCACTCCTTTTAAAGGCAACATCATCTCTCTCGTCTATAATTTTCCTTCAAAATCCCGCCACGATCCTTCCTTTGATATTTTCATGAAATTCATTAATCATTGTCTTTGTGACCGAACTATTCTCCATATCTTTCTTCTTTGCTTCACTCGTTTTTAACATTTTCTTTTCTCATTTTCTTGATTTTAATGATTTTGACTTGCAATCTTCTTTCTTCAATCCCTGTTTCTAGCGCCAATATGTAGTTGCAGTGAAATCCCACACTACACCCCTCACTATAATCCAATTACTAAGACCATTGAAAGATGAACAACAATAATGTTTATTAATTATTTTCTTGAAGTGTATTACACGGAAAATGGAATTACACTTAAGAACTTACGAATACTCTCCACAATTTCTCTCTCCTAATGACTTATTTTCCAATCCAAAAGAACTCCCCTACAACAGCATTCACTCATCCCTTTATATAGGGCAATACATAGTGAATGACAGCTAAGCTGTCCTTTATTTTCGGGAATGTCTCACGAAGTGTCGCAAATGTACAAATGTTCATTCTCGCGACACTTCTTAACCCTCGCCAGATGTTGTACTTTCCTATCGTCATCCAGTGCGTCATTCATTTTATTCCTCTGCGACCTCCTCGCCATGTCGTTGTCTGTTAAACTCGCGAAGTGTTGTTGTCGCGATATTCTGATCCTACAAGAATTATTAGTTGAACCACATTAATATAAGAATTGGTGGAATCCCGAGTCTTAGTACCTCTCTATTGAGTTTGAATCTAAAATTGAATCTTCACAAGTCTGAGTGAACGATACTTATCTTACCACTTTCTACAACAATTTAAAATCACATCGATGACCGCGCAGCTGATGCCCGTTGGAATCCCACACCGCTGGATAACCGCAGTGGGATAAGTGGGGGAAATATTGGTGAAGGACGGGTCATTACAAATGGTATCGAGCCGACGGACGGTGTCACCCTGCCGAGGGTGGGAAAGTACACCCGGACGGGTTGGTCCAGGTGCTTCTCATGAGGGGCATGGGAACGCTCGGAATCCGGGCTTGCGATCATATTCTGGAGCCAAGGATGGCTCCAATTTAGGTGGTGGTATTGTACTCCCGATATTCGGCGATGGTTGGCCGAATGGAATATAAGAAATGATTTGTCCTTTCCTAATACCGAGGCCTTTTCAAGACAATTGGCTCCGCAGTTGCGCAAAACTCTCATAGCATGCTCTCGAAGTGGGAGCAATCCAAGGACGGGTGACCTCCCGGAAGTTTCGCCGGATGACCGCATCGATGCTCGTTGAAAACCCCACACTGCCGGATAACCGCAGTGGATAAGTGGGGAAAATATCGGTGGAAGGACGAGTCATTACAATCTTCTTTAAGATTTGCTCGAGATTCATCTCCTATACGTAAGATATAAAAAGTAATCACAAATCTCTTCGACCATGCTTTGTGATTCCACAATAACTTATTCTACTACCATATAGTTAATTTATTGTGAGGTGGTTGATATTTCTAGGCTTTTCTTCGGGAATGAAAAGACGAGGGTACCCAAATACACCACAATATTTTAAATATCCACCTATAAGTCCTCTTACCGAAAGTGATTGCATATGGACAAATTCGAGACAATACTACAAATCGGTATTCACACTTTGTGTGATCGTCTATGGATATGAGATCGAGACAATACAACAAACAAAGTGTGATTACTTGATAATAGGTTCGGACTTAACCAAACTCTATAGGATCACTATCAAGTAATACGGAGTTGACGTTTCTGTAATTTACTTTAAATTATAATAATAATAATTATAATTGCGGAAATTAAAAGTAAAAGACACAACAAGATTTTGTTAACGAGGAAACCGCAAATGCATAAGAACCCCGTGACCTAGTCCAAAATTGAATACTCTCAGAATTAAGCCGCTATACAAAATCTAAACCAACTTCATATAGTTGAGACCAAGCAACTACCCCTAGTTCACTTAGTTTCTTCAGACGCAGTATCCATGCGCTTCTACATTCAATAAGTGCACGCACCGGAACAATTCATTTGGATCGTATTCCAATCGTAAGAAGGAACAACAAACTGCGTTTAGTAACAACTTTGTTGATTCTTTCAAGATAAAGATATCTCAAGTCATATGCAAAGGCTCTTCCATTTAAACTAATAAACTCCTTTGCCTGGTTAGATCAATCGAATATTCAATTACCGAAGTAATTAGATCCGGATTTGTAACAATCAAAATATAACTCAAGAGAACTATTAGATGCTACCGATCTCACGCAACTAATCAATCGAATAAATTCGATATTAGTTGGATCCCAGCTGATCAAGGTTTGTGCATACCCAAAGATATGAGAACCAAATAAGAAATCTTCGTATTCGAATCTTCTATAATCTTCAATATACACATGCATAACACCACTTGAATCTCTTGTGATCAATCACGCACAGAACATAGTCTGTTAACAATGAATTATCACAAGATGACTTTAGATCTATAAACAGTTCTAAAGATCCCCGTCGAGCACTTTGATCTAGTTTAAGTGAATCTTATATCAAAGAGAAGATTCTCAATAATAAAC
>JAJJWW010009090.1:0-157013 GCA_023531295.1 Papaver armeniacum | reverse complement strand
TGAAAAGATGAAGAGAACGACGAAATAATGGAGTGATTCCGACGGCGTATGAAAAAGTTATAAGCATTTGAAGCGAGTCGAAGTTGCGACAATTGAGACAACACAGAATTCCTATTTACACCTCATCGTATGTTAAGGGGCTGATAAACTTCCAACGAAGACTGAACTGTCAGTCTTGGAAAACTGACAGCTGATAGTAATTATATAAGTGATGATGTTGGTTATTGGTTTGAACTGCAGTTGCGAATGGTGGCAGAGTCCGATGGAGGAGTTGTGATTTATGGCAGTGACGTGAGTATGGGATAGAGGAGAGTTATTCGAGTTTGTTGATGATGATGGGATGCTTTTGACCCGAGTCTTGGTGCACTGATGATGCTGGTTCACTCAACTAATAGGGAATGAAAGTGATGGCCAGTAGAGATGATGGAAGACGGTAATGATGCTGAGGTATTTTGACTCGAGTCTGCAGTGAATATAAGATTGCATGAGCTGGTATTGGTGATCGAGGACAGAGCTGTAGCCGTGGGTTTGAGTTGCTGCCAATATCGGCAGTAATGGTGAAGAACGACTCGGGGTTGGATTGTGATCGGTGGAGCTGTGGGTCTCTGCTGGTGATGAGTGAAGACGAGAGATGATGTGGTTATGGCTAATGGTTGAAGCTCGTGCTTAAGCTGGGGACTGCCGTTAATGGCCGGTGAACGATGATGACGGCAGTAAAGGTGATGACGCTGATGGATTTAAGGGTGCTGTTAATGAAGGAGAAAAATGATCAGTAGAGTTTGGCAGTAGATATGGTTGTTGGTCTGTGATGATGGAGATTCTCGGTTTACAAAATCTAAGTGATGAAGCTGTGATACAATAATGAGTTCGACCTGATGATGGAGAAGACTCAGGGTTGTTGGCTTTGGTTTATGAGACAGATAAACCGAGCAAAGTAATGAGATTGGCAGGGATTGATAGAGGTGGTGATGATAATATCTGCTCGGGAAAAGAGAGGACAGGGAATGATTGTTGATTGAGCTGTTGAAGTTAAAAGGTGGTGGTGCTAGTTAACTGCATGGAGAAGCTCGAGATTGCAGTGGACGAGTCTGTGATGGAGAATACGTTAACTGTGACTGGAAGAGATGGAGTTTGTGTTAGAAAAGACGTTGGAGTGTGATAGAGAAGCTCAAGATAAAACAAGGGATGAATGTTGCCATGGTATCTTGAGTACTGGAGCTGTTAGTGTTGCTGCCATTACCAGAAACCGGTAATGAGAAGATGGTGGAAAATAGGTTATGTTGGTTGTTGCTCGATATGAAAACAGATAGGAATGGCTGAGTTCGATATGGCAGTGAGAGTTCAAGAAACTCAGAGAAAAAGGAATTCTCACGGAGGGCCTGGTATACGGGGATACTATGTCGTAAAAGGCGCTAGGCAAGGCGAGGCGCCAAGCCCAGCGCCTAGCGCCTTTGGCGCCCCTGGCGAGGGCCTATTTTTTTAGAAAAAAACAGATTTAGGTATAATTTGGCGTCTGGGCGCCTTTTTTTGCCAGGCGCCAGCCTTGCGCCTACAATATAGCGGGGGTTTACTGTCGGAGTTTGAAAATCCAGAAGAAATAATATTTCACGGATGGGAGACTGTCCGTGGATGGCTGTGGCCAGGAATGAAAATCCAAGGACTTTTAAAACTCACGGAGTGATGTGTGGTCGTGACTCCGGCGGAGGAAAAATCAAAATCCAGGGAGAAATAATTATCACGGAGATGCGAGTGTCCGCGGGTTTGAAGAAATATGGATTCTATTGTTAGTTGAATGAGCTAGACTTCTCAATTTTCTGGGCAAGCCCAATGGAACTGTTACACGTCCAAGTTCTCGGACGTGACTTATTGAGAACTTTGGCAAGTTTTAGCAACCATTAGGCACAGGGTTTGAGCACGGGATTTCTACACTGAGAAAACCTATTTAAGAAAGACATCTTTTGGGATAATATTTTATCATTCGTTATTATCATACTTTGGAAGAAGAGAAGAAGGAGCTAGGGTTTTGGCGATTCATCACGATTGAACCTAGGGTTTGCTTTCTTTTTCTTCATATTTTTTTCATGGGTTTTGAGAAATCCATGAGTAGCTAAACACTCCATATTGCTTAAGGATGTAGTAGGATATCATAAACATGCTATTAAATTAATATATTGGTTTTGTTATCTCAATCAAATAATTATTGTCTTGTTCTACGATTTATTATTGCGTATGATTGTATGATTGTTTGTTTAGGAGCGCTACTAAATGAGCATGAATGCATTTCTAAAGCTAGGATAGGGTTTTGAGATACGTAATTGTTGATAAACCTTGTCATAAGTAGCATATTGTGATTACCAATTGTATTCAAAACCTTTGTGTGATTGCAAGTAGAAGCTTGACCCATGTTAAATAGTTTACTCGTAGTATTTCTATTGCATGGATTAGTCTAATTCATAGAACTTAAGGATCTTAGAAGATTAAACCTATTAGCACGTGGCATTAGGTTGTTCGATGACAAGTATTCACATATTCATCATTATGGTATGTGATGATTTAAGGAATTTACCGGAGTATGCTCTCGATGGAGTACTTTAGGACTCTTGATAATGAATGATTGAGTGACAAAACTAGTTATTAGTCGAAGTGCATTTATTATGATTGATGATGAACCCTTAACCAGTATTCTCAACTTATTGATTCTCTTTATTTATTCTTTGCTATTATTGTTAGTTTAATTATTTTAGACCAAAATCAAAAATCCCCCCAGGTTACTTAAGTTTTCAGTTACAAATAACAACCCATACCTCCTTGTGGAACGAATCTGTTCTTATTACTATACTCTTATTTATAATTGTGAAGTGAAAGAACTTAAATTATTTTTGCGTCGGCTGACAACCGGCCAGGCGCTTATCTTCTTGCGTCCCTATGTTGACTTCTTCCGTCCCATCCAGAGTGAGATCCTCTGGTGTTCGCTCTCCAGCGGCCTTGACGGTAGTGTCTATCAACTGGTTTTGTAACTCCTCGTCGTCGATTGTGTTATAAGGAAGCTCGGACAGACTTCGTTCTGCGCTTTCGTCGGGAGCCTCCGCTTCTTTCATTGGTGTGTCAGCGTAATCTGGTTTATCCGCGGGCGCTCCCTCAAATAATTGCTACAAACGGTATACGTGCCCCCCGTCTGGATTGGAAAAGCGTTGAAAACTGGGTTGCTCCTCTTGCTTCCTCTTCCTCTCTGTCGGGAATACCAGTCTGGATGGACCAAACACGGACTTGACTGGCTCCGGTTTTTCTTCCTCTCCCCATTTTGGTAGCGGGATAAGTTGCACCTCCGGCATCTCGTCTTCTTCTTTCGGATCGTCATAGAAAATTGCATCCGCCATGTATGCTTCCTCTGGATCGAAGGGGTTGCTCGTGGCAGGGATTCGGTATTGTTTGCCTCCGATGTTGGTTTTCACGCATTGGTGGTATGTTGACGCAACCACCTTGTGATTAAGCAACCAGCCTCGCCCTAGCAACACATGGAATGTGGTATCGTCTTCTAGTACATAAAATGGTGTAGGTCCTCGGATGAGACCAACTTTCATGACCAGGTTGACGATTCCAATGGTTGTCTGAGTGTGGCCTCCAAACCCTTTTACCGTTGTAGTTCGCATCCTGATCGCAGACTGTTGTACTCCTAGGACTTCTAGTGTATGCATTGAGATTAAGTTCAAGGACGCGTCTCCATTGATAAATGCTCTCTTCAGCGGTTTCCTGTTGATGTACGCCGTGAGGTATAGAGGTCTGAGGTGCTCCCCCGGATAGCAAATGTCTTCATTCGTGAATACGATTTCCTCCTTGGGAAGGAGACCACAAGGCCTCCCCACTGCTATAGCCTTGGACGCTTCTTTGATTTGATCTTCGCTGAAGCCAAGCTAGTCGAAGAACTATTGGGCTAATACCGATTTAGCGAACTGGCTAGCCACGCTGTCTGTGTTTTCAAATGCTGGGTTCTCTATTTCAACTACACATGCTTCTCCATCGTCATCATCCCACGGATTCCAGATATCTCCGCTTGGGTCATGGGCGAGCATCATGACTTGGTGTTAGACCGTTTTACCACTTTCTGGGTTATTCATCTCAATCTCGCCTATTTCCAATTTTTTCTGGAACATTCTCCGAAGGTTAAAGCAGTCGATCGTGGGATGATGTATCCTGCGGTGGAAATGGCAATATCTAGCGTCACTTGTGTCAATAGCGCTTGGACCCGTCTTTGTTGGAGGAAGTTGAGTTTCCTTATTCTCTATCCATTGTTCCAATAATCCTACAATCTATTCTTTGCTACAGGGCAAGGGCAGTGAAAGCGCCTGTGCTCCCCAACCCTCTCGATTATTATTTGCACGAGTATTTCTAGGCACGGTTGATACGGTGTTGACCGAGTTTCGCCAGATGTAATATGAGTTCGGTTCCTCGATGCAGTCGGCGATTCTTGCGGCTGCTTCCTCTAGCTCTACGAACGTGGGAAAGCGGAAATTGACTAAACTTTTCTTGAAGGATGGAGTCATTCCTCGTACACAAATCTCCACTAGCGCTTCCTCCTTGACATCTTCGTGGCAATCCATAGTGAGGAGACGGAATATAGCAATGTATTTTCCTATCTCCTCGCACAGGCGATGGTTACATTTGCTCAAGTCGATGGTCGTGACTTTCCTCTTTGCTGAATAGAATTTCCTGAGGAAGAGCATGGACATGGTCGTCCATGAGCTGATGCTTCCCGACTTCAGGTTATCATACCAT
Source organism: Papaver armeniacum (assembly GCA_023531295.1). Lineage (NCBI taxonomy): Eukaryota > Viridiplantae > Streptophyta > Magnoliopsida > Ranunculales > Papaveraceae > Papaver > Papaver armeniacum. The sequence goes on along the minus strand of JAJJWW010009090.1, from coordinate 152,240 downwards.
GTGAATGTTGTATCAGTTAAAGACTTTGGGAATTCTCTTAGGCATAGTTTCCCATTAGTTGCTCGGTCGTTCATAGCGGATAGGAATCGGCCGAGGTGTTCCCTCGCATTGCCCTGGCCATTGTAGACTTTGAATTTTGGTGATGTGTAATCCTTTGGGTACTAGTATTCTGTGATTTCGGAAGAATAAGGACTCGCCATGAAATTATAGTTGTCTTGCTTTACGACCCTATAGTTCATCTCCAAGTATCTTGCCATCACCTCCTGTGTCATAGCTATAGGTTCTTCTTTCTCCTTCGCGCTCTCCGTTGTTTCTTTGGCGCTCTTCTCGGCGTTGGCAGCCTTCATAAGCTTTCTCAATTCTTGATCCCTGCGTATGTGGTCCTCTATCTCCTTTTGCATCTCTTTGAGGGAAGGCTGGATAGGTGGCGCTTCCTCGGTTCCCTGCTGTTTGTCTTCTTCGGGCGTGGTACATGGTTTTCTTATTTGCGTGATTGGGTCTATTACTATCCCTACCCTCTCGCCTTATGGGTTGAGTGGGGGAATGTTTGGACTCTCTACCGCGTCCGAGCTGGCGCCTTCTGGGTGTGTCATGGTGAGCTAGGCACGAGCCTCCGGTTGTGGTCGCCAAATGTTGAGGGGTGAATTTGTGTTTAGGTTTTACCCGTCCTAGCCACACCAAATAACCTCACAATTCCAAGAATGGTAAGAGAGAGAGTTGCCTTTCCATTGTACCTAGTCCTTCTTTATATAGGCTTTCCCAAAAGCCCCTCTTTTTATGACATCATGACACATGTCCTAACCCTCCTTAATTACTCCTAATGTCATTCCTTAATATAACCTCCTTCTTATTCACTAATCCCTTATTTGCCTTCTCCTCTCAAATGGATCTTTTTCTTGTTGGACTTGGGCATAGTCCCCATGTTTTCTACTTGACTTGGTCACCCTTTTTGGGTACCCCAGGCCCGTTAAGGGGCGTTATTTTCATGTATCAACAAACATAACTTATGCTTGAAAGTTCAAAAGGCATGTTTTCCAATACGAATTAACATTATACACGGTTTTGAAACCCTGGACCATAGTGTATATTCTTATGTGTAATTTCAAAGCGGACTTCTACATGCTTACATGAATTCTTAATATGAATTTCATCTAAACTTAGAAAGTGTTTGCTTGGATGACAAGTTATCTTCGCTTGAATTCAAAGCTACCTAGAGCCTTGAAAATCTATAAATAGAGAGACTCACGCAACATGATTTCTCACTCCACCTGGCACTTTTGTGTCCTAGTTGCTTGATAGAGTCGTCCTCTAAAAACCTAGGTTTCTTATGAGAAACATAATTAGGTTACGACTTAAAGACTTTGTGACAGACCGGAAAATTACGCCTAGCGCGCCAGTTACGTGCAGGCAATAACTCCTCGATGCGCCACTCTGATGCTACTAACCGGGCCTTAAAACTAGGGCAAATACATGTTCATTTTCCTTTGCAAGCATGCTTGGTAAGCATGATACCTTGAACTTATCTTCCTCAATGTTCTAACTTACCACGGAACAAGGGTATAAAGCCTTGAAGGCTATGGCCGATGCATCGTGCATGCATCACTGGCCTTTAAGTCCTTTCTAGGCATAGAACATGCCTTGAACTTGCCCATAGGCCATAGAAGGATCATTTCCATCTCTTTACTTAGGTTAGGCATTGCTGAAAGCATGCACTTGTCTTTCTCGTGCCACGGGTGCATCAATCAGGCTCACTACTTTCCTTAGGCTTATGCAAACTCCGCTAACTTGCATATTTATGTAGTTTACTTTCCTGGCCATGCCCAATGCGCCATTGGTGCATGCCTATGTTGAAAACCTTGATAGGAAGTATGAGCATCCAAGGAATGGAATGCAACTCGCCTCATCGAGTTTGGCCACAATCATGTCTTGCATCTCAATACCGAGACAAATGATATGAGAGGTCAATATGCCGCAATCATCTCGTAATTAGATGATATGAGCGACAACGTGCTGGACCGACAATGCTGTAACTCATTGGGCTTCCTATGTACCCTTCCCTACTCTAAAGGGATCAAGCATATACCGTAGTTCATCCCCAAAGGGATAGCAACTTAATCCAACTTGTGTTGCAAGGCAGTGGTCAAGCAATCATGGCCTGATCCGTATAGGTCATTCCGTTAAAATGCACAAAGATTGCGCATATTTAGTCCGCGGTATGGCATAGTGATGCCTTCGCATCATACGCTCCATTAGCAAGGCTATGCAGCTATAAATGAGGCCTAAGCATCGTTTATGCTCTTCCGGCTAAGCTATGAAGCTTACTTGATGCATAGTCTGCATATGCACCTTCAACCAACTATCGCTCCCTATATATGTCTTCAGGACATTTTTACAACTTAAACCGGGGGACCACTTTTACATCATCAAGTCACATTTTTGAGGTGCTTGCTTCACTATTCATGACCGTTTCCATGTACTTCTGAATAGCCGGCAATGACTGATGTGTTTCCTACTGGCCCATAGGCCAACTTCAATATTGCGCTATGATTGTTGTGTTTTAACTTGGCCAGCCTATTCTGGCATATTGCACCACTGTTGTACGATATTGGCTCTAGGCCAATTACAATATTTACAGCAATGATGGTTGTACATTATCTCGGCCAGCCTGCTCTGGCTTAATGCATCATTGTGATGCGATATTGGCCATAGGCTTATAACCTGCGTAATGTGCTTTGTTGACGTCACTTTGCTCAAAGCCATCCTCCCAACTAGCCTAATGCACCCTTTGATGCCACGTTGGCTCTTGGCCCATTTTGAATAAAAACTCTCATCCGACTTGCACTGAAAAGTCACAACTAAACGAACTCTAAATTGGCTTTGTTTAATCAAACATGATTCAGCTTTGATTGCACTAAGCAGAATCTATTGTTTAATCAAACATAATTCGGTTTTGGATTGCACTAAGCAGAATCTAGTACCCCAAAAAGAAACGAAAAATGGTTGGTCTCTGTTACCAGCGTTAAATTAATCATCCAAAAAATGGGAAATAAACATACATGCTGCCTGAACTGTGGACGAGAATTTCTCTCAGTCCTACCTACATTCAACTTGTACTTTAGGGAATAAGCTTTTTCTTTAGATATGCTCTCTTTTTCTTTATTTCTGGCGATTGATTCTTGATAGATAAGAAAGAATAAAAATTGAAAGGGAAATGTTATATAAACACAGTGTATGTCCAAATTAGTGAAAGGAAGATAGAGTGCAAGATCAATCAATTTAGGCAAACACTTTCTGTCTTCTTTAACGTTAGATCTATGGCAATCAAGACCAGATCAGTTGCCACTCATACGCGTATTCATGGCGACGGTGGTGGTAAACAACGCGAGATGACCATCGATGAATTTAAGTTATGGATCATGGAATTCGACTCCAATCGTGACGGACGAATAAGCAAAGATGAACTTCGTAAGGCTATTCGAAGTATCGGGGGTTGGTTTAGTGCTTGGAAGAACACAAAGAAGGGTCGAAACTATGCTGATGCAGATGGTGATGGGTATATTGATGACGATGAAATTTACAATCTCTTGGATTTCGCAGAGCAGTGTATGGGTATCAAGATCATTGCTTACTAAACTTAAATGTATCTGATATTGTGTTGATGGTTTCATTCAGGAGCTAGATAGCTGCTTACTTGGGTTGTTATGAGTGTTGTGTAAGACTTCATTATGTATGTGCTAAATAATTCTTGAAACTGATTTACAAGATATCAAAGTGCGGTTTGTTTTGTTAGAAATTTCAAAATCAAGATATTAGGTATGTTGTTATTATAAAAGCATTCCCAACTTCATCTTCAACCTTGAAAGAATGGAAGTTTCACCACCAAATGGTCTTTGTACACTAAGTGGTCATTTTGCAGATGAACTAAATTCAACCTTCACCATGTATCAGTTGCCATAGTCCCTCACACTAAAAAAATGTACCACGCAATTCCAAGTATCAATATATGGCCACACTGTATGCTCCCATTTGGTATTTCTCCTTCTAGCATCATTGAACTCCTAAATCTTATTTCTAATGTATACGCTTGAATAATTGGAGGGAGTTAATTGTGATACTTTTGCTTACTTTATTTGGACGACCTTTTTTCTTCGTATCCTTGGCTTGCTTGACTCTCAAGAGGTAGAGTTCCATTTGTATTCAAGTTAGTTGGTGTGATTGAGGATGGATTACTCAATGCTCTTTAATGTTTTCCCTTTTTTCGATGTTGGTATACCATTAGGAAAAAAGCGACGGTGGTCTTCTCTTGGTAAACAAAGAGGAAGGGTTTTTATACCTACCAAGCATATAGCGGCAAACGCGAGATGACCATCGATGAATTTAATATTCCACTACTTTGGGGTAATTAGTTATTCCCAAATTATCCCACGATCATGTTTGAATTCTTTCAGATTGCATTGCCAAGTGCAAAGGAAATTTTGTGCATTAGGAAAGACTATCCTCCACCCCGACTTGCTCATTGTCGGTGACTATAACCCCCGGAGTTTCGTCTTCGTGGTGAAAACTTCAAAGTTTCCAATGCCCAAATATAGCTATCATCCTTCTCACGATCCATAAAAACACCATGCCATGTAAGATTGCTTATCAATGTTCAACAAACATGTGTCGTGACGGGGTTATCAGTACATGTAATGAACTAGGAAAACGTTTATGCAAATTCAAAATTAAGCCGAAGGATATCGAAAACTTAATGAAGGATATTCAAAATTTAATATCCTTGTTTATACTCATTACGTAGATAATTTAAAGAACATGTATATTTATTATGTTTACTTTCTTTTCCAAATATATCAATTTGGGTCACCCCTCATCTTGAAAAAAATCCGATGTGTATTTTTAAAGATATCTAAGTTAATTTTTTTATCTATTTTTAAAATAATGGTATTCCTAACCATGATTATACAAAATATGGTGGAAATGAAGATCCTATATTAACTAAAAACAATCGCTTAGTTAATGGTGCTCCAAGTATTGTCATGTGAAAAAGCTTCACCAAAAAACTCTTTGGTTCTGCTTCACAAAAAGGGTCTTTTTTTATTATAGTAAGATTAAAGAAAATTTGCATTATATAAACAAGGATACATGTATATGTTTCTTCTCTAGTTCTTTATCCCCCTTCACCTTCACCTTTAAAACAATTCACATCTACAAAGACAGTTAAAATCCCCCTTCCCCTTTGAAACAGTTCACCTCTACAAAGATACAGTTGAATTGCCCAGTATTATTCGCTCTTTACACAGACTGTATAAGTACGCAACAATACTCTAAAAGGTATTATCAAGGAACTAAGGAGATTGCATTTCTCTGTAACCCTAGATCTTTACACATCCATCAGTTTCTGCAGCCCAGGATATACATACATCAACACAAGGAGTATGCCAGCCTTTTAATGTTGTCCATGATCTACGAATAGCACAACTTTGCTGGTTTCGAAGAGCTGGGTCTATGCATTATGAATAATTGCAGAAGGAAATGTGTATGAGTTTTTGAGGTTGGTCACTGTAATGAAATGGAATATGTTTTCAGGATACCCCCTAAATGCGCATTCAGGTAGTACAGAGAATATGGACATTTTCGAGTGTAGATTTACCTAAATGATATCAGAACCAACACGATAACGTCCTTTTGCCTCAATTCCAATGGTGGCCTATACAATAGTAGTCTCTTGCTGGCATCTTCAGATATCGATATCAGGAAGAGGCACTTTCCAGAAATTCCATGTATTGTATTCCTCCTGCACCAGGAAAAGGGAAGGAAGTATTTGGTAAACCTCAACCGAATATAAAATATTGGTAAAGCTCATCAGCCAGCTTTATTTCTTGCAACTAGACTTTGCCTAATATCCATGACAAATGCATGGTAGTTCTGTTTAACAAATACGAAAAGGAGAGTGCAGAGTTGTGCAAATACCGGCTCAGCTGAAGAGCACATGGGTGGAAACATGCCATTGACAAGTTCATGAAGAGAAGTATAAGATTTCGTGTCAACCCGACGATTCACAGCAACCTGACCCTGTAATTACAACAGCATCAAAGGAGGAATAGAAAACCAAATCAGGATCCTTGCTGATCTCTTTATCTCATTTTTCATACAAGTGAAACATTAAAGTTTTCAAATGATACCTTAGGATTAATAATGAAAATCTTTCCTTTCGAATTCAACTTTAAGGTAGCTAAACTCGTCGGTGTCTCTGTTGCCGAATCCAGCGTAAAACGGATTACAATCAGGTGGAAATAATGCCTTAATATCCTGGACATTTGGAGAACCAGATTCATTAACCACAATTTTCTCAAACATCCTATATTCAGGTGACATATCAATAATTTTAACAACATCGATAGGACCCATAAATCTTCTAACAGTACAGCAATAGTGGATCGTATTTTGTAACAAAAATGTTCGGCATAAAGATTACTATTGTAGGAGAGAACTCACACTGAGGCACGCAATCTTGAATTCGTGAGGAGCCCGTCTAATAACTGTTAACAATGAAAGAGAATTGCATCTTTATCAAACCAAAAGGCAAAGATAGAAAACGGAAGTTAGAAGTTAAATCAAACAAATATCCGGGTTAATGCATCGCATCAGACTCGAAGAAATTACGTGGGATGACTGAAAATTGACCAGCATCAAATAAACTGCATACCACCAAACTGACAACATAAATTTGAATCACTGAAGAGAAAATTTACCTTCACGATATAAGGAAGGAAAGAGCCCATCAGGGAAATAACAACAGGCCCATCAGGAAGTGCCTTTCCATCCTGCATATGCACAAACAGTTTCTCCATTAAAAGATTATCATGTGATTGTTCTTCTACGACGGTAGACTTGGTCATTTTTCACAATTCGGAGGCATAGACTTCAGAACTTTGCATTGGAGTTTAATGCATCACCTGCTTGAGATTGAGAAGGAATCGCCTCGTTATATAGGCTTGTGAGATGGCACGTGCGCTAAGAAAAAGTAACTGATACCCATTTTCCTACAAGACGTTGAATGTCACACGTGAACAATTAAAGAGCAATAATACAATAATAGATGGTGCCATGGTTGACCTAAAAACATACAATTAGACCTTCTGGTGCAAAAAATTGTAAGAGAAGATAAAGTGTACCTTTATTGCTGAAAACAGATGGGCAACTCCTGTCTGTGACCAATCCCTCCCAACCAAAGGCATGAACTGCCCAAGAACATCCGATCTTTAATAAGAACGCAACAAAAAGGGGAATCAGAATAGGTCGATAAAGATAGTACTGCTGTAACCAAAACAGATTAGAAGAACCAACAAAAGTTCCCTTTCGATTGAATTACTAAAAACCATTACTTGGTGATTGTCCCATCTACGTCAGAGATAACTATACGAGTGTTCCATTTCCACAAATATATTCTCGCCTCCACCTGTTCAAGAACATTTCTTCATAAGTGAGCTTAATAGAAACATATTTACGCAAAGAATCAGAACCTGAGTTAAACGCTAACAAACAGATATTAACCAACCCTCTGTTTCCCAAGCATTGCAGTTGAGAATGTGAAGGTGACCTCATTCTGTCCTTCCTTCAGGTCCAAGGTTTTCAATTGTTCCGATGTTGGAACAATGGACTTCGCTTTTGTCCGCTTTTTAGAAATTTTGGCCTCTTCGGGTTTATTATCCCCTGCTATGTTATTAATGCTCTCGGCCACATTATCAGCTTGAGATTCTTTTGTGCCATCTAAAACTGATTGGACGGAATTTGTTGATGCTGATTTTTTGAAAGTGAAGGGCCAAATTCCCCAGCTTCCACCAGAGGTGGCTACAGTGGTTGATGCATCATCTTCGAGGCTTTTCACAACTTGATCCACAGCTATCATACCTTTAGGCTCAGAAATTTGTTCATGAGTAGATGAGTATATCTGTGAAATAATATGTGCACCAGCATCCCAGGGAAAATACTGTCCTCCGATTTTCACGACGAGCCTGTCGTCTTTCAAAAGGCTAGGCAGTAGAGAAGTAAAAGCCATCTTTTCAGCTTCAAATGCTTGAGAAGCAGCAAGAACCCCCATCCCCTCAAAGAGCAAGTGTCTGCATAGAGATATCTCTACACCCGACAAAAGGATTTAGAATGAGTTTCTACAATAGGTAAGATTTACAAGTCCTATTAAGTATGAAGCAAAAGAAATGAAAACAGAAGCAAAAACAGATGTATCTTATCGTTTATGACTCGCAAAGTTAATAGACAACATTTATCTTATATATGTTCATTGAAGTCCTCAGAGCACTATCAAAAGTTGAGTTGAAATGAAGAAACACAGCTGCCTTACCAATTCCAGAGTTATCTGGCATGCTTTTGAGTCTCTCTAATAGTTGAACATCTTCAGCAATAAGATTATCCTTTAGTTCAGAACTAGAACCAAGTGAGTGGCTAAGAGGGATAGAATGATCAGATGCCTCCAAATCCCCAATGTGAGACCGAAGAATGGGTGCTGACTCTATCCTCCTCATAGATTCTTCTGCAGCAACCTTTTGACTTCTTGGAATACTCATCGGTGACGATGTATTCTTTGACTCTTCAATCAGGGGTGTAAAAGCACCTGGTGAACACTTCACAGCAAATTCATCCTTGGATAAGGATGCATCGGTATTTGTATCACCTGAACTTTGCAATCCTACAGCATCATCCACTGAAACCATGGGATGAGTAATGGAGTAATCCTTGGACTGCATACCATCTGTTATGAAATCATCAATGTCACTGGAAAGAAACTGATCTTCGGTTGAACCATCTGACGCTGCTATGCTTGAGTTTGATAATTTTCATGGAGATCATCAATAGTCAATCCTTGACCAAAATCAACGTCAAGTGAAGGATGGAGCTTATCATTTTCTCCCCCAACATTATCCTCTTCTTTATGTCTATGAATAGAGGGGCTAAAACTGGAGGAAATAGAAGTGCCTATTGACTCTGATGCTTCAGCTGAATCAACCATTTGGTTCTTGGTGACTATTGAAAAATGAACTCCACGTATAGAGGATTCTTCAAGGTTACCCATGTCAGACAAACTAGAATTTGAGAAGCCTGTTACTGGAGATTGACTAGTAGAAGCTTCAAGTGCATCTGTTTCAAAAGATTTTGTAATGGTGATTATATCATCTTCCGCTTCTTGGTGAATAGCAACAGGCAAAGGTGATTCAAAAGTAGTAACATCCATATCTTTGGCAACAGAAATACTCTCAGTTTCACCATTGGCTATTTCCTTGATCAGGAGTGTACCGGATTCAGGACGCAGGATTGTCTTGGATTTCTCACAATGAACTTCTGGATGCACATTCACTATGGATACCTCACAGTCACCTACACAACTATTCACATTCTCGTGACATAGTTCATCGGGAACATTAACATTTATTTTTGGACTCTCTGAAGATTCAGCCTTTATGCAGAGACCTTCTCTCTCTTCGTGAGGAACACAACAACTTGAATAACTATCCGGTACATCAAAAGACTGATCCCTATTAACCACCGTGTTACCTGATCCTCCTTGACGCAGAACATCAGTAGCTATACTTAGACTCTCTGAAGACTCAGTATTCAGGCAGACAGCTTCTCTTTCATCATGTGAAGCACGACAACTGGAATAACCATCCGTTTCATCAAGAGATTGTTCCAAGTCTCCTAGCATATCACCCGACCTTCCTTCAAGCCGAAGATCAACAACAATTCTAGGACTGTCGGAAGATTCAAATCTCGTGCAGAGATCTTCTTCATGAGAAACGCTGCAACTTGAATAACCATCTGTTTCAACAAATGACTCTTCTATGTTGTCCGGCGTATTACCTGACCCTCCTTCCAGCTTGTCTAAATGTGAATTTTGTTCACAAAAAATAGCAAACTCAGACATGGAAACCTCCTCTCTCTTCAACTTCTACATTGTGCACATCAAATGTGCTGACCCCTATTGATGCTTCGGCTACCCCCCTGACTTGAAGCACTTCCCTCCAATATGGACAACTTTACATCTTGGTCCTGTGATGCTAGTGACGGACCTCCTGGCTTACTGACCTCATCATTGGAATCACACTTTTGCATACCAGGCTCAGAACAATCATCCATTTTCCCATCCGAGACACCCAAAATTTCAGAACTGGTCTCATCGTTAATATGAAAATCAGTATAAACATCAGCAGGCAGACTCGAAGCAGACAACCTAGAAGAGTTACCCGAACTTGATCTATTAGTAGACCAATTAAGCTCTAAGAGGTCTGCCGCCATCTCTGCACATTCTAATGAACTAGCCCTTACCATCCCGACGCCACTCCTTTCATCCTGCTTATCACCCTCCACAGATTTTCGTCCAAACATGAAGCCAAAAATCGGTTTTCGGCTAGAATTAGTTGTCAGCACAATCTTCTGACTACCTGCATTAATCTGAGTAACTGAACCTCGTAAATCAGAATCCAAATCACAACTTCTAGATTGTTTTAACTTCCCATTCTGACTCGGATCCTCCGTCTCATAGTCAGAAGACTTACAAGACAATGCAACAGAATTGTCTTCATCTTCTTTCACATCTTTTAGAAAGTAAGCTTCTCCCTTATGATCTAAATACATATGAAAATTCGCTTCGACACCATTAACACTTATATTAACAACTTTCTCTTTAGTTTTCAAAACTCCTTGAAATTTCCCAAACCTTACATTCCATGGAGATGACTTAAAGCTCCCATCTTGTTGTTGAACTACAATAATATCAACAGCTCCACCGAATGGATGAAACGGACCTGATACCGTATAAACTCCTTGTGTAATGTAACTACTGAGTTTCTCCACTGCAAACATTTTCCCGGATCTTTTGATCGAAAAATGCTTATACTTTCAAATGCCTCACCCAATTGTGAGGCTTTTAAACAAAAATCAATAACACTCAAATCTAATATATAAGAAAACTTGTCAAAAATCAATAGGAAATCCACAAAATTCATTGAATTTTCATGAAAAATAAATCAAACCCACCAAGATTTATCACCTCTTTTTTAACTAGAATACGAGTTAAAAGAAATTCAGATTTGGAATCCAAAAGAATTGGTCCTACAAATTGAAAAGAGAAGATGAATAACAAAAATGAATACTAGGTATATTCTTTGGCATCAATGTGCAACTCAATAATTAGATCTTAAAATGGAAAATAGAACCACAATTCAATAATCAAAATTCAAAAATATGAATAAAGAATATGGGTTGTATAACGACTAACCTGAACAACAGAAAAGATCAAGAAACTGTCAATTTGATCTCTTTTTTTTCTGATACTCGTATTTTTGGGGAAGGAAGAATGGGACCGAGCATACATACAATGGTGGCCACATGCACGTCAGCAGGAAGACGTACGATGGCGTAGAAAGAAAAGGCTGCCTAAATTTGTTTTAAGGTTTTAAGAACCTGGTGAGATCCGGTATACCCCAGATTAATAGGGTATACCTAGATTTATATGGAAATAGTGCCCTTACTAAGGGGAGGCCAAATATGGGTGAAGTTACAATACTACACTTACCTTTATAATTCTAATTATCCTAAATCAGTTTTATTCTTTTCATTTCATCTTCCTTCTTCTCTTCTTCTTCTCCTCCACAACCATACCGGCTCTCCATCACACCACCATCGAAACTCGTCGATAAATTCGTCGTAATCGTCGATTCGAAAATTCCGATTAATCTTCAACCATGGAACCACCGAGGGCTAGTAAGATGAAACAAACAAATAGAAAGCGCGATGAATTTAACCCTGGAATTGCAAATTTAGTTCAAAGGAAAGTGAAGAAAAAAATCGTCGAAGAAGAAGAGATCAACGCCGCTGAAACCGAAGAAATGACGCGATTAAGAAAATAAGGGCCTACTTAAACTCACTCCAGTACTTCAATTTCATGTTTGCATGTCAAATTAGGTCAGAAAAATCGAAATTGTGAATCGGCAGTTATTTAGCCGGCATGGTCTCTGATTGTCGACCTTGCCGACTTTTCATATTTAGGGTTGGCCGGCAAACTATTAGGTTGAAGATCTTGTCGGCTAATGAGTAACTGTAACTGATTTCTACAGAGTCGGCAAGTTATTCAACCAAATACCTTACCGGCGAAATCTTTTTCATCAGTCGGGTTGTTATAATTGTTTACCATGCCGGCGGATTATTTTGAAAATAGTGGTTCCTGATGCCTAAAGCCGGAATGGTATTTGGATAAAACCATGCCGGCTGTTTGTTAGCCGACAATGTATGGGTAATGGACCTTGCCGACTGATTATGTGGAAAATCCTTGTATCTACTGTGTTCATATTTGCTATAAGCCGGCATGTTATTTGAATAATACCATGTCGGTTACAGGTTAGCCGGCATGCATTTTTTAGTCTACCCTTCCGACTATTGGTCCGCCGAATTTGTTACATATGTCGGCCCTGCCGACTGTTGATTTTTTTTAAAATTTTTTCTTGTTTAGGTCGCTTAAGGGAAAGAAGAAAAATGTTACTCCTCCTTCAAGACCTCCTCGCGTATGCGACAAACTCTTGACTTTAACACATCAAGGGGCATTCGTTGAGCCGGGAATGGTCAAGATCCGTGAACGGAATGATTCTCAACCACCACCGGAACCCAGTGATTCGGATGAAACTCCATATGAAGACCAATCAATTACATCTGGTAGAAGAGGTGATGATGATGATGTTGATGAAAGCACTCCGTCTGCTGGAGGAGGTAACAATGATGATGATGATAGTGATCAGGACATGCTACCTGTTGGAGGAGGTGATGATGATGATGATGATGATAATGGAAATAAAGATAAGGATATCGAAGATGAAATTGTTGAAGAGGCAGTGGAACAAGAAGAAGAAGGATATGGAGAACAAACTCAAGCTAATGTTCAACAAACCGAAGCTTCAACTTCAACTGAAACCGGAAAGAAGAAGAGGGTTATCATTAAACCAGCTGATTCCCACATGCCTCCCCCTAACTTGATGGTTAGACTGAAACCAGGTGAGCCTCCAAAGGGGGCCCCAGCAGATGGTGGAAATGTCCTTTTGGATACAAAGACGCATGGGCATGTCAAATCCATAATACTATCGTAAGTAATCTGAATCCGTCTTTGTTTTTTATTTAAGTGTATCTATCTTAAATTTGCGTCAAGTGTTTGTATTTCTTTTCATTTTGTTTTTTTGGTATTTAGAATCACAAGCATGCCATCCGTCTCATGAGGCGCCAAGCTTCATGTTCAGTGACTAAGAATTGGGATCTTGAGGATGAATGTGAGGAGGTGAAAGTGATTGTCAAGAACTCCGGGTTGTGGCCTGTGGTGTGGTTGTGATAGTGGTAAATAAAGTGATTCGATTCTCGAACTTGTGAAGGATTTTTTTTAGACTTAAATTCAAAACTAAAATAGAAAACTCACTAAAAATTATAGCAAACACTGACAAAGATGATATCAATATTAAAAGAACACTGAGGCTAAGATTCCACTATTTTCCAATTTCAAAGTGATTTTAATCCAATATTTATATTCATGCAATTTTCTCATTCAAGTTGATTCTAAACTATTGCAACAAGTAGATTCTCAAAATAACAAGTGTAAATTCGAAGCATAGAACATCAAAAACCTAGGTCCAAGTATGCTCTATCAAAAGAAATCACAATTGTTTAACAAAAATCATTCAAACAATTATCGATCAAGGCAAAATAATCATAAAAATAATTGAAATAAATAGATAAATAAGAATATACCACTTCTTGTTGGAAAAATAGCTTCCTCTATCGCCTCAGCAATGGGGTTTAGCTCCTCATATTAACCACTTGCTCAAAATACATGTTTGTTGCTCAAAAGTTGATTAAAAAGAAGAGAAGGTATTAAAAAACGTGTTTGTAACAGTTATAATTGTTACGGAACCACTGTTACAAAGAACCCTAACACAGAACTGTTGCGAACTGGAATTAATTGTTACAGAAGTTGTGACAAATTGATTGAATTTGAAAGAAAAGGCCACGGAATCTGCGACTGTCTCTTACTGCTGTTCTGTGTTCTTCTTCTACCTCTTGCCTGTGTTCTCTGCAAATTGATTGTTTTCTCTCTGTATTGCTCCTAAACTTCCCCAAAGTGAACGTAACCCTTTTTGTGACTCCCATCAACCCTTTTATAGCCAACAGAAGCCCTAAAACTCGATATAATTCCTTCCTTTCTTCGACAGAAAGTCTCGGACTTCTCCACTTCTCAAATTCTTCTCTACGCGTTTCTGATCTGTACAGGTCATTCCAGTCCCTCTAATTGATTGATACGAATCTCAAGAAAGGTTACCTTGCCTTAAATCTCCCGGAACTGCCAAATATAATCAAAAGAAATCCCGAAAACTTCCTTCACCTCTGTTTCGCTCCAACACACTTACACAGCCCATTCTGTTCGCTACAACCACACGTATCATCACTATTAAGCTCTAACAAGTTCGGCCCAAGCCAAAACAACGATTGAATCTCCACCGGAATATCCCAAAAGAGTCCAAACATCGTGATAAACTATCCTCCCATGTTCAGCCCAAAACTCCATGTAGCGTCCTGTTTTTTCGAATATAGAAGACCTACCAACCCTGTTTAGTCGTAACAGGATGGTACCAATCCACGGCAGCCATTAAATCTGGCCGAAACTCGATCAAATCTCGCCTGCAAATCTCGCTGCAAAACTGAATTTTGAATTCAGTTTTTCCCGCCAAAATCCGTCAAATTCCGTGAAGAAGAAAAGAGTCGCCCCCTATCCAGAGTAGGGGTGCGAATAGCAGCTATCTTGGGGGTGACCTGTAGGTGCCCCTTAGTAATTTGGGTACCCCTTATCCATATCGAGAGTCCGAATAGCAGGTGTCCTCCGGACGCTTTTACCAACTTTTCGAGCCGATTTTTCCAAAAATGTTTATTGGCCAAAAATACCTACACACGTATAAAACACCATAATAAGTACAAAAATGAGCACTATCAATATATAGAATCGAGACAAATTAGACACAAAAATGTGTCTATCAGCCTGCGGTGGAGAGTTCGAATATTGAGCATGATAGAGTTACCGTATCTGCATTTTGTGAGAGGTTCTACGGAGAGACTGATACAATGTTATTCCCATTCGGTGAGATGGCGATAACTCCCGATGATGCTCATCAAATTCTAAGCCTCGAGGTTGAGGGAAAAGCAATCAGTGAGGGCTTCGATAATAAGATTTCTTGGGAGAATATTTACAAATTGAGCAAGAAATTGTTCGGTTGGGATCAGATTGAGACGGAGTCTATGCTTGTGATGAAGGATGGTCGTCTGAGCAAGAAGATTAATCTGAAGCAGTTGAGGGACACATTTGTAGCGCCCCCTAAGCTAGCAGCTGACTAATCCAAGAGATTAACTAAATAAGAGGCGTTAACAATCTAAATCATTTACTTAAACAATCAAATAAGAAAACTGTTACAAAACTTAACCCAGAACTAGCCCCGCTCAGAAATATATATATACAAGAACTCCTATCAAATGATACATATATAATAGTCATTTGGTTTACAAATACAATATGCAATATAATAAACATAGTAAAAATTAACCAGCTAACGAAATCAACCCTTGAAGATTTCGCTGCGCAACTATGATTTGTCTCTGAAACTGAAAGTGGGAATGGGTGAGCACATCATCCCAAAAAGGGGTGCCCAGTAGGAATAACATTTAACTTTCAAGTAATCATGAGCAAGATTTGGAAAACAATACATGTTTTTCCTAAACATCAAGAGACAATCAATTCACAGAAATAAACAATCATGTATATGGAACTAACTCCTTCATCAAACAATGTATAATATTTGTGCTAACCACACTCAATAATAATATTGCGGTGTATCACCCTAGCCATGTGCATAAAAGCTGAATTCATGTAAATATAAAAGAAGGGGCAGTATCCTATATACCACAGATGGAAATTCTCATTTCCAAACATACAAATGGAAATTCTTATTTCCCAAACAATTCAGAAAGACAAACAAAGCATTACAATTCCTTTCCAAACAATGGAAAAATTAAAACAGATAACAGAACTTTCGGAATTTAAAACTAAACAGTGCAAGGAATACACAATCAGAAATTGCATGAATTTGTTAAACATAAATCGAGAGACATGTTCACGAGCATTACCAGTACCGTCGTAGAGGGAGAACTGGGGAGAGGTGTAACCTCTTGGAAGAGGGATTCGTTGCATATCTTGAGGGTATGGAGGTTGGTGTTGGTGTGCATCCGTCAGATTTCCTTTGCCTCGGCTTTGAAGGATTCGTTCTAGATCCTCACGTGTGATGAAGTTGGGTGTCTGGTCCCTTTCTCTTGAACATTCAGGAGCAACACGAGCTTCTTCACTCATGTGGGTCCGAGTGGAAACGCCTGCTCCGGGTGAATTGAAGGCATTTCTTGTTGGCTCCAAAGATTGACGTGAATCTTGGGGCAATCGTTCAGTCAAGGTCTTGAGGAAAGTGAGTACCTCCTTCTGAGTTGCGGCCATATCTGTTTGAGTCTTAGAAAGAACTTCCTGTTTCTCCATCAAGTCTGCAATGGTAATAGACGGTGGTCCTCCTCTTGTGCCTCCGGCTCCTCGCCCTGATGAGGGAGTGAAAGTTGTTGCTCTGGTGACCACTGGAGGCGTTACACTTGAGGAGATGCCGGGATTTGCGGCTGCTCTGGCTCTGGTGATGGGAGGCGTTACACCTACTGGGATGTCTCCTGCTCCGCTAGTGTTGGTGATAGAGGTAACGGCTCCTCGAGATGTGTTGGCTACGGTAGCTCCACTGACAGGTACTTCGACACCAGGATTTTTATCCACACTAGCCCCATCAGAATTGATTGCTGATCCAGACCTTAATTCCACCATCTTGAAATGAATTTTTGATTGAATTGATTCTAAGATCTACCCTTTTTGAAATTGATAAAATTGAATCGGATTCGGAAGAAATTGACTTTACAACCGAGAGATTAACCTCCCACTGTGGTCGCCAATTCTTTATGGGTGAAAACTACTCCTGCAGAATTTGGTAATTTGGGGTGTGGATGAGGAGTGAATTTAAACCTTAAACAAATGCACTGCGCGGTGAGTGCTTGTAGATTCGAGAGATCAATCATTGCAAGTCCGGCCTAAACCAAGAAATGGCCGTTCCAGACTTGTTTCGGTCACAAAGTGAAGGAGATGGGGTTGATCTTAGGGAGGGAAGCGAAGAAGGTGTTGAGAATGTGAAGGTGTAGACTTGCTTATGACTTGCAACAGGAAAGTGAACAAGCTTATGATTGGTGTAGGCAGGCTCTGATGTTTTCTTGTTGTTTTTCTCTGTTTTTCTCCCTTGTTTGGAAATAGGGCGGAGAACCTATTTATACAAGTCATTGAGTCTTATTCACGTCTCTCGTGGGAAGTGGAGGAAGTGGAGTGATGGAGTAGTGGAGTTGTGCATTGGTGATACACGACCAGCCTTGCCCACTTCTCCTGCTCATCTCCAACCGTCCATGACTTCCTAACACGTTCTTGTGATGGCGCGTTGCACGCTGCACGCTGTAAACCGCCAGACCAATACCCCAGTATGTATCCCCCCAGTTTGTGACATGATTGATGTCTGGAATGTGTGGATCGTGGATCCACGATAGGTAGCATGTAATGCTGATTTGAATAATTACGTTATTCAGGAAGTTGATACTTGTGAAGTATCGTGTGTATTTTATGCGAGTGCTTGTGCATCATGGTGTGGTAAAGTGATGGGTAATGACGCCTCACCGACCAACTAACTCCCGACCCGGGGTTGTATAACCAAGCTGGTGAAGTTGGACGGATGAGATGATCTTTGAGACACTCATCTGCGACCGTTAATGAATTTAGGGTTTTGAAGAGGTGCGCAGGCATCACTCTTCATCTTGGTCGAAACCAAGCATGGGATACAACCTTGGCCAGGCCGACCATACATGCGTGTAGACGGCATGATGGTGTAGGCGCCTGTACCCCATTACCTCACGAAAGTATGATCTGGGTCACTCAATTCATCCGGTAAAATCGAGTGGTCGAGATCGATTTGCGACCAAAAACTAGTGCCGCAAGGGCCGCACGTCACGCCCTCTTCAGGCGCACGTTCCAAGACGACCAATCTTGGTCGGTCTTGGCCGATTGGCCTGGTGTGAAGGTGGTAGGCTGATGTTCACGCTTATACCTGCATATCCCATGAAAACGTGATCCGAGCCATCCAAATCGTCCGGCGAAGTTGAGTGGTCGAGATCAGTTTGCGGTTTGGGAGGTATGACCACGCAATTTTGGACGTGCGTTTTGGGATGGTCAGGCATGATATGCCTTGGCCGATCAAGTGAGGGGATAGACGGGCCCACGGTGGTCATCTTTGGTATGACCGGACTGCTTAATCTAATCTGTGACCCTCCATTAGTGCCGGAGAAGATGGACGCTCGTGATGGCTTGAAACCCTAATTTTGGCTTTCATAGCCATGTGACCATGCTCCCTTTGGGCGTACGAATTGGGACGACCAACCATGGTTGGTCCTGACCGATTGGTCAAGTACGTAGGCGGGCCCGCGGTGATCGTGTTGACATGCTCTGGGCCCTTTGAGTCTACATCTACACCCTCCATCTATACCTGCGAAGATGGATGGTTGAGACTGCTTGCAACACATGTAATATGCCGCAAACCCTAATTTAGGTTTTCCGTCCATAATGCTTGGTATGAACGTTTTTTGGCAAGTAGGCCAATGGCCGACCATGCGGGGTCGGCGGTGGGTATCCCATACCGCTTGGGGGTAATGGAATTGATCTGGGTCATCCAATCATGCTTATGGAGTTGGATGACTGCGATCATATCCTGACTGATACGGTCAATCCGGATGCTCAATCGGGCTAGTATAACACACCGAGAGGGGCTCAATCGGGCTAGTATAACACACCGAGAGTCAGCCTATACGGGTATTTCGTACATGGTTTCATTATAGTGCTTGGAGGTTCGTGTTATTCTGTAAGAGTAACACTCGACCGTCATGCCACACCGATAATGAGTACTCGGAAATACAAGGCTGATATGAAATTCACGGGATAGGATTGTTGCCACATGCTCCAACCTAGAGGAATTTCATGTATTCACAGAATGGGATTGTTGCCACATGCTCCATTCTTGGTGAATTAAGTGAGGGAGTATCCAACACTTATAAATGGCTTTATCTTTTACAAGATGTCAGCGCATAATTTTTTCCGGTTTTTACAATTTTAACCTCAAATGAAAACCCACCATCAACATTAAGTCCCATGCCTAGCACATAATGGTTACACTATTTTGGGGTAGGCATGAGATGGTGGCATATTTATATACTGAAATGACCAAGCTAAAGTGAATACATATTTACTGGGATAGTTTCACATCGTCGGGCGTTGCCACAGGAACTGTTGGTTCGATTAAGGATGCGAAGGAACAGGACTTGGTCTGGTGAGTCGCTTTGGTTCCTCTTGCATATATCTGATCTCGGTCCTTTCTTCATGTGTACTTCTTTTATCATACACGTCTTCCCTCAGGTATATCTGATAAGCCTCGTTGATTGTTATCCCGAATTAGCAGCCTTCATAGGTGGCAAGTAAAGACTTCTTTTCCTCCTGGAATTCTGTCGACTTGCGAGATTATAAAGAATCATCTCTCGCGGTCGTTTATTCTACATCTCGGTATTGCTCGATCTTCGATTAATCGATCGATTGATTTGATTTTTGATTTTTTTTTTTTTTTTTTTTTTTTTTGCGCTCATAACCTCCTCTCATTTGCAGTTTATCATGGAAGCGGCGGACGATCATTCTGTTGCTTCCCCAGAAAGAAGTTTTGAAGTTGACAAGCCCAAAAGCCGTGCACACGAAGATGTAATGGCTAAGATCGATCTTCCACTTCGCGAAGTCGGCCGTGCTATACAGTGGGTGTCTATTTCACACCTTCGTATTGCCAGAGGACGTATCTGTGCACTTTCAGCTGCGATTGACATGGAGGAGCGGTGGAGGCGCGAGGAAACGTTGCAGACACTAGTAAGCGCAAGGGCAGAGATATTTGCAGCGCGGTTGAAGAGGCGGAGAGTTGAGCATAAACGACCTCCGAATGAAGGAAAGTGTGATTACCCAGTCCAGGACGGCGTGATAATTCTTGATTCCGATACAGACGAACCTGAACATTTGAAAGCAATCTGCGTGGCCCCTAATATTGATGTGCCTTTTGATACTCCCGCTGATGATGTTGGGATGGAGAGCCATGCTGCGGAGATGCCTGATGCGAAGGCGAGGGAGATCCGGGAGGGGAGCATCAACGAGGTGATGGAGAAGAACCCAACGACGGTGCGGCGAGGTCGACCCTCTTGGCGACTAAAACCTCTTTTCTTTTTTCTTCTTTCCAAGTATATTTTGTACACTCGAACATCTTCCTTGTACTCGGTGGCGGCCGGGTTCAAGGCTTTTCTTCTATTTGATTGTTTGAAAAAAAAAAAAAAAAAAAATTATAACCCTTTGCCAAGACTGCAACTGAATCTTCTCGGGCGCAAGGGTGTGCCTTCACACGTAATTCTTTGTGATAAAAGAAGTAATGCCATAATGTAATACTTACGGACCTGTGTTCTTGATGCAAGATCTTCCTGGCCTTGCTGGGGCAGATGTCTCAAATCATTTTCCTTTTGTGCACATGTTCTATTTCCTTCTTCTTGTGAGATGTTTGCTTAGGGTTTCCTTTCTTGCTCCAGTGGATTGATTTAGGCTGACTCAGGACTTTGTGTGAGTAAAGAGGTTCTCAGATGGAAATAGTATTTCAACTAAATTGGAAATTGAAAATTGAAACCCTAACTATGAATGCAAGTATTGCAATCATTTTCTGGGGGAATTACAAATATGACATGAAATTGTAAAAGGAAACACGCTGGAAAAAATAGCACAGCGTTTTCAAAGGGTGGAGGATGCTGGAAAGTGGTAGCACAACGTCTTAAGTTCGGTAGGGTTTGAGCCATTTTGAGTGAATTGTTATGCCTTCTAGTTTATCAGCGTTGATGAGCTTGCAGTAGCCGCCTAGGATAACATCCGCTGCTGTGCGGTTCATCTTATCTTTCGGTGGGTGAGTCAGGTGGAGTGGTCATTTTCACCGTCATGCTCCCGACTTTGAATGTAGCCGTCTTCGTCACCAGATCTCCAATCCCAAACGGGTTTGAACGTGCAAATACTTGGACCTTCGTCTTGTCGTCTTTGACCAAGACAGCCTCTATACTCTTGATAAAACGTTTGAAAGGGCCGGCTTCCCATGCACATCTCTTAGTCGGGGTTGGTTCGTTGGTTGGAGTCGGTCCCGGGACTTGTCGAACGAGGGGCGGTAGGTTGTAAAGAAGGTTGCGTGGCGAGACTTACTTGAGATCGGAACTTTTCAATGTATGCTGACATGCTCTCTCCGGGAAGTTGTGTCACATTGGTAAGTTCTTTGGTGCGGCAATAGACGGCCATCGGGAGGTCCGTAGGCGTGTTGGAGATTCTTTCGGAGTATCGAAACCGCAGAGGACAGACTCCTAGTATTGCTTTGTTGTCATGCATCCAAGAACGTCCTAGGATCATGTCGTAGTTAGGATGATCTTTGACTATGTAGAACTTTGCTTGCGTCGAGGCATCACCCAATTTGACTTCAAGATCGATGTGTCCATATGCATCTCCGGGCTCTCTGCTGAATCTTTAACCACGGTCGGGTGACGAGTAGCTCCTCGCTTCGAAATCTTTGCCGCTCTCAAGGTCTTGACGGTAATGATGTTAAATTCGGAAGTCGTATCAATCAACGCGTTATCGAACTCAACGTCTCTCAAACGAGTGACAATTAGGAGTCCCTGGTTTCCATTGCTCACGTCCTTCGAAAGACCGGGGTTCTGGATCAAGCTCTTTGGATACAAACGCCTACCTCGACACAACGTGGTTGAGGGCCGCAAATATGTCTTGACGCTATCCTTTGGAGAAGTACAGGGATTTCACATATGTGCTCCATCATAGATTGTACGGTCTTGCGATGAATCCCCGAGAAATCATGCGGTTCTGATAGGTAGAGGGTCTCTATGAACACCTTCGTTTCCAAAGCCGGAGTTCCCCCTGTCTCTACCTTTTTCCCGAATATTTGTTTCAACTCGTTGCAATCTTTGGTTGGATGATGGACGAACCTGTGGTAGCAACAATATCCGGGATCTGCCATTTCTTCCTCGGTTGGAGGACGCTCGATAGGGGGCGCTTTACGGCGCGTCTTGGATCCACGCTTCCAAGAGCTCTATCACTTCATTCATGGGAAAAAGAAAACCCGTGTCTTTAGTGTTTTGTGCAGGAGTTTTGTCTGCTCCTTTTCGAGACGAAGTCTTGTGTGTCGGGGATGTCCGCTTGGTTTGTTGTTCCGTCACTGGAGCTTTCCTTTTCTCTCCTCCGCCCACTACACTCACGTAAAGGACCGGTGTTGTATTGCTTGTTCGTGAGGCGCTGCTCCCTCGACTTTCACGTGAATCTTCACTTGAACGACTCGGTTCTTTCTAGCAATGCTTTGGTGCAGTTGTTCTTGAACGCTGCGACTTCATGGAGTTCGAGAGAACGTTTGAAAGCCCGATTCTCTAACGGGCGCGGTATATGGGTATCATCCCGTTGATGCACAACTCCACCAATTGTCGTTCGGTGACGTTCGGGTCATGACAATCCAGCGCTTGAGTTCGAACCTTTTGACGAAGTCGTTAGGATGCTCGTTGTTCCGCTTGAAGAATTCTTCCTAGATCCGAAAAGGTGATTTGTTCGACACGAAGAAATACTTTCTATAGAAAGCACCGACCATCTCGCTCCGGTTAGATATCTTTGTTAGGCGCGATGTTGTTGTACTGTGTACGCCCCCCGTAAGTGATTTCGAGAATTCTTTCAGGCGCAGAACATGATTGTATTCATGTTCCCCAAGGATTCCAAGAATCGAGAGACATGTTCACGAGCATTACCAGTACCGTCGTAGAGGGAGAACTGGGGAGAGGTGTAACCTCTTGGAAGAGGGATTCGTTGCATATCTTGAGGGTATGGAGGTTGGTGTTGGTGTGCATCCGTCGATTTCCTTTGCCTCGGCTTTGAAGGAGTCGTTCTAGATCCTCACGTGTGATGAAGTTGGGTGTCTGGTCCCTTTCTCTTGAACATTCAGGAGCAACACGAGCTTCTTCACTCATGTGGGTCCGAGTGGAAACGCCTGCTCGGGTGAATTGAAGGCATTTCTTGTTGGCTCCAAAGATTGACGTGAATCTTGCGGCAATCGTTCGATCAAGGTCTTGAGGAAAGTGAGTACCTCCTTCGAAGTTGCGGCCATATCTGTTTGAGTCTTAGCAAGAACTTCATGTTTCTCCATCAAGTCTCGCAATGGTAAAAGACGGTGGTCCTCCTCTTGTGCCTCCGGCTCCTCGCCCGATGAGGGAGTGAAAGTTGTTGCTCGGGTGACCACCGGAGGCGTTACACTTGAGGAGATGCCGGGATTTGCGGCTGCTTCCGCTCTCAGTGATGGGAGGCGTTACACCTACGGGGATGTCTCTGCTCCGCTAGTGTTGGTGATAGAGGTAACGGCTCCTCGAGATGTGTTGGCTACGGTAGCTCCACCGACGGGTACTTGACACCAGGATTGTTATCCACACTAGCCCCATCGAGTTGATTGCCGATCCGGACCTTAATTCCACCATCTTGAAATGAATTGTTGATTGAATTGATTCTAAGATCTACCCTTTTGAAATTGATAAAATTGAATCGGATTCGGAAGAAATTGACTTTACAACCGAGAGATTAACCTCCCACTTTGTGGTCGCCAATTCTTTATGGGTGAAAACTACTCTACCGCAAATTTGGTAATTTGGGGTGTGGATGAGGAGTGAATTTAAACCTTAAACAAATGCACTTTGCGGTGAGTGCTTGTAGATTCGAGAGATCAATCTGTGCAAGTCCGGCCTAAACCAAGAAATGGCCGTTCCCGGACTTGTTTCGGTCACAAAGTGAAAGAGATGGGGTTGATCTTAGGGAGGGAAGCGAAGAAGGTGTTGAGAATGTGAAGGTGTAGACTTGCTTATGACTTGCAACAGGAAAGTGAACAAGCTTACGATTGGTGTAGGCAGGCTCTGATGTTTTCTTGTTGTTTTTCTCTGTTTTTCTCCCTTGTTTGGAAATAGTGCGGAGAACCTATTTATACAAGTCATTGAGTCTTATTCACGTCTCTCGTGGGAAGTGGAGGAAGTGGAGTGATGGAGTAGTGGAGTTGTGCATTGGTGATACACGACCAGCCTTGCCCACTTCTCCTGCTCATCTCCAACCGTCCATGACTTCCTAACACGTTCTTGTGATGGCGCGTTGCACGCTGTAAACCGCCAGACCAATACCCCGCATGTATCCCCGTTTGTGACATGATTGATGTCCTGAATGTGTGGATCGTGGATCCACGATAGGTAGCATGTAATGCTTTGATTTGAATAATTGCGTTATTCGGAAGTTGATACTTGTGAAGTATCGTGTGTATTTTATGCGAGTACTTTGCATCATGGTGTGGTAAAGTGATGGGTAATGACGCCTCACCGACCAACTAACTCCCGACCGAGGGTTGTATAACCAAGTCAGGTGAAGTTGGACGGATGAGATGATCTTTGAGACACTCATCTGCGACCGTTAATGAATTTAGGGTTTTGAAGAGGTGCGCAGGCATCACTCTTCATCTTTGTCGAAACCAAGCATGGGATACAACCTTGGCCGGCCGACCATACATGCGTGTAGACGGCATGATGGTGTAGGCGCCTGTACCCCATTACCTCACGAAAGTATGATCTGGTCACTCAATTCATCCGATAAAATCGAGTGGTCGAGATCGATTTGCGACCAAAAACTAGTGCCGCAAGGGCCGCACGTCACGCCCTCTTCAGGCGCACGTTCCAAGACGACCAATCTTGGTCGGTCTTGGCCGATTGGCCTGGTGTGAAGGTGGTATGCTGATGTTCACGCCTATACCTGCATATCCCATGAAAACGTGATCCGAGCCATCCAAATCGTCCGGCGAAGTTGAGTGGTCGAGATCAGTTTGCGGTTTGGGAGGTATGACCACGCAATTTTGGACGTGCGTTTTGGGATGGTCAGGCATGATATGCCTTGGCCGATCAAGTGAGGGGATAGACGGGCCCACGGTGGTCATGCTGGTATGACCGGACCTGCTTAATCTAATCTGTGACCCTCCATTCGTGCCTTAGGAGAAGATGGACGCTCGTGATGGCTTGAAACCCTAATTTTGGCTTTCATAGCCGTGTGACCATGCTCCCTTTGGGCGTACGAATGGGACAACCAACCATGGTTGGTCCCGACCGATTGGTCAAGTACGTAGGCGGGCCGCGGTGATCGTGTTGACATGCTCTCGGCCCTTTGAGTCTACATCTACACCCTCCATCTATACCGCGAAGATGGATGGTTGAGACCGCTTTGCGACACATGTAATATGCCGCAAACCCTAATTTAGGGTTTTCCAGTCCATAATGCTTGGTATGAACGTTTTTGGCAAGTTAGGCCAATGGCCGACCATGCGGGGTCGGCAGTGGGTATCCCATACCTGCTTGGGGGTAATGGAATTGATCTGGGTCATCCAATCATGCTTATGGAGTTGGATGACTGCGATCATATCCGGACTGATACGGTAAATCCGGATGCTCAATCGGGCTAGTATAACACACCGAGAGGGCTCAATCGGCTAGTATAACACACCGAGAGTCACACAGTACGGGTATTTCGTACATGGTTTCATTATAGTGCTTGGAGGTTCGTGTTACTCTTTCTCTTTTTAAATAGTAACACTCGATCGTCATGCCACAAATCGATAATGAGTACTTGAAATACAAGGCTGATATGAAATTCACGGGTAGATGGGATTGTTGCCACATGCTCCAACCTGGAGGAATTTCATGTATTCACGAATGGGATTGTTGCCACATGCTCCATTCTTGGTGAATTAAGTGAGGGAGTATCCAACACTTATAAATGGCTTTATCTTTTACAAGATGTCAGCGCATAATTTTTTCCGGTTTTTACAATTTTAACCTCAAATGAAAACCCACCATCAACACTAGTCAACTAAGTTAAGGTCTGATCCGACTCAGTCAAATGGTCTGAGGTAAATCAGCTACACTGACTGGGATGACTAACAGGCACACTTCTATTGCATACAAACTTCAACTCTATTTCTTACATTCTAAACTTCCATTTTAACATCTCAACATCAAAGCATTCATTCTTATACAAACTTTGAATTTCATTTATAATTAAGAATTTTTTTTACCTGCAAATGCAGCTTTTAGCAATACATTCCCCTAAACTGAATCACCACCAGTTTCAGATTAACTACAACTAAAATTCAATATCATTACTACTTGTAATTCAGTATAATTATCTACAACTACAAATTCACTTCAATTGTGTTACTTCAATCATACATTCAAGTTATATAATCTTCATAACTAACTTCAAATACAAATACAGTTTACCTGCAATCTCAACAGTTCCAAGCTTTCACAAACCACTGCCAATTCAACAATACAACTACCCATTTTCCATCTCACTTGACTTATAACAATTCATCAATCCCCTAATTCACACATTTAAACTTCAACTTATATAATATTATCCATCTGTAATATCTACAAACATTCATCCATCACCTGGCTATAATTGCAACCATAATTCAAGCTCAACTGTCACTACAATGCCATTACCAACACATATACTCTCTAAACCTTCTCCAGTTATTCATTCCTATGTGATTTCAACATCTCCACCATACCAAACTCATTCCACCTGCAACTCAGTTCAACAACAAAATCCATTTTCATATTATAGTAGTACTAACCAATCACTACCACAAACAGCGTTCAACCTACCTCCATGTAACTCATCTTCTACTCAATTTCTCAATTCATATACATACATTCATCGTAGTTCTCAATTCATTGAACAACTCATAAACTTTATAATGAACTTGAATCAATTTTACTAACAAGAACAATTACCTCAAATCTGTGTTGCTTAGACAATTGAATTCCTTTATTCTTTTCCTTGATCTGATTCAACACCTCATCTTCAACCAGCATTCATAAATCCTTATCACCTTCACTGGTATACAACAAATAATCCCAACTTAATCTCTAATTCAACTACATCAAATCCTAATTCCATTCCCAAAATAAGACTTCTCTAATTCGAACCCACAATGACTTAACTCTTCAAATCAACAAAACCCACCTCCAATCCTTCTTAAACAACACCTAATTCGAATTCTACTTTAACTCAGAAAACCCTAAAACCTCAATCTCGAATTCAAACTCAAAGCATCGATCAAAGTCTTCGAATCCAGCAAACCCCTACTGTAATTCCTTCTTAAACACCCCTAATTGAAACTCGAAATCATTTCAGGAACCCTAATTTCTTCAACCTTTCGTTACATCTCAATTCTTCTTCAAAAGAAACACTACAACTTCAATCTAGCAACAACCCTTTGATCTTCAACTATTAATTTTTCGATTTCCAAATAAACTAAACATCAAACTCAAACCCCAACTTCTGATTCCCAACAACATCAAAATCTTCTTCTCCCAAGCTTAAACTAACTTTAACACCATCAACAACAATCAGTGTAACCCTTCTACTCTTTATACAACCTCCTAATCACCATTTGTTTCCCAAACCAACGCTCGACTGAATAACAGCAAAGAGCAGAGACGAGAAGAAGAAATAAGAAGAAAGAGAAATAAGAAGAAGCAAAAAAAAGAAGAAGAAGAAGAAGAAGAAGAAGAAGAAGAAGAAAGAGAATGAACTCTTCTCGAATTGAGTAGGGATAAGGTCGACCAAAAATGCTAAAGGAACCCAACCAAAAGATAAGGGCTGCCAAGTCGGTTAACTACAAATTGACTATTTTTCCCTTCAAACAAACGTGATATCTTCTTCGTTCGATATCCGAATGACCCGTTCGAGTAGTCCATTCTGCGTAACTTTTCGAGTTCTATCTAACGATACTAGTTTCGTATCTATATCATTGTTTGATTAATTTCTATTAATTAACGTTCGTGTTAATCTAATCGAGTTGCTATCGGCTAATTCGTCACTTGACTGGTCTAATAACGTTGACGAGCTTGAGGGTCCTTACAACATTATCTGGGACCAAGAAAATCTTTGATAAGGAAAGAAGGGTGAACTCTCGGTGCGAATAAATGCTACCGCGTCAGCTTATTTGCTATAGTCCTGGTGTTGATGGTGTTTTTTAGTTCAGGGCTAAATTTGTAAAACCCTACATTTAATGTGTCGTCACTCTGCAAAGAAACAGAGCCATGTAAAAGTGATGAGTGTTCAACCTCTTCACTGGCGCATTTATTGAGCAACATATATCCACCAGAATGGTGCATGTAGCAACAATCCCAGATTATCTGTAAATTTCGGCACCCTTCCTTTATTATTCAATTAATATAAGTTTCTTTGAATGCTTTCTATGCTATGTTCCCTGGCTGAACCCTTAATGTTGATATGGCATGACAATTTGTGTTCACTCGCAGCAGAGTACTACGAATTTCTAAGTATCAAGGATAAGGTACTTGCATAAAGTATTCAATCGGAAAGCATATTGCTCTCTGGCAATGAACTTAAAGAACTTTGTGTCAACACATAGAATTCAATCAATTTTGTGATAATTCACAAGATTCAGATATTACCCTGACTAATTTGCAAAAATTAGGGTTTTGCACGCTGCGCAGTATATTAGACCTTGCTTGTCGAAATTAAGCCTAGGCGAACTAGGTAATTAATCCGCCATGGATTAGTAGGTGCAAAATCCTACCCAAAATCATAAAACAAGGAGCCGCGGAATGGGAGCAGCAACAAAGGGATATGTAGGATTAGAATATCGGAACATCAGTACCTTTACGAAATCTTTATACAACACACTGCGAAGATATCGCAGATTGGTTACAGAAATGACGCAACAAATGATGACAGCCTAAACACGAGAAAGTTGTGGAGATCTAGCGAGATTTAAGAGTGTTACGAAATCTAACACTTGTATACTTGCGAGAATATCGCAAGTCAGATCCTAAAATAAAGGATAGCTTAGCTGTCACCCACTATGTAATATCCTATATAAAGAGTCGAACTGGCTTAAGACAAGGGGAGAGATCTTTTTAGAGTGGTGAGAAAGTTTTGAGGAGGGAGAAAGTCTAGAACAATAGTTGTATTCTTGATTTCATTTCCTCTTTGTAAAATTCTTTAACTCAATTAATAAAAAGTGTGATTGTTGATCATAAAGATGGGTTGATTATTATGAATTCTTGTGAGGGATGTATTGTAGGATTTCCTGCAACTACATAATGGCGCTAGAAACAGGGACTAAATAGAGAAGATTGATATTGTGATTTGAAAGAATTTGGAGTAGTAGATAAAGAATTTCATATAATTTTCAACAACTCATTAAGATTGAAAAATGGCTAGAAGAAGAAATACATCAAAACAACCAACAACTATTAGAAGGATAGGAGACTTGCTGGAAAAGGGAGAGATGAAATGGAGGAATCTTCAAGAGTGAACACAAGAAACAATGGAGAAAATCAAATTCAACCGCCAATTCAACGTACACCGATACAAAATAGAATTATGGATTATGACAAAGTAAGTGTACATACTTGGCGATCAGATTTTGTAGATAAAATGGGAGAAGAGCAGCAATTAAGAAGCAATGGACGAGAGGAGAGACACCAAGAAGTAATTGGAGAAATAATTCATGGAAATGAAGAGATTGCAGCATTAGAGGCATTGAGGCAAAGAATACATGAAAAAAGGCGATTAGAATCAGAAGAACGTGCAAATTTGACAAGGCAAAATCATGAGTTGAGGATGGAAAACATGAGATTACAAAATAGAAGGTCAAAAAGCACTACAAGATCGAGTTCAAGATCAGTTAGAGAAGAAATAAGACGAAATTCGCCTGCAGAAAATGCTAATGAAGATACTCGAGAGGAAATACAAAATCCAGACGAAGAACGTCGTGAAAGAAGAGAAATAATAGAAGATCTTTATATTCAACATGGTGAAATTCTTCAAAATGGACAAAACAACGGAAATCAGGGAAATAGGCAACATCGGGAACGAAATAATCAAGATGGCGAAGAAAATCAGGGAGAAGGAAGGAGAACATTACATGGGAGAGAAGTTCAAAGAAATCGACAAATAATTGAAGATGAAATCGAAAGACATTACACTGAACAAGCACGTCTAGCTTGCGAGAGGGAAAGATTGAGAACAGAAGTGGAAGAACAAGAGCTACAAGAGGCAATTCGCCAGAACAATCATGATAATCGAGAAAGAAGGCGTGAACAAAATCGCAATAATGGTAATATCAATGAAGAATATGATAAAGTACAAAGGAGAGCTGAAAGGCGGCAAAGAAGAGAAAATAAGAAATATAATGTTGTGCGAATTCATGAAAGAAATGAAAGAGAAGATCGCAGAGAAAGATGAGAAGAAAATGATGAACAAGAAAATCAAAACATATATGAACGCTGAAGAAGAGAGGCGGAGTTAAAAAGACCAATGGATCCAAATTCTGGTGTAAATGAACAAATTTTGAGAGAGCTAGCGGAAATGAGAGGAATGTTAAATAATAAAAGAGAAGGAGGTAGGAGACAACTGGATGAAGCCATAGAAGAAGCTGCGAAAACCCCATTCACACAAGAAGTACAATTAGGAGGAATACCCCCAAAGTGCAATTTACCTGCGTTAACTAGCATTTTTGACGGAACAACTTGTGCAGTACAACACATCAAAGCTTATGTGAGATGTGTGCTACAATGGGAAAACCATGATGCTGTATTGTGCAAATATTTTGCATCAAGTTTAACAGGAGAGGCCTTGAAATGGTTTGAAGGTTTGCCAAAGAATACTATAACATCTTTCAACCATTTGCAGGCTACATTTTTAGGGGCATATATAAGTAACAATTCCTCGCGACCTGGAATTGAAGATGTATTTGGGTTAAAGCAAAGGGTTGGCGAAAGTTTGAAACATCTAACCATGAGGTGGAAGACAATGTGTAGTGATATGGCTGGTCATGTGGATGAGAGATATCTCATTCTATCATTCATTAACGCTATGTTCGCAACCAATCTATTATACATTCAAATTTTCAGAATCAAGAATCAAGAATACGATCACAATGACTGAGTTGCGAGAATTTCAGGAGGAGTATATTGCTCTTGAGGAAAAGCAAAATGAGATGGAATCATACCCAGTTGCGAACACAAGTTCAAAAGAAGCGAATGGAAGCTTGTTACCTAAGTTGATAAATACAGTGGCGAGCACTTCGCAAGGACAACAAGAAAGGATAATGGGAGATGGTCAGCAGAAACTAGTAGCTATGGGAAGTCGTGATCAAGAATAATTCGAGAGAGGAAGAAATTTCTATAGCCGTGGTGGAAATAACAAAATTCAAAGACTTGACCAGCCACAAGAAACTTATGGAGGTCAGAGGCAAAACCATCACAGAGGACGGGGAAGTCATAAGATAATATGGGAAGAAATCAAAATGCCACCACTGAATGCTAGTGTGGAGAAAATATGGGAAGCTATAATCTTGATGGAAAATATACCCGCGCCATGGAACATGGGGAGTGAACCACCTCCAAGCGACAGAAGTCATGAATTTTGTTCTTATCACCATTGTCATGGACACTCAACAAATGATTGCAGAAATATAAAAAGAATCATCCTCAGAATGATAGATCAAGGGAAACTAAATCATTTTCTAAAAAACCAACCTCAACCTCAACCATTACCACCACCGCCAGAAATTCGCAGAGTAAATACAACAAAAGGAGGAGAAACATTTGTAATAGAAGTTGGAGCAAAGGCAAAGAATCTATTTTGTCACTTTATTGTACATTCGTACAAAACGATTGAAGACTTTCACGATAACACTCTCAGCAGGGTATTCGCAAGAGATGCCGATGACATAGAAATAATGAACATTGCGAAGACATCGCCACTGAAAGAATGGCAAAAAGGACTATTTCCTTCACCGCATGAAGAAGTACCTGAGGATGGCAAGATGCACGATAACCCATTAGTGGTAAGATTAGAGATTAACCCAAAACCTAGTGATGATGAAGATGATGAAGCTGAGAATTCATGGGCAATCAACAGAATTTTAATCGATACAGGAAGTTCCGTAGATATCCTTTTTTATCATACTTATAAAACTATGGGAGGAAAAGATGAAGATCTAATACCTTCAACTTACAAGATCTATGGTTTTAATGGTACTGCCAATAAACCTAATGGGGAAATCAATATGCGAATTCCACTGAAAGGATTGTCCTCTGAAATTCTGTTCTGTGAGTCGATGTGGAATCACCATATAACGCATTGATTGGACGACCTTGGTTACATGGGATTCTAGGTGTATCATGAACTTTCCATCAATGTATCAAGTTCCCTCATCCCAGTGGTATCGGCATAGTAAAATGAGATTGGATTGAAGGAAAGAAGTGTTATGAAATTGATGTAGAATCTTGCGAAGAAAGAGCTGCGAAGAAGAAGAATTGGAAACATAACATCAAAAAAAAAACAAAAAATTGAAAGATTGATGGTAGATGCAATAGAACAGAGAGAAGAAGAATCGCTGTGAAACCAATGCATGCTGAAGATAAGAAGAGAAAAAGATTTCGCAAAGGATAAGAAAATAACAGAAAACTTCAAAAATGCGAGAGGCAGAAAGTAGCAGAAGTAAGAGATTTAAAGAATGAATGTACTTGTTGACTGCCAAAGTAAAAATTGGGAGAAGAAAGAAAAATGTATGGTTGATTTGTTTCAAAAAAAAAAAAAAAAAATTATGAATAACAAAGATGTGATTGCGAAATTACAAAAGAGCTGATATGCAGAAGAAGAAAACATATTTTATGAATGACAAAGATGAGATTGCGAAATTACAAAAGAGTTGATATGCAGAAGAAGAAACAAAACAATCAGAAAGGGGCGAACCTTCTATGGCGTACACCCTAGTTCGCGAAATCAAAATTTCGCAAGAGGCAAATGTAAGACCTAAAGTGCGTCATAGAAGGGGGTACCTGTTGCATGGATCAGCGAAAAGGTTACACCGCCCCTGGAACCTGAGTCATGGAGATTTGGGGTCAATAAAGCCCATCCAGGAGAGGTACCTTGGATTTTCAACCTAAGCTTATGACTTAGGTTGGACGATTGAGGGTCTCTTCTAAGGAGTGCAGAATCTGATCAAGGCGTCGAGGTACACGGTTGAGCCAAGAGTGCCTGGGGCGTCTGGAACTATCCTGGCCATTCTTGGCAAGTCTTGACGTATCTTTGCACTCGGCCAAGAAAACCACACTTAGGGTGCGATCTCGTAACCATAAGCCCTATAGGCAAAAGGGATAAGAGGTCACGAAAACAACTGGTTGTTGTTAAGACCGGATGGGAGGAGCCAACCTTGTATGGTAGAGGTACGCCTCCTTGAAGGGGCAACCAAGGGGAAGATAAGGGCGGCACCCTCCATTAGGGAGCTGATAAGTGTCTTAAGACGCAAATGTCATGAGGCTTTATTTTCGCAAGAAAATTTAGGCTTGTCATATTTGTGCGACAATCCCAAGAGGCAAACAAAAGAGAAAGATAAGACGAGATCAATGGGTCAATACATGAAAGTGTAAGGACGTCCTGCGATTTCGTCGCAAGACGGCAATGTAATGGGGCTTTATTTTCGCAAGAATATTTAGGCCTGTCATATTGTCGCAACAAAAACAATAAAAGAAAAAAGTTAAGGCAAGATCAATGGGTTTTTGCATGCAAGTGCAAAGACGTCCTGCGATTTTGTCGCAATGACAAGAGGTGGAAAAATAAGACCTTTAACTAGGAAGGCAAAATAAGACCACATAAGAGAGAAAAAAATGAAATCTTGGAATAAACCAAGAAATATCTAATTACGAAAATTCAGCAGAAACAGCTGCGAGACTGAGGCATGAATACATGTTGCTATTCAAAAGTAACTTGCTTAATCTTTCATTTGAATACAAATAACAGAGGCAAGTATGGGAATGAATAGAATAAGAACATGTTATTTGTCTCCATATGATAGATTTACGCGCGCATAAAATGAAAGATTGATAATATATTGATTAACCATATTGCAAAAAAGAATTGTTTTTTTAATATGTGCAGAAAGGAACAAAAAAATGTAGAACTTGCATTTGAAGATTCAAGAAATTCGCAGCAAAAGATTACAAAGATTGGAGATTAAAAAAAAATGAATGTACAGATATTACAAAAAGAGAAAGAAGGAAACAAAACTATTTCTTGTTTGACTCCTCTTCTTCATCATCTTCATCAAATCCTTCTTCTTCTTCACCTCCATCGATTCCTCTTCTTCACTAGCATCACCGCTCGAAATATCCAGAGGAGATGCATTCTTGGGGATTTCTTCTAAGAGGCAAGGATATGTAGAATGAGGGATGTTATTGTTGTCGCATACCATTTTAATAGTCTGTTTGCGAAAAAGAATAGCGTCATTCTTAAAGTTCGCAACAGTAATCTTTAGTTGACTCTTCAGTCTAGAGCATTTATCATTGCGAGAAGAAAGATCCTTTGCGAGCTTCTCCTTTTCAGACTCAAATTCTTCAATTCTTTTGAGAAACCTCCCTTCTGCTTCTGCGAATATATAACAATGAATCAGCAACTTGATGACAATTTATGAAAGACAAACAATTAATAAAGAAGAACAATTAACAACCTTCTTTGTCAAAAATCATATCCCTAACCAAGGCCGTGTGCTCAGCTTGAAGACTAACATTTACACCTAAATTATTTCTGACATCATCTAGAACTTTCGCAGACCAAGCGAACTCATCATCATAATTTATGAGAAGAAGGGAGCGAATTTGATTCTCTGTTTCACTAAGTACAACATTTTTGTGGTTAGATTCATCCCGTTCAATTTGAACCTCAAGAAGAGTTTTTTGAAATTTCGCTAACGCTTGAGCACCTTCTCTAGCGATGC
The DNA here is from genome assembly GCA_023531295.1 of Papaver armeniacum. NCBI lineage: Eukaryota > Viridiplantae > Streptophyta > Magnoliopsida > Ranunculales > Papaveraceae > Papaver > Papaver armeniacum. Next base: position 117,099 of record JAJJWW010009090.1, on the reverse strand, counting down.
AATCTTTATCATCTATGAGATCACTGATCTTGGTTCTTAAAGCATTAATTTCCTCTTTACAATTAAGATAGAAATGCTTGAATTGGTTGGCTAAGCCCAAGCTGGATCTATGGTCAATTTCTAAGAGGCGAAGTTTGGATTTGAGTTCATTTATGGGAAGAGATTTAATCTTATCATGTGAAAAAACTATTTAAGGAATTATTAAGGTGTTCAAGGAGGGTATTATTATCCATAGAATTTGGGAATGTGTGAAGGAGAATGGCTTCATCAGAAAGATTATAGACGTCTGCGAAAATGATAAGTTAGATGAGGGAGGATAATGAGAAAATAAAATAAAGGAAAAATGAAAAGTTTCATACCATAAAGTTGCTTATTGGCATCCTCAAGACTAGATATTTTGTCCTTTTGAGAAGAAGAATCAGCTTCTAATTGTTTGTTCTTCTCGCGAAGATCAACAACTTCACTTCAGGTTCTTCGTTTCTCTTGCGAAGTTGAAGATTCTTCTTTCAATAATACCACGTCTCTTTTCCAAATCTGAGGCAACAACGAAAGAAGCTTTCCCAGTCTGCAAAGGAAAATAAAGAAATTGTCAAGATATAGTATAACTTTAAATCATAATTATGAAGAAAAAGAGAAATGAAGGCATACCAAGATACCAAGAGAATTCAGAAAGCTAGGAGTCACTGATCTGGAGACCCCATGAAGAGAATCACCACCATCTAATAAAGGGGCATCACAGATGTTCGCAAGAGCTATGCATGTGCCAGCGAGATGATCATCCCCGATCCCTTGCATGGAGTTAGAGAAGATGCTAGACAATTGTGCCATTGAAGATTCAGGTGGAAAATCTTCTCTTGCAAAAGAACTATCAAGGTCATTATCATCATCATCAGAACTCTCTCCAGATTGAAGATTTGAAGGAGAAGGAGAATGAACTTTTCGCTTCTTTGAAGGTGGGGCAGCAGATTTCTCCTTGCAAAGAGAACCTTTACCTTTGCCTTTGGTCTTTGCAACCTTAGATCCTTCTTCTTCTTCAACAACTACAACACCAACCTTCGCACACAAATGAAGATAAGAAACAGAGGCAACAATATTGTTAAAAGTATTAAAAAAAAATGTTTCTTCATCTGTGATGGAGCGTAGAGCAGATAAAGTGCTAGCCTTCCCAGTCCTATTATAGCTCGATCTCAGCTTTTTAATCTAAAATTTTCGTAAAAATTAGAGAACAAGAAAGTAACAACAAATGAAAGATTATGAAGTGAGCAAGATTTGAAGACATACCTCTTTCACTTTCTCGGGCCAATTAAATACCCAAGGTTGATAAGTGGCGAGATTCGCAGGAAGCACATTCGAACCTGAAATATAAGGTCCCTTCAAAACCAGTGGAAAGACGCACCATCTGTCGTCTTTAGAGTGACGAGGAATATTATTCTTGCCAGAATTCCAATCAATGTCCTACATAAGTATTTTATCGCTGGCAACATTTTCTTTCCTCTTCAAGCGAGCACCCCAGCGAGTTTTATCATTTTTCATGTTTATTACCTCGTAATTTTCAAAGAAGCTCTCTCTCGTGTATTTTTCATTGAATATTTCTAAATCCTTAAATTCAGGATCCCTGACTTCTTTTGGATAAAGAGATTCTTTACCAGAACCGCGGTTGGCGAATTCAAGCATTAAGCGAATGCAGTCCCCACTCAATTGGTAGATGGCTCGCGAGAATTTCGCATGAGCAAGAATTTCGTAAAACAAGGGAATATTAGGATCATAGAGAGGGATGGGAAGGCCAGCGAGAATCTGACCAAGCGAAACTATGATTTCTTTATCATCACAATGATGATCAGAAAACATTTTAGCGGAAAGAATGGATTTAGCTCCTTGATTGGGAATGGTGGCTAATGTAAAACCCTTCCCTTCAAGATCTTTCTGGATTACTTCAAGAGAAGTCTCATATTTACGACCAACTAGAGGCATTTGAAGTATGGGAATGAAGAAAAAATTAAAGATCAAAAGAAGTAGAAACAAGAAAATTTACAGAAAACATAAGAAGGAAAGTAAAAAAGAAGAAGAGAAGAATGAGAAGAATATATATAGAGAGAAGAATTATCGAGAAGATAAGCACATTTAATGCGAAGAGTAGACGTGAACGGTTGAGAAATAGCGGTTGAAAAGGACGTGTCAAGAAATGGATGGAAGAAGAGATATGTGTAATAAATTCTGCGTAAAAGTACAGAATCATATTGATATAGCCATTAAAGACCCCTCCTTTTGGCAAAATCTCATTAGCTGTGTTTAACTTATCATCTGTGTTAATAAGTGCGACCTCTACCAGCTGTAGTTGTACCCAATGTTTCCATGTTATATTTTCCCATTTGAAATAGCTTAAACATTTGAATTGATAAGATAAAGACCAAGAGTTCCTAAACTGCCCGTCGAAATAAGCGATAGACTTATTTACCTAAGGAAATGGGTTTAGAAGTGTGACGAGCTATCAAATTACAAATTTTAGCACTAATTTCATAGGGCATTTGTGATTGTTATGCATAAAAGCAACTCTGGAGAAAAAAGGGAGTTGATTATTTATTTCGTCTTGCAGATAATCCTCAGCCGCGTCAATAATGTGAAATCCGGGTGGAAAAGTGTTTTTATGGTTCGTGGAAATCTTTTTTCATATTCCGAATATCGAAATACCCAAGAGTATTAAGTTCATGCCATTCCATGTGGATAGATCCTCGAGTCACTAACTTGCACAATGTATTACATTTTCTTAATTGATTGAGTTAATTGATTGAATGTAAGATATAGTATTATTGGATTCTGAAATGATGGAGAAAAGAGTCCTAGATTATATAGGAGATTTAATCAATTCACTCAAGAAATGATTAGGGAGTCTTATCGGCGCCGAGTTATCAGATTTGTAGACTAAGCAAGAAACAAATACATGTTTGGTTTCATATATGGACTGAATGTTAGCATATATATTGTTGTTACTTAATGTTTCACACATCACTTTATGGACGAGTTCAGGCCTGTTTAGAAGGTATTGTTTGGGGTTTTGATTCATTCCTACGTGTGGTGTGGTTCATTGGATTCTAGTGAATTGGGTGCAGAATGGTCATCATAGCAAATAGGCATGAATAATCACAAGAATTTATTCCTGGGTGATGAGGATGAAATGGTTGCAATAATATGGTAGAGTCGATGATGGGATGGTGAGTAAGCCGATATTTCTGCCGTAGATGATGACGAGGATAAAAGGCTCTACTTTGAGAAATTTTAGTGGATTTTATTGTTGCTTGAGTTGAGTTAAGTGCTTTAAGAGTTACCCAATTAGAGGTAGTAGTGAAGAGAACTAGGATGATGCTCGGTAACTGTATTTCAGACTCTCTAACCGGTTTATATTTGTACTACTAAAAATTGTTCTAATGGTAAATGTTTTACTTTGAATTATTTTAGTTTAAAAAGAAAAAAATAAAGTTTGATGTCTGTTTTCAGATTTTAACTAAGAATGGCAGGGTTAGGTAACAAGTTTTAGAGCTTTTTTTATTGTATTACAAATGTAGGATCAGAATATCGCAACATCAATACCTTTGCGAAATCTTTATACAATACACTGCGAAGATATCGCAGATTGGTTACAGAAATGACGCAACATATGACGACAGCCTAAACACGAGAAAGTTGTGGAGATCTAGCGAGATTTAGGAGTGTTTCGAAATCTAACACTTGTATACTTGCGAGAATATCGCAAGTCAGATCCTAAAATAAAGGACAGCTTAGCTGTCACCCACTATGTAATATCCTATATAAAGAGTCAAACAGGCTTAAGACAAGGGGAGAGATCTTTTTAGAGTGGAGAGAAAGTTTTGAGGAGAGAGAAAGTCTAGAACAATAGTTGTATTCTTGATTTCATTTCCTCTTTGTAATTTTTTTTTAACTCAATTAATAAAAAGTGTGATTGTTGATCTTAAAGATGGGTTGATTATTATGAATTCTTGTGAGGGATGTATTGTAGGATTTCCTGCAACTACAGGAGGTGTGGCCATGCCATAGGCTAGCCGGCGCCACTCGCAAGTGGCCACACCCATGCTGCTCAACCGGCTCCCTTTCCATTGACCAATCAGGTCGCTTTAAACCCGCCACGGCGCGCTGGAAGTGTGGCCACGCCCTTGCGTGTCGGCCCCCTTTCCATCGACCAATCAGGTCGCTCTAAACGCGCTACACGCATTTAGAATGAGGCCGGGCCCATGTTGCTTGCCGGCCCACTTCCCATCAACCAATCAGGTCGCTCTAAACTTACCACATGCACACTAGAAGTGTGGCCACACCCATGCTTGGTCGGCCCCTCTTTTGATTGACCAATCAGGTCGTCCTAAACCTGCCACAACATCAAAATAGGCAAGGTTGCGCCAGTACACTAATTGGCATACCAAACCCTAATTCAGGCAAAGTTGCTACGCCAACCAATCCAAGTAATGTTTCCCAGAGCATTGGGATTGTTGTGGCAACATGGCCAATGTTTCCACCCCACATTTGGGTCTAACACCAATATGCCAAAACAGCTGCCACGGCTACACCACTGGCATGCCGCTATGACATGGATACGCCAGACGCCATTATGCCAATGGCGCCACTTTGCTATACAACAAGATATGGCCATAATCAATGGCCATCCTTTCTCATGAGATGCAATCTCAACCATCCAAATTCGCCACCGAACTGACAGACTTGTGGCAAGTTTTAGGCGACCAGCCTCTTAAATCTCGTGGCCATGGCTACGCCAAGCGCCACTTATACCACCGTGCCACTGGCATGCACGAGCTATACCAGTCATGTCGTAGTGCCAGTGGCATACACCGAAAACGCCACTGTGCCATTATCAGGCGCCAACAGAAGGTAGTCATAATCAACTGCTACCCTTTCTCATGAGATGCAATCTCAGCCATCCAAGTTCGCCACCGAACTGACGGACTTGTGGCAAGTTTTAGGCGACCAGCCAAGACGTGCCTAATAGCATCACATGATATTTTCCTGCGGCAAGACTCTTGACTTTGACTTGCCGCACATAGCAACCTGCTACACGTTTTCCACGAAAACACTCGAGACATCAAACATGTCACAAACTGGGGATACTCATCAGGGTATTGGTCTGGCGGTTTACAGCGTGTGGCGTGCAATACGCCCGTTATAAGAAAGTGTCATGAAGTGGGACAATTAGTGGCGGCAAGAAGTAACAGATGTAAACGTATCCACTTCCTTCATCATGGAAGCATGGGTTTTTGACGGTTATACGTTACTCCATTCTTCCATCACCCAATCATTCCCACTTCCTACGAGACCATGGTACGTTTAAATATGACTTGTATAAATAGGCTTCACCTATTTCGACCAAAGAACAAGTTTTTGGTCGGCAACAACATAGTATCCATAAATCACCGAGAACTGATAGCTTTTCACTCTGCAAGCCAGTTCCACTTTCTGATACAAGTCATAAAACAAGTCACATCTTCAGAATTAACCATTCTGGTCTCAACACTCTCTTCGCTTCCCTTCCTAAGACCAACCCTTCTTATTCACTTTGTGACCGAAGCAAGCCTGGAACGGCCATTTCTTGGTTTAGGCCATGATTGTACAAATTGATCTCTCGAATCAAAAGTACTCCCGTGCATTGCATTGTTTAGGGTTTAGATTCGTTTCTCATCCACACACCCAAAATTACCAAAATCAGCAGAAACAGTTTTCACCCACAAACACCTGGGAAAATGTATCTTCCCCGATAGTTCCGGAAGCTTGGTCGATGATGTGATTTTTAGGTTGTTGTAGAAACTGGTAGTAAAGATATCGTTCACTCAGACTTATAAAGATTTGATTTTAGACTTAATTTTGATTTCACTTAGAAAATTTGTAAAAGATGATAACAATGTTACGAGAGACTGGGACTCAGGATTCCACCAATAAATTCATTCATGCGATTCGTATATTTATTCTAGACAATTATAGCTCAAATAGAATATTGACTCTGTTTCTTTGCCAAGGTAGATTTTTGAAAAGTAACGACTATAAATCTAAAGCATGGGATATCAAAAGACTTAACCTAAGTATAACCCATCAATTGAAATCACAACCATTCAATAAAAACCATAAAACAATTAATAATCCATGCAAAAAGTCATGAAAGAATTAAATATAATTACCACACGCATGAAATATGGCTTCCTCCGTCATCCCAGTGTTCGGGTTTAGCTCCTCATATCAAAAACACACACAAAATAATAATTCATAGCTCCAAAAGGTGTTTAATTGAAGAAATTATTTAACACATAGATTTGCAACGCTGTAATGGTGTTACAGACGTCACTGTTACAATGTTATAAAACTGTAGAAGAGCGATAGTTTTCTGGTGTAGCAGAAATGCGACTGTTTCTGTTGGTTGAATGTTCTTCGTGTTCTTATGAACTGCAGCAGAAGCAGCAATAATTCTATGCACTTCTTTCCTTCACCTATGTGGCCTCCCAATCGACCCCACAACTCTCGATTCCCCTTCTGAGTCTAAACAATCGTATATATATATCCCACAGGCCTGAAATCTTGCGACTTTATCTTCAAAATATTTTCTTTTCTTTCTCCACAGGTTAGGGATATTTTCCTCCCCTTTTTATCTCTTCTTTACATGTATTTCAGCTCCTTCCAAAATCTCTAACAGAATACTACCAAATAGAGTAAAACTTCCTCATGTCTCACGTAACTTCCAAGTTAAAACTCTCAAAGTCCCGAGAAACTTTCCTTCCCCTGTTTTATCGTACATGACCATAACTTCCTTCTTTTTCGAACTGAAACCCTTTACCTGTCCTGTGTTGTCCTAACAGGACCATTCCAAGTCATTTCCGGGTAAAACTGCATTAAATTTTCTTCCAATCCTTGCCTGAAAATCTCGGGATATCTTTCCTTCTATGTTCTGTTTAAACTCGATGATTTAGCCAATTCCATCCCAATCGAATACCCATACCATCTTTGGTTATCCATAACAGGCATATCCCATGAAAATCAACGATTGAATCTATGTAAATCACGTCCAAAACTTCAACCCTAAATCTGCCAGAAACAACACCTACTTTCCCGCCAAAATCAAAAATTCAAACAAAGAGGATGACCTCCCCTTATCCAGCGCTGGACTCCCTTTAGCCACTGGGCGTAAATAGCACATCTGGGGTGCAAATAACAGTGGAGTGCCCCTTAACAGTTGTGTTCCCCTTATCCAAATTGGGGGTGTGAATAGCAGATGTCCTCCGTGTGGTTTTTCGAGCCGATTTCGTATCAAAAGCTCATTTCCAAAAAAAAACACCTACAAAAACATAAAATGTCAAATAAGTACAAAATCGAGCACTAACAATACATGTAATTGGGATTAAAATAGACACATAAATGCATCTATCAGTCGACGCCAATTATATGCAACTATTGGATCCCTTAGATAAGATGCATGAGTATTCTTGAGGTACTGCGGTGGTCGCCTTCTTGAACAATGAGTTGACAAAGGGTTCAAGGGCACTCACTGCGCAAGTTAACGGAAATATATGTCTCTTCCAGGTAATTTTATTGTCTAAATCATTTATATTTGCAAAATTCTCGTAAGATAATATTCTTACTAAACTTTGTATTTGCATAGGTTTGGATATATGAGCACTTCCCGTCTTTGGTGAAAGCCAACCCCTACATCAAAGTGGATGATAATGTTGCGATTGATAAGCCAAGAGGGCAAAGATACAGTTTTAAGGGTGGTCAAGATAAGGAAATGCCGCAACAGCTTATCAAAATCCGAATCGCTATCGACAAATTGACTGCGGATGAGGTGATATTTGATCCGTATTGAGATGCTAGAAATCAAGGTTTAATCCAAAGGAGAGATGAAGTTTGCATTATACTACGGACCCTTGTTGTGCTCCCATGGATATTCAATGTACGATCCACATCGGGTAATGCGAAAATTGGGTTACGTCCAAGAAGAACCTCATTTCGATGAAGATCAACAGTTCTTTAATGTGTTAAGGGATGACTGCACCACGTCCAAAAAAACTATTAACGTCACTTACGCTCCACCGCCAGTTCTAGTACATTGGAACGGAAGACGTGGTCGTAACATCGATGTTAGTCTTTTGGACGAGATGACCAAAGGTCATGAAGCTAATGAGAAATACATGACGTGGTACTTGGGTTGGGCTCGTCCTACAGTGATTAGGGAAATGACTGCTGAAGAATTAGCTCGTAAGAGGAAGATGGCATCGAAAGACCCAACAACAAGTCTTAAGTTCTTTGTAAGTATTTTAGAGTTGCTCTTACTGTTTTAAGATTACATTATCAAATAATTTTATTAATTATTTGTTGTTTAATTGAAAATAGAAGGAGCATTTGAAGATCCCTGTGAGGGTGATGTGTTGAGCGAGAAAAAGAGGGGAGCCTTTGTCGATTGAAGAGCAAAGCAAGCACATTAACTATGCTAGCAATGTTTACAATGAGAATGCCTATGAATTGTTCAAGCAAGCTGATACTGAAGTAAAGAGGGAAGAAAAAGCCAGGAGGGAAGCACAAGCCAAGATGAATTTTGACAAAAAGATGGCTCGTAGTGGTCGTGGTGGTGAAGGTAGTAGTAGTGGTGGTGCTCCTAAACGGGGCCGTGGTCGTGGTGGTGAATGAATGCAGTCTCTAGTTTATTTCTTTATGTTGTGGTAGACAAATGTTAAGGTTAACGGTTGGACAAATGTTTTTTTTAAGGTTTATGGGACATGTTTTCGTATTTTGGACAAGAAGTGTTGGATTTCTAGTTGTTGAATGAATGGTTTGTTTAGCTATGTAAAGTTTCAATACTTACGCCGGCATGCTTTTTTTAAGTTACATTGCCGACTAAACCAGGGCCGGCAAGGTTGTAAATTGTCAAATTGCCGGCCCTGACAGCGGAAATGGTGTAGTTACCAGGGTTGGCAAGGTAAGCAGATTAATACCTAGCCGGTTGTTTTACAGACGGCAAGGTATTATGTTATCTACCTTGCCGAGTATGTGTTGCTGAAAATACCTTCTCCTGATGCCTAAAAGCATAATAAGGTCGGCGTGGTTATAAATAACGACCTTGCCGACTATATCATAGCCGGCACGCTAATGGTCAAATACCTTTCTGACGGTTATACAGAAGAAAATCAACTCCTGATGCCTAAAATCATCATAAGGTCGGCATGGTAACAAAATTTCGACCCTGCTGGCCAAATTTAGTCGGCATATTGGGGAAACAAAGACCTCGCCGGCGAATTCAAAATTCAAATTTTTGTAAGTACAATTGCATTGATTGACTTGTACTTGGGAACTATAACGGCCAAATTTGGGCACCATCCTATAAATACACTACTTCTCTCTACAAAACAAAACACAACTATTTGCATATACTCTCCCAAGCTCGTATCATCATACACTCCATCTAAATCACCCAATAGCTCTCTACATACAACAATGACATCATTTGATTCATGCAATGTTATATATTATGTGCATGCCGACAATATGATAGCCGACATTGTAGGAAATATTTACATGCCGACCGTAAGATTGCTGGCCCAAAATAGTCGGCATATTTTTCATTCAAAGACCCTTCCGGCCTAAAAATGGTCGGCGTGTTATTCATCCGTGGACCATACCGGCTAGACTTAGTCGGCATCTTATTCAAACGTCCACCAAGCCGGTGGATCTTAGTCGGCACCTTATTCAAACCTGGACCTTGCCGACCTTTCATATTTTCAAAACTAAATTTTTTGGTCGAAATCGAACTCATAAGACAGATAAAAGGTTTAATCTACTGAATTCTCATTTTCAAAATTTTAATCTAAACTCAATTAATTAACCTAATCAGAATTTTTAGTGTTTATTAAACAAGGGCATATTATCCATTTAGAAAATACAAGGTTAAGGGGTGGCTTCTTTTACTTCAAAATATCTTGGATTTTGTCTCATTAGGTATACTCCAATTAATCTGGGTATACCCCAATCAAGCCAGGTTTAAGAAAGACGTTATTCTCCGGTGAGGGTGCTGCTGCGCTGCACAAACCTATATGGGTTGGCACGGTTTGAAAGAAAACCAGAGCCGAAAACAAAGAAGGACCGTTTTTTAATTTCCTAGAGAATTTCCTAAGGAAACTCTAGTGGGACTTAGTATCCAATGGTCCACGTGGATGGATAAACTCATTTTTTTTCATACAAGTGGGAAAAGAGAATAACCAATAAAATCGAATAAAACTATTTTCAAAATATATACATTTTTGTCATGAAGATTGAAACGGTCAGCTTTAGTTGGGACGGCAACATTAACAAAGTCTCGGTTCAACTCGAGCCAATAATTATCGTTATTTTCGACGTCAATCGATAAATTTCTAATAGTTAATCCAACGGCTATATTCCATCTTACTTATATAAATCTTTATCTATCCACTAATAAATCCACACATCTTCTATCTTTTTTCTTCTTCTTTTTTTTTCCAGAAATTCATCAAATTTCTTCAGTACATTCCTTGTTTTTAGTACTTTCAGTCATTTCAATCAAAAAAATAATAATTATGTATCCCGATTTGGAAAATGAGAAAACGCAGAAAGTTGCATTACTCTTTCTCCATTAACAATAATCGTGGATGCGTCAGTTGGATTAAATGGATAAAGATTCAGACGATGAAAGAACGATGACGAACGCCATGATACAATTATGCACGGGGAAAGTACCGCCAACTCCATAACCAAGAGAAGTATTGACAAGACGATATACGTAGAAATTTCAAGAGGAAGGACATAAACAAATGATGCATGATTATTTTATCAAGGGATGTGTGTACTCTGATAAAGATTTTCAACGTCGTTTTCGTATGCCGCAAACACTTGGTTATTATGCTTATCGGAAATCTTTGTCGGGTAAACCCTAAATTCAACTACCAATTTGATGCACAAAATGTACGAGGACATAGTCCTGAACAAAAGTCATTATATCCCTAAGGATTCTAGGTTATGGTATACTAGCGGATGCATGTGATGAGTACATTTGTATGCCTTAAATAACAACATACGAAAATCTCAAAATGTTTTGCGAAACTCTAGTTAACCATTTTGGTCCACATTTTTTATGACAACCAACACAAGATAATGTCGACCGACTAGTAGATGAAAATACGAAGAGAGGCTTTCCCAGAATGCTAGGTAGCCTTGATTGCATACACTGGTGTGGCATGGATATCCTTATGCTTGGCAAGCTCCGGACACTACTGAAAACTAGTTGTTGTTCTGGAAGTGGTGGGTTCTTATGATTTTTGGATATGTCATACTTTTTTTGGACTCCCGGTTTCAAATAACGACATCAATATTTTGCATAAATCGCCTTTGTTTGAAGAACTGAAGTATGAAAATACTAAGATGCAATTTTACTTCCAACGGCAATAACTATACCATGAGGTATTTTCTGGTGAACATAATGTATCTAGCATGGTAAAATTTAGTTCAAGCTTACGCTCAAATACCCGAAATTGAGAAGAACCGTGATAGAAGGTATTTTAACAGGAAGCAGATAACATGTAGAAAGGATACCACCGAATGAGCATTTGGAATTTTGAAGTGGAAGTTTCATATTGTGGATCATATCGTTCATTTAAACTAATATAAATGGATAGGGTTATTCTCACCTGCATCATTTTGCATAATATGGTAATCAGGAGACCCGACGGGTTACCAGTCGGACAAGTTATGCAGATAAAGATTTGAGAAAAAAAAAAGTTTAAACCCTTCATGGTGTGCCCACAAGAGAGTATAGAATGGTAAAAGAGAAAATTCAAAACAAAGGTTTATATTCTAGACTATATAAGGGAGAATCTCACTTCAAAAGAAGAAATCCTCACAGGATTTAGTTTGTTTTTATTTTTACTTTATAGGAATCATTTCAATTATTTTAGTTATATTAATGTGGTTTATTTTGTGCCATTTAATTTGCCAGATTTGGATTTGTGTAATTTGGATTAAACAAAATTTGAAAGTGACATTAAAGATTACATTGTATTTAAAACTAACTAATTACATCAATAATTTAAAACTATAACTAAACAAGTGTAATGACATAACTTTCATTTTTCATTTTCATTTTCATTTAAGTCATCTTCATTAGAATCAATGTCAACTGTTGTTGGGTGTTGTCGTGCCTTTTGTGCTTGAATCTCATCAAATACGTCTTGCCAAACTCGTATTTGTGCAGCATTCATTAATGACATGTCTATTCTCAGCATTCATTCGTCTCGTAAGGTGATTCCTTTGGTACTTGATATCCATTCAACAGATCAGGGTTGAGGATGTGGAAACAGGTTTTGTGCTTGAAACTCGTAGAGTATCTTCTCTGTCATTCTTCACGAGTTTTTCGTTGCTGCAGTTTGATTATTTATAATTAGTCATTACAACAAATGTAACCCTTTTAAAAATCAATTAAACCATTTGAATTGCGACTTACCACATCGACTTCACTATCCTCGCTCGTTATTTGATGAGTCATTTGCATCAACGTTATTCATAGGTTGATGTATTTGTTGATTGCATTAAGATGATCTGACAACCCAAAAGCATCACGTTTTTTTTATCATTCTTAGTTTCTTGACTAAAAAGCTTATGAATATTCCCCCAAAGAGTATTATGTCTTTGTTGAGACCCATTGATAGAGTCAAGGATAAGTGTTACATAATCTCTGTAAATAGCGTTATCTTCATCCAGAATATACATCGCACCGCGGATTTTCTATTGAAGCATTTTTGTGTTTGTGATGGAATAACCTTCTTTTTGGAATTTTTTTTCTTCTAATTTAGAGCTTAAGAGTTTGAAAGTGAAAGTTTAACTTAAAGTGAAATTATAAGAAATTTTGGGTGTAAAAGGTGTGATTTCAGAGTTGAAAATTATTGAATTTATAAGAAATGAGATTAGAGTCGTTAGATGGAACTAGCCGTTATTGGCTCAGAGAAGTAGAGATAAAGTCCACTAAATCTGTTTTTGTAACCAACTCACTTGTCAATCTCTCAAATCAGTTTTTAGATCAGAGATAAAGTAGAGTAAAGGATCTTCCATTTACTTGATATAAACTCATTTGGTCAAAGATCAAACCAAGATAAAGGTTATCGGAACAAGAAATCTCAGTGAAAAAAGGTCTATCAAAGCCAAAATAGTCGAAATTGCTCATCCGTTCTATTCGGTTGGGGAACTTGGAGCGAAGAGCAATGAGTTCGGACTTGGGAATTGGAAAAAACTCGGCCTAATACTCAGAAGCTATATACTAGAAACTTATGTATTGTTACTAATGAGTCATGACTTGTACCTAATTATAAAATTAAATTTTAACATTATGATGTAATTAAGTGTGTAACGTTGTTATATTGAACCTATTAATTATGTTTTTAGAGGATTTTATATTTGATAACTCTTATCTGAGGGGCAACGAGAATTTTCTTTTCTGATTTTAGGTGCATGCAAGGCCAACTCGAAGAAATCGGCAACTCGTTTTGCTCAAAAATCAATCTAAATCGGCAAAATCAACCGTTTTAATCGATGAAACCGGAAATGGCTTGGAATTGGAAATCGCATCGGTCATATGGTGAGTAGAGATTACTCGGCGACTAATCGGCCTTAGAGAGAGATTTTGACTACAATGATCCAAGCAACTTAACAACAAGAAGCAACTAGTTTGTTCGATCTTTACACAATTCTTATGTCTATGGAAATAAACAACTTGTTTCTCAGGGAATCAAGTATGCAAGAAGAATCACAAAGATCAAAAATCATAAAAAGAAAAGTCACAAGTCTACAAGTCTTCAACCTTCAATCTTCAAAGTAACCGCTGCACAAACAACTTGATTCCACTATTGATCAACACACATAGAATGAATTAAGTCTGTTAATATTGATTGATCAACAATTTTATCTACAGATCTTGAATTACTAGATCCGTAATAGTCAAATCCTCAAACAAACTTGAGTGACCTTATATCAGAAGTGAAGGACCATTGAATAAACAAGTTTGATCTCTCAAGGATAACTATATTGTTAGTGCTCAATCAAATAAATTAATCGAATGACTAAAATAACAACACGTACGATTTAGTTTCCCAACAACGGTATTATTACTAGATTCGAAGTAAACACGTATGTTTCACCTAATTGAATTACTCATATCTCTTAACAAGTTAGCTTCCCAAACAAGCTCCATTATTTATAGTGTTATAACCAAGGTTTGAGTGGAAGACAAGGTATTACCAAACTCGAAAATCCTTATGATATGTTATGAATGTTTTTTCTTTCCAAATTTGACAAATAGTATTCCAACTAATAAACCGATGTCACTCATAATTGAAAACTAATATTAGTTATCACACATCCATGTACCATAATAATATAGTAACTAGAGATATGAAAAATTCTGGGATATGGTAAATATATATTTCATATATCTAAAAGATATTGAAAAATTAGTTTTATGATCTTGCCTTTAGTATCAAAGGAAAATAATTGAACATTAAGGTATTGGAGTTTAGCACATGTTCAAAACATTATGTCGACATTATGTGAACACTTCAATATAAACATGTGCACCTCACTGTTTGCGGAAACCTAACATAAGTATATAACAGACATTTCATAAATGCCAAGTCTGTTTAAGTACAAATAGGATCGGTCCTGGTTAGATCCTGATTAGGGATCGGTTATCGATCCTGGGTTATATTTTTGTCATACGTCGGTGCTATATTAGACCCTTGTGTGGTATCGATCCTAGAATAGATCCTTGAATAACTTTTTCAATTACGAAACAATTTTCGCAAATTTACTCACTTAAACTATACTTAAATATAATTCCAAGGTATTGATTCATCCAGAAGTTCAACATATTAAATAATAACGAATTACCAATTAGTGTTATGTTATGTCGAAACTACGAATTTCATAGATGAAACTATACTTCGTAACTCCATATAATCAAGTTGAAACAACTAGTATTTCATTCTTTGATACTTTGAATATACTATAATGTCGACCAAATCACCAATACTGAAGTCATTGTAAACAAACTTTACTTTGTATGTTACTAGGGTGTGACCCGTGCCGTAACGGCACGGGATGCTATGACCCAAAACCGAGACCTTAATTCAAACGACACATTATTGTATCGCAAAATATGGTTGCCCAAGTTTACATTGTGACATAAATTTTCCATCTTGTAATCTGAATTTGCTTAATGAACTAAACTATATTCGGTTATTTTTGTCGATAAGTAAAAAATATCATTGAAATTTCTCAGTTGTTTAACATTCTTTAAAATTCGAGGGTTGTATCAAAAATTTAAAATTAATTGTTGCTAAGAAATAATATGTAGTAAACATATCAAATCTAGACCCCACTGTTTGCTAAATATGATTAGCTTTAATATGATAATCGATATACACCGACCTTTACTCCAAGTTAATTCATCCAGTTTTTGAATTTTAGAATGCATTTTTGGTTCATTTTAGGTTCTTCACTAAACTTTTATCTCGGGTATCATGTTTTGCTAATGTCAGGTTGCGATCTTAGTTCACTGTATACATATTTATTTATTTAATTTGTAAAATCTAAGTAAATTGTTGAATGAAGCCCTCATAGTTGATCGCTGTCGTAAGCGTCAAAAATAATTTCACTTTCTTACTCACTAAATTTAAATGAAGTACAAGGTAAGGAAGAGTTCGTATCCAAAGAGAGGCAATTGTTGTTATGCAATTTTCAGTTTCTAAGGTAACCAAGGGGGGATGTTTGTTGTTTTAACGAAATACTAAAGTAAAAATAAAATAGAGCAAAGCAAATAGTT
This sequence comes from Papaver armeniacum, assembly GCA_023531295.1. Classification (NCBI taxonomy): domain Eukaryota; kingdom Viridiplantae; phylum Streptophyta; class Magnoliopsida; order Ranunculales; family Papaveraceae; genus Papaver; species Papaver armeniacum. The sequence goes on along the minus strand of JAJJWW010009090.1, from coordinate 101,222 downwards.
GGAATAATCAATAAGGAGAAGATATTGGTCACGGGATAGTATCATTCACAAACATGTATTTTCATCAATGATTAGAATTGGTATTTTAATCTCTCATCTACTAATAGTCCTAGGATACCTTGATCGCAAGTCTATCCCGCTAATTCCCTGTTTTCATCACAACCACATTAAAAGATGCATGTGAATTCTTCCTAGAAAGCAACCTAAAGTGTAAAAGCACAATTAGATTTAACTCCCTAAAAGCAATAAGTTCTATGGAATAAGACTAATCAATGCAAACGAATGTGTAAAAGCACTAATCGTTGTAACAAAAGTTATGATTCACTTGTGACTAGTAGGATATATCACTACAAGCACTACCCACAATTATGCTACTTAGAATCAGGGATAAACAACTTTTTCGTATTGAAAACCCTAATATAGCTCTAGAGATGAATGTAAATCGGATTGATTCCGGACTCAACCAAACAAACTATCAAATCATATAACACTATTAATTGTGAATCACAAACAATAAAATATTGAGACAAAACTAATTCATTGAATCTTATAACATATTGAGAAATCAACTTTATCCCATAACCAATAATATGTTTAGCTACTCATAGCTATGGAGTTCATCATAAAAATATTAATTGAAAAGAAGAAGATGAACAAAAGCAAACCCTAGAAGCGTAAACAAAAGCGGCTCTCCAAAGTTCCAAGAATAATATGTGTCCAAAGTTGTAGAAACTTTCTCCTTTATAGCTCTTCTTGTTCCAAAATTAGGTCAAGCCCCAAGGGTCCAATAGAAAGAAGTCCCCCAATCCCATGTGTGAGAAAAACCCATGTGAAAACTCTGCCCAAAAACGGTCGCCGGAAAGCTGGTATTATGGATGGAATTTGGACGAAATCCGGCACCGGAAAACATCTCAGGTGACCGGCAAAGTCAACCCGGTCACCAGTCAACGAGTCAGCTCGGGTCAACTCGGTCAAACCGAGTCAAACCAGAAGTCAGGCCGAGTCAACACCGATTCAGAGAGTCAGCTATTAACCAGCTGACTTAGCTCGCTTGGCAGACCATTGCACAGGCCAGAGCTGTGCTGCACTATCATTGTGCATCACCAGTGCACTGCCAGCCATGATGGCTCTGCCTTCTTCACATCTGCAGCTTTGTCCCTTGCATACAATTCAATCATTTGCTGTAGCTCCAACTCAGTTTCTGCTTCATTTCCCATTTGCAGTATAAGCTCAAGCCATTCATCCATTACTGCAATTCATATCCTTATGCGACACAGCACATGAGTCTCCACCTTCCATTCCTGCAGTTCTGCCGTTACCAAATTCAATTCACCCTCAACTCAGACAACAACATCACTACTATCCTGTTCAGCTCTTCTTTTGCATTCTTGCATACTCTTGAGTCGCAGCCTCGCAATCAACATCAGCACTTCATTCCCACCCATCACAGCCTCAGTCTCTTCCAGCAGCTCAAGCTATCTCCTTTGCAATCCAACTCCAGGCAACAGTGCCACCACCTACAACTCAATTAAACTCCAGCATCGACAACAACAACACCAGCTGCCAGACCATTTTCCAGAATTACAGCTTTATAACCCCCTGAGTCGTCACAAATGCCGCAACCTGCTAGTTCTCTTCTCTGTCATAAGCTCAGGCCATCCAAAACCTGCAATATCAACTCTGATGCACACTACAAGTCACATGATTATCACCTGCAATCCATTTAAAATCCATGACCTGTACCTAGGCATACATCTAAGCATTAGCATCATTTGTCACTTCGAGCAAAGCACCAGTTCAAGTGTAGTGCAAATACCACCAACACTTCATAGTTCAAATCCCCGCATGTTGCATTTGTAACCATTGCAAAGATCGCTCAGTAACTCCAAATGCCAATCAAACTGGTTCAGATTCATTGCTTTCTCTTCTATTTGCAATTTCAACTCAGGCCATTCACTTAACCCTGCATTCTTCCCATGACAATCACCAGTTCAGCTACACAACATCCAGCAGCATCAACTCCATGGTCTCATATCTAAATCTTAGCATACATTTAGGTTTGCATTTCCATTCCTGACAGCACAGCTTCCTAAGCCACCTGAGCCATATCCATCTGAGTCTTGTACTGCAACAAAGAATAACAAATGCAGCATCACTTGATCCTCAAGCATGACTTCCTCTCGCAAATTCAGTTTGTAATTATAGCACTCAGCTTTGTCTCATTCAATCTCAGTTGCTTCACTTATCACAACCTGCAATGCCCTGCTACACAGCTTCATCACTGCAGCACCAGCCATTCCACTCTGCCTAGCCAACCTCAATTCCATCTCTATCTTCTTACACAATACCCATTGCAGGAAAAAGCACCATTTCATAATTCCATCTCAATCAGGCCACCATTCTTCTCTTCTTTCACAAACTACCAGTACCAGTTTTCCACAACTGTATCACCATCGAATCCCCCAAATGCAATCAAACAAAACCAAAATCAACTCAGGCTGTAACCCAACAACATCAGCATCAATAACTCCATCTGTTTGCCTTATGTCACCACCAGTAAGAGCACCACCATGACACTACCATCTACTTACTCCCAGTTCTGCAATTGCACACCAATTTCAGTTCCTGCAGTACTATTATATGTTCTTCTTCTCATCTCTTTTCTTGTGGAATCAATTCGAACCCCATCTGAATTCCAGCACCATTTCAATCATTCACTGTCTTGCTTTTCCAACCTCAAAACCCTGATTACATCCATCTCCAAGCTGCTCCAAATTCAAACCCATCTTTATGTTGAACTCAGAATCTCAACTACCACCATTCTTCACAATTTATTCTGCAGCAACTTACTCTCGATCTACTTTCAATTCATCAGCAAACCCATCTTTGTATCTGAGCTTCTCTCATCGATTCCAGCAAATTCCATCACCGTACTCGAACCAACAAATCTAAGAGCAACCCAATTTCTCGATCAACATCATCATCACCTTGTTCTATCAGTTGTAGAGATCGAATCACCACTAAATCCTAACTCTTCCTGTTGATCGATTGTAGCAACAGGCCTGGCTAATTTCTCTTCAAGTCTGCCAAAATTCAACACCTCAGAACTCGAATCTGCTCTAAACCCACCTTCAACTCAAGCGCCAGTTCAGAACCAATTTCTCAATTTCTTCATCTCTGAATCTCGATTTGGTCTTTGGCAGTGAAACTTTGGGTGATATAGCAGCAGCCTTTTTCCTTCTCAGTCTAAACAATCTCTATTCTTGATGTCAACAGCAGCCTCACCATCATCTCACCGATTCTTCAGATGTAATTCTCTCGGTTTTCAATTCAGGTGAAAATGATGAATGAGAGAAATATCTCTCGAATTTAGGTCATAAATTAGGGTAGGGTTTATGCAGTGGCACCCACATGTTATAAGGGCTATCCTGATTGGCATCCCCTTAGCCTCAGCTGGTCCATGTCTAGTATTCCTACAAATAGAGTTCCCCCTTAACCTTGGTTGGACTCCAGATAGTGTTCGCCCATGAAATGACAATTTTTGCCCTTTTGGCTCAAATAGAGTAACTTCTTCTTCTTTTCCTCCGTGTGACTCCATAGTAGCTATAAAACTCAAAACAAGCGTAAAATACATAATTTACAAGAAAAATAGCAAAGAAAGCATAACCAATAGATATTAAATGAAGGCGTATTCTACACCTATCAGTAGTATATAACTTTTAAAGGTATTTCAACTCCGTGGCTTCACACCGGTTCTGGTGTACTTTCGCCCATTCCCTTTAAGTTACATTTGTGCTTGTTTTAACGGAATAAATATTCTACATCCATGCCATTGCAGATTTGTTCGATAATCTCCTACTTCGGCTGCATTTGTTGTAGTTGCAGGAAATCCTACAATACATCCCTCACAAGAATTCATAATAATCAACCCATCTTTAAGATCAACAATCACACTTTTTATTAATTGAGTTAAAGAATTTTACAAAGAGGAAATGAAATCAAGAATACAACTATTGTTCTAGACTTTCTCTCTCCTCAAAACTTTCTCTCCACTCTAAAAAGATCTCTCCCCCTTCTTAAGCCTGTTCGACTCTTTATATAGGATATTACATAGTGGGTGACAGCTAAGTTGTCCTTTATTTTAGGATATGACTTGCGATATTCTCGCAAGTATATAAGTGTTAGATTTCACAACACTCCTAAATCTCGCTAGATCTCCACAACTTTCTCGTGTTTAGGCTGTCGTCATATGTTGCGTCATTTCTGTAACCAATCTGCGATATCTTCGCAGATTGTATTGTATAAAGATTTCGCAAAGGTATTGATGTTGCGATATTCTGATCCTACATTTGTAATACAATAAAAAAAGCTCTAAAACTTGTTACCTAACCCTGCCATTCTTAGTTAAAATCTGAAAACAGACATCAAACTTTATTTTTTTCTTTTTAAACTAAAATAATTCAAAGTAAAACATTTACCATTAGAACAATTTTTAGTAGTACAAATATAAACCGGTTAGAGAGTCTGAAATACAGTTACCAAGCATCATCCTAGTTCTCTTCACTACTACCTCTAATTGGGTAACTCTTAAAGCACTTAACTCAACTCAAGCAACAATAAAATCCACTAAAATTTCTCAAAGTAGAGCCTTTTATCCTCGTCATCATCTACGGCAGAAATATCGGCTTACTCACCATCCCATCATCGACTCTACCATATTATTGCAACCATTTCATCCTCATCACCCAGGAATAAATTCTTGTGATTATTCATGCCTATTTGCTATGATGACCATTCTGCACCCAATTCACTAGAATCCAATGAACCACACCACACGTAGGAATGAATCAAAACCCCAAACAATACCTTCTAAACAGGCCTGAACTCGTCCATAAAGTGATGTGTGAAACATTAAGTAACAACAATATATATGCTAACATTCAGTCCATACATGAAACCAAACATGTATTTGTTTCTTGCTTAGTCAACAAATCTGATAACTCGGCGCCGATAAGACTCCCTAATCATTTCTTGAATAAATTGATTAAATCTCCTATATAATCTAGGACTCTTTTCTCCATCATTTCATAATCCAATAATACTATATCTTACATTCAATCAATTAATTCAATCAATTAAGAAAATGTAATACATTGTGCAAGTTAGTGACTCGAGGATCTATCCACATGGAATGGCATGAACTTAATACTCTTGGGTATTTCGATATTCGGAATATGAAAAAAGATTTCCACGAACCATAAAAACACTTTTCCACCCGGATTTCACATTATTGACGCGGCTGAGGATTATCTGCAAGACGAAATAAATAATCAACTCCCTTTTTTCTCCAGAGTTGCTTTTATGCATAACAATCACAAATGCCCTATGAAATTAGTGCTAAAATTTGTAATTTGACAGCTCGTCACACTTCTAAACCCATTTCCTTAGGTAAATAAGTCTATCGCTTATTTCGACGGGCAGTTTAGGAACTCTTGGTCTTTATCTTATCAATTCAAATGTTTAAGCTATTTCAAATGGGAAAATATAACATGGAAACATTGGGTACAACTACAGCTGGTAGAGGTCGCACTTATTAACACAGATGATAAGTTAAACACAGCTAATGAGATTTTGCCAAAAGGAGGGGTCTTTAATGGCTATATCAATATGGGGATAATTAAAATTAGTTTGATAATCTATCAGGATCACCAAACTAAACATTTGGCAAAATTATATGTGCAAGTTTGGCATTGAGCTCAAAATACTACTTATCGTTTTTATTCGTATATTTTCTGGTGCAAAAGCACATAAAATTGGCCCCTACACTAATCATAATAATTATGAATGGCTAATCTGTATTCTCATGCCTTTTTAACGAATACAATTCTTAGCCACCTTTAGAAGGATTGGTGTTCCTCTTATTAGAATTACTATCATTAACCATGCATAATGCTTTCTCAATAATATCAACATTTAGAACTTGTGTTTCTGGCTGAAAAACTTACTATTATGAGTGGGAGAGTAAGAAATATGAGGAATAATTCTTAGCCACCTTTTATCAAATGCATATTAAAGTAAGAAAATCCAAACCCGAGATAATCTGTTACTAAGGAATAATTCCAAGCATATCCTCCAGCAAATCCATCAACCTATATTTTGAACCAACAAAAAGGAAAAAAATGATTAAAACATATTGTAATCCATCTAACCCATTAGACTACATACAATATATTGCATGATTAAATACCAATAAGAATTAGTATATTTTTTTTTCCAAGGAATCCATAGTTGAGTAGATAGCAAAATCCTAAATGGACCTCATTTTGAATGTTAATACACTGAGTCTATGGATGATTAAATGGGAATTAGCTAAATACTGGAAACTTTTTTTTTTGTAGGGTGCCAACAGATAAAAGAAAGTTCAAGACTCAGATAAAACATAAATCTTTATCGGTAGAGAAAAGGCTTAAAAGATGACGACATATAAGTTTTCAACATAAACAAAGTTCTATCGGAAATTTTCAGTCATTATCTAAGGTGACCGAAAAACCCCAAAACAATAGATTGAATTATCGATCCTTTCTTTTTTTTCCATGTAATAATACAAGGGGTAGGATCCGTTGACATGGTTATAATGACATAATCTTGACATTTTAGCGCCACTTTTTCTACCAAACCCAACCGGCAATGAACTTGAAGCTAATATTTTGACGAGATGTTCTTCTTATAAGTCTCTACACTCCCACCAAAAATGAGAGCATTCCGAAATGTATAAGACCACCATCTACCATTTTGAATATCAACCGTCGAAAATTAACGGTTTAAATTAAAAATATGTGGATGGTAAAGTTTCGTATTTCGGAATACTCTTATTTTTAGTAGGAATGTAGAGTTTTATATGAGGAACATGTCACCAAAATATTAACTTTAAATTCATTGCCGGTTTGGTTTGGTAGAAGAAAATGATAACCATGTCAACGGATTATGTCATTATAACCATGTCAACGGATCCTTCCCCATAATACAAAAATTCTTAATTTGGATATGAAAATGAGATTTGGCATGTATTTACCTGCTGCATAAGCAAATCTGTTTGTTGGGTATTGCATATTATTCTATGCCAAATGTAGTAATTTTTTTCCAGCCATTGTTTGAGTTCCTTATATTTTGGCTTGAGAATCTGTATAAATAAATAGTGAAAACATCTGTGTAAGTTCAGTCATTTGTCACCGTGAAGTCAAGCTCCCATCTTATTTAGGAGAATAAGGTTGTATGATACATGTGAAAGTTAAATAGATGGTGGAATCGTGATAATCCACCATCTATAATCCATCCACCATATATAATCGATTCAACAATCTGATAGTCGCAAAAATAGCTGAGTCGCGCTCTGCGAATCGGGCGATTAACTCAGACGAAATATTTTCTTTCCCAGATCTCGTTTTCAGGGCCTGAAGCAATTAATTCAGGTGAAAAATCTTCTCTGATTGTTTGATTTACAATGATTACTGAGTATTAATTGAAGTGTTTACATGGATTGTCCGAAAAATACTTCGATTAATCATCATAGTTCTGAAATGGATAGTTTTAGTAATGGACAAATTTTAATAAAATTCCTTCGATTCAGTTACCAGATGATTTGTTTGAAAAAAGTTTAGATCTTTGGAAGTTTTCTCTTATTGGAAGGCTTGATTTACAGAAGATCAAATTTGTTGATGCTTCAGTTATTTTAAGAAGTCAATGGAAGTTAGTGGGAGATTGTAAACTCATTCCTCTTGGAAGGTTTTTTTTTTGCAATTAAGCTTGATAATGATCAGGATAAACAATATATCAAATCTCAGAGATGGGAAGTGTTGAATCAAATATTACAGGTTAGAAACTGGGTTTACAACTTCAGTCCCGCAAATCAAAGAACTTCAAAAGCAATGGTATGGGTTAGATTTCCTGGGTTGGGATTGGAATTATGGAATGAAAAAATTTTGTTTACCATATGTAAGGAAATTGGAACTCCACTCAAGATTGATAATGCTACAGCTAGATGTGAGGTTGGATATTATACAAATATTTTGGTTGAAGTTGATTTTTCTCAGCATATTCCTAGTAAAGTGTGGATTGGGACCAAATATGGAGGCTTCTTTCAGGATGTGATGATTCCAGATTGTCCAAAATTTTGATCCTCATGTAAGATTGTAGGACATTTGAACTCTGAATGCAAATTTAAGAAAAACACATAACAAGAAAAACCTGTGGAAAGTGTTCCTAAAAATGATCAAAGAAGGGAGCAACAAGTACCTTTTGATATTTGTAACCCTGTCATACATGAAGATTCAGTAGTAGATTCAATTAAGGATGTTCAAACCAATTCTTCAAATGTGAAAAATATTTCACAAGGAAGCAAATTCAGTGCTCTAGAAAATGTTCCTCAAGAAGAGGTACTTGAAGAGGTAATTATGAAACTCCTAAAATTGTGAAAGTTGTTGAAGCAAATACCTTGGATAACAGTACTGTCAAATTTATTAATGGTACAAATGGTAAAGTAGAAGAGATTCCAATCCAAGTTACTTCTTGGGCTAAAGTAGTTGAGAAGGAAATGGTTACATCTACTTCAACTTGTACTTATGCTTCAGTTAAAGCTCATAAAAGTCCTAATGCTCCTTCAAAGGTAAGTGGTTAGATTCCACAAAACAATAAGTATAATTTTAGAAAACAACCTGGTAAAGGGGGAACTAAGGATCCCCATCTTAAACAATGAAGATAAGTTTTTGGAATATCAGGGGCCTAAGAAGAGTAAGAGCCCAGGATAAACTTTGGTCTTTAATCAATCAATTTAGTCCTTCTTTAGTTTGGGTTGCTGAGCCTAAAGTTGTTTGTAGTTCTTCTTTCTGTAGTAAATTGAATCTTCCTGTTATGGAAAAAATGGTCATACATAATTCTAGTCATGGTATGAAAGGAAATATTTGGTTATTCTGGAACAAAAGTATACAACATCCTCAAGTTATTTCAGTTTCTAGTCAGATGTTAGCTGTAAGTGTTGGAGATGTGTTGGTGTATGGTGTTCATGCACATGTCAAAGTTATTCAGAGAAGGTTTATGTGGTCAGAAATGAAGATTATAAGTGATCTTAATAAACCTTGGATTATTTTAGGTGATTTTAATGCAGTACTCACTCATGATGAGAAGGTGGGTGGTAGAGTCGCTAACAGAAATTCAATGTTAGACTTTAATGATTGCCTAAATCAGTGTGAGTTATTGATAGGGTGTAGAATACATCCTATTCATTATCTATTGTTTATGATTTCTTTGTTATTTTTCTTGTAAATTATGTATTTTACGTTTGTTTTTGAGTTGTTAGTTACTCTGGAGTCGCACGGAGAAAAAGAAGAAGAAATCACCCAATTTGAGCAAAAAAAAGGCAAGATTGTCATTTCATGGGCGAACACTATCTGGAGCCCAGTCAAGGTTAAGGGGAAACTCTATTTGGAGAAGCACTAGACACAACCAGCTGCGGTTAAGGGGTTGCCAGTTAGGATGGCCCTTATCTAATGAGTGGGGTGGTCCCTATCCCTGGGGTGTAACATCCACCCAAACTATCCAACCCTAAATCGAGAGATTTTACTTCTCTCAATCATTCATTTTTATTACACTCCACTGAAATTGAGAAAGAGAGAAAGCGACCACCGTCCGCTGCGTTGGTTCCGAGAGACCAGATCGAGACATAAGAAGGCAGCGATGATGATTGACGAGCTCGTGGTGAAGAAATCAGAGAAGAATTTGAGATGAATTTCTATATCTCAGAAGATGGAGTTCGAATAAAAAAGGGGATCTGTGGGTTTCATTTGAAATCAAAAGCAGATGGAAGAATTGTTCACCGTGGCTGAGACGAAGAGTAAAGAAGAAGGGATCGGTGGTACAATTGTTAATGGTTGAATTGAATTCAGGGGTTTGTGGCTGTGTATCTGAGATGGTAAAGATGGTGGCGTTGAATCACAAATTGATATGAACACAGGGAGAAGAAATTGAAGATAAATACAGGGAAGTAATGCTGCTGCGAATGGCTTACAAAGGCTGTAAACAGAAATTGAATTGGGGTTTCTGTGTTGTTGAGGTTCTGATTGAGATTTGAGTTCATGGAAGAAATGGGTTTCTACAGTAATAGGGTTTGGTTGATTCATGGAAGCTAGGGTTTTCTGAAGAAGCTATTGATGTTGATTTTGAGCAGATCGGAGAGTTGAGTTCAATCTGAGAAGAAACTGTGAATGGTTGGCAGTTGCAAGTATTGCAGGCATGGAATGAGTATTGCAGGTTATGTTAGGATGGAGTTTGAATGAATAGTGGAGTTACTGAGTTACAGTTGGTGCTAGAATGAATGTAGATGGACCTGGAATGTAGCAGGTGGGCCTGATATGGACTCAGGGTTTGCTCGAATCACAATTGCAGAGAAGAATATGAAGATTGGCTTCAGGTGTAAGCTAGAGATGATATTGTGGAAAATGGTGATTTTGATAAGAGGGAATCTGTAATGGAGGAGTTCGGTTGTGTTGCTGCAGTTAGTGAGCTATAGAGAATGCAGCTGGTGATGCTCTGGTGCTGAGATAGCTGTTGCAGTAGCGAGTTGCGAATGGTGGGAGATTGTTATTGGCAGTGGATGATTGGCAGGAAGAAGAGTTGGTGATTGCAGGCTTGCACCAGCCAAATGAAGTAGTGTGTGTGCTGGTAAGGAATGCAATTTAGAATGCTTGCAGGGATAAGATGGGTGATAAGATTGCAGTGACGCAATGGAGTAGTTAAATTTTGAGTGAGCTGCAGGTGCCATGTGTTGCTCATCAGATGGGGAAGCTATGATGGTAGAGAAAACATGGGCCTGAGGAGGAACTTACAGGAGCAGCTTCAGTCAGAGAATGGCACTGGTGTTGTTAATGATGGTTTGGCAGTTGACGTATCTGGAAGATGTGGTGACTGTTATGAAACAGTTACAGTTATGAAATTGCAGGATGCACAGCCATCATGGCTGGATATGAGCTGGTGAAGCACAAAGATAGTGCAGCAGAAGATATGGCATGTGCAATGGTCTGGCCTGGCCAACTTGACCGAGTCAGATAGCTGAATCGGTGTTGACTCGCCTTGACTCTGAGTTAACTCGGTTGACCTGACCGAGTCGTCTCATTTGACCGGTGACCGGGTGGACTTTGCCGGTCACCTGAGAGACTCTTCCGGTCACTTCTCTGGCCAATTTCCGGCCACAATACCAGTTTTCCGGTGACTATTTTTGGGACATATTTTCACATGGGTATTCCTCACATATGGGCTTGGTGGACATCTTGTTATTGGACTTTGAGCTTTGAAGACTTAGTTTTGGAAAGAGGAAAGCTACAAAAAGAGAAAGTCTTCTACTTCTTTGGGGATGACGTATTATTCTTGGAACTTGGAGAGAGCCGCTTTTGTCTACGCTTCTAGGGTTTGCTTTTGTTCATCTTCTTCTATTCAATTAATATTTTTATGATGAACTCCATAGCTATGAGTAGCTAAACACATATTATTGGTTATGGGATAAAGTTGATTTCTCAACATGTTATTTGAATCTATGAATTAGTTTTGTCTCAGTAATTTATTGTTTGTGATTCATTATTAATATTGTCATATGATTTGATTGTTTGTTTGGTTGAGTCCGAAATCAATCCGATTTACATTCATCTCTATTGCTAGATTAGGGTTTTCAATACGAAATAGTTGTTTATCCCTGATTCTAAGTAGCTTAGTGTGGTTATTACTTGTAGTGATACATCTTTATAATTGCATATGAATCATAACTTTGGTTAAATTGAATTAGTGCTTTTACACGTTTGATTGCCTTGATTAGTCTTATTCCAGAGAACTTAGTGCTTTGAGGGAGTTAAATCTAATTGTGCTTTTACACTTTATGTTGATTTCTAGGAAGAATTCACATATGCATCTTTTAATGTGGTTGTGATGAAATCAGGGAATTAGCGGGATATACTTGCGATCAAGGTATCCTAGGACTTTTAGTAAATGAGAGATTAAATTATCAATTCTAATCATTGATGAAAATACATGTTTGTGAATGATACTATCCCGTGACCAATATCTTCTCCTTATTGACTATTCAAAATTACTTTATTGCTTTCAATTATTTTTATTGCTTAGATAAAACAAAAATCCCCCCTTAGTTACTTTAGAAACTGAAATTTTATAACAACAATTGCCTCTCTGTGGATACGAACTCTTTCTTATCACGTACTTCATTTATATTTAGTAGAGTGAGAAAGTAAAATTATTTTTGCTCGGCTGACAACCTATCAGTTATTGCAAGCTCCCAAAAATGGTTTACAATATTCATGGTCTAATTGTCAACATGGAAGCATGAGAATTTTATGCAATTTAGACAGGGTTGTGTTTAATCAAAAACGGTTGCAGCTGTATAGTGATTGGGGGTATAAGGTTGGCATGAGAATAGTCTCTGATCATGCACCTTTGTTAGGAGGATGTGCTAATATTCCAAAGCTAAAAAACGCTCCAAGGAAGTTCCAAAAAATATGGCTCAGTCATCCAGAATTTATGCAAGCTGTATCAAATTGTTGGTCTCAAAATGTGGTGGGGGATCCTGCTTTTCAGTTTCTACTGTAGTTGCAGGAAATCCCACAATACACCCCTCACTATATTTTGTTTAACTAATCCATTCAGAAGATAATAGATGAACAATTATGAATATTTATTAATAATTTTCTTAATATGTTTACACAGGAAAATGGAATTACACTTAAGATCTTACTAACATTCGCTCTGTTTCTCTCTCCTAATGACTTGCTTTTCAATCCAAAAAGAAAAAAACCCTTACAACAGATTACTCATCCCTTTATATAGGGTAATACATAGTGAATGACAATAAGTCATCCTTTATTTTCGGAATGTCTCGCGAAGTGTCGCAGCGTACAAGTATTCGTATTCGCGACACTTCTTAACTTTCGCTTGATTTCATATCTTCCTATCGTCATCCAAAGGTCATTCATATTTGACCCTCTGCGACTCACTCGCAATGTTGTTATCCGTTGTCTTCGCGAATTGTTGTTGTGGCGATATTATGATCCTACATCTTGCCTCTTCTCATGTCTTCTCTGCGAAGGAGAGAATGTCATGAGAATCAATATTTTTGAACTGCCGCAACCGTTTATCTGTACTTGTTTTAGTTTCATCTTTCCATATGGACTTTATTACATATGTCTACTCCTCCATTCTATTCCTGACACGTCTCTTTCAATCGTTTATTCTTGACCATTCACGTCCCTTCTCACATTAAATGCTCTCGTTTCCCCCGAGGATGTTTCTCTCTATATATATTTTTCATATCTTTCTCTTTTCCTCTTTCGTCTTCTCTCTGCAACTTTTCTTTTATCTTCTTCTTCCACAAGCTGCGCTTCTATTACTGCAAATCTTCGATCTTTTTTTATCATATCTTAATCTTCGATTCTTTATCCATTCCCATATTGATAATGGCTTCACTTAGTCGTATGTACAAACCTCACTTTATTGAGACTCAGAAAAAGTTGCAGGATAAAGGTTTCACCCTTTCTACCATTCCTAATCTAGAATGTTCATCTATACTCACTGCCAAGCTTTTTTCTGATCATCAATGTGATGATCACAAGATTATTGTTTCTCTAGGTCAACTTCTCGCAGGACTTCCCATTCCTTTGTATGATCCTGAGATGCCGCTCTTTTATGAAATCCTTTCCCATCCGAACTTCTCGCGAGCTGTCTATCAATTAAGCGGCGATTGTATCCGATTACAACTTGAGTTTGCCAGTCGTGGTGCTGGCAAAGGATCTCTATATCCTAACAGTGTCAGACACCCCGAATATGTAAATTTAGAAATAATCCCTGAGAGATACACTGCAGAAAACTTTTTTGAAAATTATGAAGTAATAGGCATGAGAAATAAGAAATCTCGCTGGGGCGCTCGGTTGAAGAGAAAAGATAACATCCCTGAGGATAAATTACTCATGCAAGATATCGACTGGCATTCGGGTAAGAATACTACTCCTCGCCACTCCAAAGATGAGAGGTGGTGGGTTGTACCTTTGCTCTTAAGTGGACCTTACATAGCAGGTTCGCATGTACTCCATGCAAATCTCGCAGTCTATCATCCTTGGGAATTTAAGTGGCCCAAGAAGGCGGAAGAGGTATGTCCCCACAGTTTGCTTTAGCAATCCCTCCTTCCTCTTGTACTCATTGAGTTTGTAAATTTTCCAGTTGTCAAAACTGAGGAAAAGTTACAAGGCAAATCCACTGGCAAGTACCTTGGCAATACTTCGATCGCTTACGGATGAAGTAAGAAATATCTTTTTTATGTTATTTAACAATATTGTTGCCTCTATTTCTTATCTTCATTTGTATGCGAAGGTTGACGCCGAGGAAGTGATAGCTGCGAAAGTTAAAGGCAAAACTAAAGCCAATGCACGCAAGGATAAGTCTTCTGTTCCACCATCTAAGAAGCGAAAAACTCAACCTTCCTCTCATCTTAGCTCAAGTTCTGAATCTTCCGATGAGGATGATAATGATAATGTTTTGGATTCAACTTTCCAAAATGAAGCTCAATCGGCCAATTCTCCTATGGATCAATTGTTCAGCATCTTCTCGGATTCTCTTCAAGGAATTGGAGATACTCATCTGACTTCTATATGCGAGAACCTCGCCACCATATGTAATGCTACACTTTCTGGATGGCAATGACTCTTTCAAAGGAGTTTCTAGATCTGTATCCCCTAGCTTCTTAAATGCACTTAATTCGTTGGTATGTTCGAACTCATATTTCTCCTCCAACTTCGCTTTTTAATTTATATCTTAATAACCTTTTTATCTTTCTTCGCAGTGGAAAAACTTCTTTTGTGGTTGCCTCGGATCTTGAGAGGAGGTATAACGTTCAATTGAAGAAGAATACTCAATTTTGCACAAGGATCAAAGAATTAGAAGTTGAATCTGCGAGATCTCGCGAAAAGATCCAACAATTGGAACGAGTTTTACGCCCCGGAAGGACAAAGTTACAACTCTCCAGAATGCTAATCAGCAACTTTATGGTATAAAATTTTTTCTCTCTTATTATTTTCATTTTATCAATTCCCTGTTGCTACCTGACTTATCACTTTCGCAGATGTATATAACCTCTCCGAAGAAGCTATTCTTCTCCATTCATTTCCTGAGCCTATGGATAATGACACTCTTCTCGCTCATCTCAACAACTCTTTAAGTAGTTCGTCAAGCAGAATTAATTCTCTTTCATTAAATGAACTCCAAACCAAGCACCGCCTCTTAGAAATTGAGCACAGATCTAGTTTAAGTACAGCCAACCAGTTTAAACAAATGTACCTCGAGTCTCATGAGGAAACCAAAATTTTAAGGAAGAAAATTAGTGACCATATAGATGACAAAGATCGCATTGCTAATAATGGTGCCCAGGCATTAGCAACATTTCAAAAGTCCCTTCTCGAAGTGCAAATGGAGCGAGATGAATTGCTTCGCCAGAACTCCTTACTTAGTGAGCGAGAAAATCAAATTCGTTCACTTCTTATTATAAATAATGACGATGAATTCGCTTGGGCTGCGAAAATCTTAGATAATGCCAGGAATAACTTAGGTGTTGATGTTAGTCTTCATACCGAGCATACTTCCTTGGTTAAAGATATAATATCTGACAGAGAAGGTTATTTATTATACCTTACTGTTTCTTACCTCTGTAATATTGCTGTTGAGTTGTTAATTTATCGTAATTTATTTGCAGAGTCCGAAAAAAGATTTCAAGCAAGGATTGAAGAACTTGAATCTGAGAAAGCACAGCTCGCAAAGAATCTTACCCTTCGCGAGAATAGATATTCCAAGCTGAAGAAACAATTTCAAACTACCGTGGCGAATTTTAATAATGATGCCGTTCGTTTTCGCAATGAAGCCATGGAGTATGTTTGTAATGATCACAAAATCCCTCTTTGTTCATATCCTTGGCTTTCCGAAGAAGTTCCTGAGAATTTGCCTGTCTCGGACGTTTCTGATAGTGAGGCCAGCGAAAAAGAAAACTCTGGCGACGAGAATAATGAAATTGAAGGATCAGATAGAGGAGAAGAATCACCAAAGAGATAATTCTTTTTGTTTCTTTCGCTGCCTGTAATATCTGTACATTTCTGTATCTCTTTTTTGTAAACTTCTTGAGTTTATTGCCCATAAATTCAATCTTCATTCCCCTTTCTTGGCAGTTTTTTCCTTTTTTTCCTTGTAACATAATTGGCTAACATTATTAATGTATAACTCTTTCATTGGAAGATGGATAACAATATTTCGTCTTTTCCATTCCCATATTTGCCTCTGTTATGCATCTTCATATGAAAGAATGAAATTTCTGAGATTCGCTCTTTCTTCCTCTGACCAGGAATGATGTTTAAATTTATAATTACGACGAGGTCGCAAGTGATTTTTATAAAAGAAGAAATCTATTGATCTCGCCTTATCATTTTTGGTGGTCTTCTAAGCTTGACCTTCCTAAGTAAAGGTCTTACTCTGCCACCCCTTATTGCGACAAGGTCGCAGGACGTCTTTACACTTGCATGCAAAAACCCATTGACCTTGCCTTATCATTTTTCAAGTATTTTTGCCTCTGCAGGATATTTTGCTTGCGACAATATGACAGGCCTAAATATTCTTGCGAAAATAAAGCCCCGTGACATTGCCGTCTTGCGACGAAATCGCAGGACGTCTTTACACTTGCATGTAAGGACCCATTGATCTCGTCTTACCCTCGCGTTAGTATTATTGCCTCTGCAGGATCATTGCACAAATATGACAAGCCTAAGTTTCCTTACGAAAACAAAGCCTCGTGACATTTGCGTCTTTGGCACTTATCAGCTCCCTAATGGAGGGTGCCGCCCTTATCATCTCCCAAGATGCCCCTTCAAGGAGGCGTACATCGGCCATACAAGGCTAGCTCCTCCCATCCGGTCTTAACAACAACCAGTTGTTTTCGCAACCTCTTATCCCTTATACCTATAGAGTTTATGGTTACAAGGCTGCACCCTAAGTGGAGTTTTCTTCGGGCCGAGTGCAGCATGCGCCAAGACTTGTCAAGAGTGGTAAGGAAGTTCCATGCTCCCCGCACTCTTGACTCAACCGGGTACCTCGGCGCCTTGATCATACGCTGACTCCTTGAAAGAGACCCTCGGTCGCCCAACCTTGTATAACCTACATATATAGTTGGGAATCCAAGGTACCTCTTCCTGATAGGCTTTCATGGGCCCCAAATCTGCATGACCCAGGTTCCGGGGCGGTGTAACCTTTTACCCGAGCCATGTTAAGAGATACCCCCTTATATGACGCACTTTAGGTCTTACATTTGCCTCTTACGAAATGTAATTCGCGAACTAGGTGTACGCCATAAAGGTTCGTCCCATTCATTTACTCATTCATTGTTATTAAATCATTCAATCATTCATATTTAATTGATGTCGATATTTAATTTGCGAAGACATCGCACAATCTTTGTTTCATTCATTTTTCTCTCGGATTCTTGTACATTCTTCTTGTCGAAATTCTCACATATCATTTCTTCTTTGTCTTGCCTTTGATATATCTTTGTCGATTACTTATCACAGACCATTCAGTTTACTTTTTATGCCTTTTGTTCATTGTACTCTTTGCCTCAGCGTTATCCCAATCCTTGAAGGACTCCTTTCCATCGTAACGTTCGCCTGCTTCCATGCATTCATCTGCGGCACTTCGCGATGTTTCTACGGCACTTCACGATGAACTACAACCAATTATTTTTGCAGCATCGTAACATTCGCCTATTCTTGCGGCACTTCGCGATGCTTCTTCATTTCTTATCTCTATAGTATCCATCATCAGCTTCTCTTTTCTCTGTTCATCTTTGATATTCTGTTTCAAACCTTTCCTTTTAGCATTTCTCTCTTCGCAACTCTCTACGTCAACCTCATAACATTTCTGACCTTCCTTCCAATCTCCCTTTATAATTCCAATACCATTTGGATGGGGAAACTTTATACATTGATGGTATGTTGATGCTACTCCCAAGATTTCGTGCAGCCATGGTCGCCCAATTAATGCGTTATAAGGAGATTCCACGTCAACCACGCGAGAATAAAATGTCACCGATAATCCTTGTAAAGGTATCCTCATGTGAACCTCTCCTTTAGGTTTGTTCGCTGTCTTGAATTAAAACCGTAGATTTTGTACGTTGAAGGAATCAAATTTTCATCCTCTCCACCCATAGTCTTATAAGTATGGTAAAACAGAATATTCACCGAACTTCCAGTATCTATTAGGATTCTATTGATTGCCCAACAATTTTCTGCTTCGTCATCTTCTCCATCAACTGGTCTTGGATTAATGTCTAGTCGCACCACCAACGGGCTATCATGTGCTTCTCTTCCTTTGGGTACTTAAATCTGCGGAGAAAGAAATAATTTTTAGTTGCCAATCTTTCAATTGCGACTTTCTCGCCAGGTTCATCACTTCTTTGTTATGAAAATCTCTTGCATATACTCTACTAAGCACGTTATCGTGAAAATCTTCAATTGTACGATATGAATGAACGATAGAATTGCAAAATAGATTTTTGGCCTTTGTTCCCACTTCTATTACAAATGCTTCTTTTCCCTTCTTCGAAACTGTTCTTTGCACTTCTGATGGTGATGTTGTTAGTACTTGCTTCCCTTTCTCTTCATCTTTTAGAAAATGAGTCAACTTCCCGATCAATCATTCGAGAATGATTCTCTTTATGTTTCTACTTGCATCATTTGTTAGATGTCCATGAAAGCGATGGTAAGAACAATATTCATGACTTCGTCACTTGGTGGTGGTTCACTCCCCGCATTCCATGGTGGTGGTACGTCCTCCATTACAAGTATAGCTTCCTAAATTTTTTCCACACTAGCATTTAGTGGTGGCATTCGATTCTTCCCATACCACTCTGCGATTTCTTGGCCCTCCATGGTTATTATGCCTTCGTCCTCCATAAGTTTCTTGCATATGATCTAATCTTTGAATTTTATTATTGTTGTCGCGGTTGTAGTAGTTCCTTTCTCTATCAAACTCCTCCTGATCTCGGCTCCCCATAGCCACTATTTTCTCTAGCGTTGTCCATCATCACTCGTTTTCCGGTTGCCCTTGCGAAGTGGTCGCCACCGAGTTTAAAAATTTTGGTAATAAACTTGCATTCGCAGCGTTCGAACTTGTATTCGCAACTGGGTATGATTCCATTTCATTTTGTCTTTCTTCTAAAGCAATGTATTCTTCTTGGAGTTCTCGCAGCTCAGCCATCGTAATCGTATTTTTAATTCTCGAATATTTGAATGTATAACAAACTTGTTGCGAATGAGCATTTACAAATGATAAAATGAGATATCTTTCCTCTACCCTTCCTACCATTTCACCGCACATTGTCCTCCATCTCATTGTCGATGTCTTAAACTCTCGCCAACTCTTTGTTTCAATCCGAATACATCTTCAATTCCCGGTCGCGTGGAATTGTTACTTATATACGCTCCCAAGAAAATAGTTTGTAAATGGTTGAATGATGAGATTGTGTTTCTCGGTAATCCTTCAAACCATTTCAGAGCTTCTCCAATTAAGCTTGATGCGAAGTATTTGCACAATATGGCATCATGATTCTCCCATTGTAACATACATCTCATATAAGCCTTGATGTGTTGTATCGCATGTGTTGTTCCATCGAAAATGTTGGTTAATGCAGGCAGATTGCATTTAGGTGGTATTCCTCCCATTTGTACTTCTATTGTGAAAGGAGTCTTCGCAGCTTTCTCGATGGCTTCATCCAACCTGTCTTCTTCCTCCTTCCTTCCTACTATTTAACAATTTTCTCATTTCTCGCCAATTCTTTCAAGATTTGCTCATTTTCCTCGGGATTTGATTCTGCACTGGTCTTTTTAGCTCGCCTCTCGCCTCCTACGTTCATGCCTGTTTTGGCCTTCTTGTTCACTATTTTCTTCTCTCCTTTCTCTGCGACTTTCTCCTTCGTATCTTTCATCAATTCGCACACCATTATATCTATCGTTCTCTCTTCTGGGTTCTCTATCAACTCTCCTCTGCATCCTTTCGTATTCTCCATTGGTATTTCTATTGACACGATTTTGTGCTCGCCTCCTTTCTCGGTTGTCGTGATTATTTTGTCGGATTGCTTCTTCCAATTCTTGGTTTTCCACTTCGCTCTTACTCTCTCTCTCTCGGGCTAAGCGTGCTTGTTCAGCATAATGTTTCTCAATGTCGTCCACAATCTCTTTTTGCCTTCTCAATGCTTCTCTTCCGTGCAGTATTGCTCTTCCTTCAAATGGCCGGATCATTTGGCCCCGAAATCGCCTAGCTCCCCGATTTTCTTCACTCTGCTCATCTTGGAAATTCTCGGGATGGGGAATATAACGATCTTCTCGCGTCCTCTCTTCTTTTTCGTGATGTTACGATCCGAGATTTTGTGCTTCCCGTTGGTTTTCTACCTCTGTAATTTCATTGGTAAGGCTCTCCTTCTTTCTTCCCTAGTCGATCTTGAACTCAATCTCGCAGTGCTTCTCGATCTTCTATTTTGCAATCTCATATTTTCCATTCTTAATTCATGATTCTGTCTTGTCAAATTTGCTCGCTCTTACGCACTCTAGTCGCCTTTCTTCATGTATTGTTTGTCTCAATGTTTCCAATCTTTGTGATTTCTTCATTTTCTAGATTCATTTCTTGGTCTCCTCCTTCTTGTCCGTTATTCATCAATCTCGCTTCTCTTCTTCCCTTTCATCCTCGAATTCGACCTCCAAGTATGTACACTTACTCTATCGTAATCCACAGTTTCATTTGTTATCGGAGGAATTAAATGTCAACATGATTTTCTTCATCATTTCTCATATTCACCCTTGACGATTCTCCTTGTTCAATTCTCCTTTCTCCAAGAAGTCTTCCACTTCTTCTCACAGGTTGTTCAAGTACATTTCTTCTTCTAGCCATTTCTCTTTTAATAAATCTTTTGAAAATTATCGCATTCAAATTCTTCCAAATCTCTAAGCCAATCTTTTTTTTTTTTCACAAGTTTCTAGCGCCAATATGTAGTTGCGAAATCCCACAATACACCCCTCACTATATTTTGTTTAACTAATCCATTCGAAGATAATAGATGAACAATTATGAATATTTATTAATAATTTTCTTAATATGTTTACACAGGAAAATGGAATTACACTTAAGATCTTACTAACAT
Source organism: Papaver armeniacum (assembly GCA_023531295.1). NCBI lineage: Eukaryota > Viridiplantae > Streptophyta > Magnoliopsida > Ranunculales > Papaveraceae > Papaver > Papaver armeniacum. The sequence continues at coordinate 79,954 of JAJJWW010009090.1, read as the reverse complement.
TCGCTCTGTTTCTCTCTCCTAATGACTTGCTTTTCAATCCAAAAAGAAAAAACCCCCTTACAACAGATTCACTCATCCCTTTATATAGGGTAATACATAGTGAATGACAGCTAAGCTGTCCTTTATTTTCGGGAATGTCTCGCGAAGTGTCGCAGGCGTACAAGTATTCGTATTCGCGACACTTCTTAACTTTCGCCAGATTTCATATCTTCCTATCGTCATCCAGTGCGTCATTCATATTTGACCCTCTGCGAATCACTCGCAATGTTGTTATCCGTTGTCTTCGCGAATTGTTGTTGTGGCGATATTATGATCCTACATCTACACAAGTTGAAGGAGTTAAAAAAAAAGTTCTCAATACATGGAACTGGGAAGTCTTTGGTGATGTTCAAGTAAAGATTAAGGAAGCTGCAGATAAAGTAAATTTGGCAACTCAAATTTCAGATGCTAATCTATTTGATGAGGATGCTCTTGCTAATTTAGTTCAAGCTCAAAATGAACATGCAAATAGAGAAATTCAAGCCAATACTCTGATGAGGCAAAAAGCTAGAGTCAAGTGGATAAAAGAAGGTTCAGCTAATACAATTTTTTTTTCATACTAAAATGAAAGTTAGAAATGCCAAAAACATGATTAGTGAGCTTGAAGACAATGATGGTAATGTAATTGCATATCAAGACAAAATAGTTGAAGCTTTGGTTGATCATTTTCAAAAGAAGTTTGAGTTTCAGCCTGTGAGTGAAGAAGCAAATTTGCTAGATGTTATACCAAAAATCATTACTGAAGAAGATCAACAAAAATTAGATATACTTGCAGAAGAGGAAGAGATTAAAGATGCCATTTTTGACATGGATCCAGAGAGTGCTCCTGCTCCTGATGGTTTTTCTGGTATCTTTTTTAGAAATTGTTGGAACATTATCAAAAATGACTTGGTAGCAGCTATCAAATTCTGTTGGAGGAGAAGATTTATATCAAAAGGGATGAATTCAAGTTTCTTATTCTTATTGCCTAAGACTCAAGGAGCTAAAACTGCTAATCAATTTAGGCCAATTGGATTAAGTAATGTGGTTTCAAGATCATTACTAAGATAATCACCAAAAGAATGAGTGGGCTTATAGAAAAGTTAATATCTCCTCAGCAAGCAGCTTATATCAAGGGAAGAAACATACATGAGCAAGTTTTTCTTGCTTCTGAGCTGGTCAATGAGATGAAATTCAAAAGAAGGGGAGGCAATGTAGGAATTAAACTTGATATTTCGCAGGCTTATGACTCAGTAAGTTGGGATTTTCTTATTAAAGTTCTTTTGAAATATGATTTTTCTGAATCTTGGTGTGAGTGGTTATTCATTCTATTCAAATCAGCAAGGATTTCTTTGTTAGTTAATGGAAGCCCATGTGGATTTTTTCTGTGGGGACAGGCTTGAGACAGGGAGATCCACTCTCTCCAATTCTCTTTGTTCTGATGGGGGATGTTTAAGCAGAAACATTTCTGCTTTGGTGGAAAGGGTGAGATGCAACCAATGGTAATGAAGAATGGAATACATCCTACTCATCTGTTTTTTGCAGATGATGTATTCATATTCTATAATGGAGGTAAGAAGAGTCTTAAGAATTTTTTTAAACTACTAGATGAATATCAAGTTGTTTCTGTTCACATCATTAACAAAAACAAAAGTAATCTCTTTGTGGATGGTACTTCACACATAAGAAGACAATTGATTAGTAACATGATACACATGGAAGTGGCCAAATTCCCTGACAAATATTTGGGGGTATATCTTGCTCCAGGAAAAGTTACATCTGCAATGGTTTGGCATATAGTTGAAGTGCTTCAAAGCAAATTGGAAGCATGGAAAGGTAACTTACTATCTTTTCATGATAGATTGGTGCTAGTTAAATCTGTTCTTTGTAGCTTATCTATCTATAACATGTCAGTTTATAGATGGCCTTCTTCTGTGATTAAGATATGTGAAAAAATTATAAGGAATTTCTTGTGGACTGGAGATGGAGACATAAGAAAATTCAAAACACTTTCATGGAAAAAAGTTTGTACCCCTTATGAGGAAGGTGGTCTAGGTATTAAAAGACTAAAAGTTGTCAACCAATCATTGTTAATGAAACTCATATGGAGAATTTTAAATTCAAATGAAGAATGGGCACTGTTTTTATCTGCAAAATTTCAAGATAGATATGGTCAATGGACATCAAATTGGAGACAATCCACAATTTGGAAAGGACTGAAATGGGCATGGAATGCTTTAAAAGATGATATCAGATGGAAATTGGTGATGGCTCACATATTTTAGTTTGGTTTGATATTTGGTTGGGGGAAAATCCATTGATAAATGACATTGGTTATAAAGAATATGTCAAGCACAACATTGGTCTGAAAGTGAATGCGCTTTTATCTGAAGGTCAGTGGAACATTCCAGTTGAACTGCAACAACTTGTCTCCAATCATCATTTGTCTGCTGTTCATGGTGGTGTTGATATAAGATTATGGAATGCTGGTAAAAATGGTAATTTCTCAACTCATTCTGCAGTTGAAAGAATAAGATATCATGAGCCAGTTTTGTCATGGACAAAATACATTTGGCAGCATTTCCTTCATTCTAGTATTGCCAGCAATGTATGGAAGCTGTAACAAGAAGTCTATGTAGATGATTCTATCATGGTGAAGAGGGGATTTGAAATGGTTTCAATCTGCTGCATTTGCTGTGAAGATCAAGATAATATGAATCATACTCTCTGGGAGTGTAAGTTCAATATTGCAGTTTGGGATTGGTTGACTATGGTTTTTAGATTTCCAAAGCCTAAATCATTTGCAGATATTTTTCAGGTGGCAAAACACAAAGGTAAAATGGTAAAACAGATATGGATGACAGTTGCTTGTGCTACTATGAAAGAGCTATGGTTTCAGAGAAATGCCAAGCTTTTTGGTGAAATTAAGCCTAATCTTAATAGGTTTAAAAGCAGAATCATTCAGCAAGTTCATGAAGGTAGTTACAGAATGACAGCAAGCAGATCTGGGCTCACATATGAGAGCCAAATCATGTTTTTTTTTTCTAAATTTAAAATTCTGTTAGCTTCTCTTTCTTGAGTCTGTAATTTTTGTTTTGTTTTTATGTAACTGCCTTGATTCAGTCCTGTTTTAGTCTTGTGACTTTGTTTTTCAATCAATAAAAAATGTGATTCAACAAAAAAAAAAAAAAATCTGATAGTCGGCTTTGTGTTGATACGAAAGAGAAAGAGAGAAACCCTCGTAGGATGGTCGCTTGATACAAAAAAAAGGAAAAAAAAAAAGTGAAAAAACCAAACACAAAACTAAATCGAAATAGGCATAGATGTCTTACCTTTAAGATAATCGAAATAGGAAGTACATGCTCAATGCTAAGAAAACCCAACCTGCAGTGAAACGTGACTGAATTAGATCAACCAAAATCCACATTTATAAGTGTATATCGATCTATTTCAACAAAAATTTCTAATCAAATAAGAATTACCGAAGCCCTAAAAATTCTTACTCGAAGCAAAATTGACCCTTGAAATAAAAGTATTGGGGTTTTCACAGATTAAACAAAAGTTTTGATAAAGATCGGACTGCAATGGGTTGTTCAACCGAAGCCATTTTTATCCACATTAGTAGCTGATGGCCTAAATTTCAACGCGGACCTCCACAAACCGCATGGCAGTATTTCAGCCCTAGAAACAGACGATTCATTGAAACATTTCGCTAAATGGAGCAAAGAAGTAAATGACCATAACGTCTGCTGGATAGCTGTGGAAACGATCAAATAAATGGTTGAATCGTGACCGTCCTTTACGTCCCCAAAATTTAAATTGGTGGATCATTGAATTGTAACCCTCCTTTATGTCCCTAAAATGTAAGTCTCTAGATGATTATATCTTGACCGTCATTTATGTATCCAAACTATAGTGATCGTCCTTTACGTCCCCAAAATGTAAATCGGTGGATTATTGAATCGTAACCCTCCTTTATGTCGCTAAAATGTAAGTCTCTAGATGATTATATCTTGACCGTCATTTATGTATCCAAACTATAGATGACTGACCGCTGTCGTAAGCGTCAAAAATAAATTACACTTTCTTACTACTCAAAATATAAATATAGCAAGGGCAAGAAAGGATCGATCCCACGAGAGAGGTCTAGGTTGTCAAATTGTTATGGTTTCCTATAATAAACACCGGGGGTTTTGTGATTTTATAAACTAAAATAAAATAAAAACAAAGAAACAAATAAGCAAACAAATAAGATAGAAGAGATATTGGTTAAGGATTTCGTTTTCATTCACTAACATGCTTTTCACAATAACTAGAATTGATTTTTAATCTCAACTTTTATCAAAGACCCTAGAATACCTTGATCGCAAGAATATCCCGCAAATCTCCTCATGTCATCAACAAACACATTAAAAGATGCGAATATGAATTCTACCTAAAGGAACAACCTAACGTGTAAAAGCACTAATCAAGTTTAATTCCCTAGATGCGTTAAGTTCTATGAAATCAGGCCAATCAAAGCAATTGAACGTGGAAAGCGCACTAATTCAATTTAACAAAGGTTACGATTCACATATGATCATGAGAATATATCACTACAAACCATAATCATAATATGCTACTTGTATTCAAGGAATATCACTTTTACGTATAATAAACCCTAAACTAGCAATAGATGTGATTAGAAGTTCTACCAATTTGCAACTTGACAAAACAATCAATCAATCATAAAACAATATTTTCAGAGAATTGCAAACGATAGATATGAGACAAAACTAATATATTGAATCAAAGAATCATATTATGTGAAATCCAACTATTCCATAACCAATAATAAACTTAGGTACTCATATTCATGGAGTTCATCACAAGAAGAAAGAGAAAATATTTCATGGTGTAAACCCTAGAACAAAGTAGAGAAGAGATAATAAAACGTGGTCTAAAAAATTGTAGAAGTCTTCCCTTTTGTAGTCTTTTTCTCCTTCCAAAACTAGGTTTTGTCTTCAGAGTCCATTAGTTGGAAATTCACCCGGCCCACAAGAGAGAGAAACCCATGTAGAAATTTTGTCCCAAAAACGCTCGTCGGAAAACGGGATTACGGCTTAATCCCGCCGGAAAAGTCGCCGGAAAACTAGCTCGGGTGACCGGCAAAGTCAAACCGATCACCGGTCAACGGGTCAGAACGGCCGAGTCAACTCGGGTCAAGGCAGGTGAGTCAAACCGGTCAGATCATTGAGTCAGATGAGTCAGGGTCAGGTCAGGGTCACAGTCAGACCTGAATTGGCTGAGTGAGCTGAATGGCTCAGGCCATTGCACAGGCCTGAGTTTGCTGCACAAAGATGGTGCTTTACCACTTCCAATCCCAGCCAAGAAGGCTGTGCACTTTCTGTGTTTCTGTAGCTCAGTCACGGCCAAGATGGCCATCACTCTGCAAGTCTTCCAACACCATTTCGGCTCCCCTCGCAACACTTATTCACAGCCATGAGGGCTATTCCACCTCGGGCCACCAAATGGCTTACTGTGCCATTTCCTGCACTTCCAACAGCACCACCTTCCCTGTATTTTCCTAACATACCTCTATTCATTCTTGAACCACATCAACCTCAGCTCCATCTGTTTCATTAGCTCATCACCTGCCACAATCCATACACTTCATTGCACACAAATTCACTCCATGCCTGCAACTCAAATCCTCAGCTGCTCATACAGCAAACACTCTTCCGGAACCGATGCTGCCAAACTCCACAGCATACATCCACCAGACTCGCACCAATTCACTCTTCGCGTACTCGCTTCCCGAGCCACAAAGACCACAACATTACCTTGAACAGAATAGCCTCGGATCAATTAACATAGTCTCTCAACTCCGATCGCCGCATATCTTTGTCCATCTAGCTTCAGCCTCCTTCCTGCACACTAACGTCAGTGCTTGCCATTTATTCTTAGGCCCTGCCAATTAGCTTCAACTCTACCAGCAGCCCAAGTATACCACCAGGCTCCTTCCCTGCAACTTCCATCACTATCACAGCCACCAAATGCAGCTCATTCTGCTCAAATTCAAACATCACCAAACTCACGCCCATCCAATTCAAATAATCTTTCAACAACCCCATTCCATCAGATTCATTACTACATCAGTCTCAGTTCCCAGAGTCCCTGTAAAATTCATTCATTCAACACCAGCCTTTCCCCATCTCAGTCTCTCGCAATACCGCAACCTCGTGCCAACAATCATTGTTGCCTTAGTTCACCAAGCAATTAGACTCCATTGGCAAAGACAGACTTTCCTTCCCAGCTCCTCCATTCCAAGACTATGGCAGCACACATAGCAGCAACACTACCTGCTACAGCTGCAACTACCATCACTTGCTTCTTCTCACCATCACACAACTAGCACCAACTTCATCCTTGCCTGAAACTGCATCTTTCCATTTCAACCACCGCACCTTCATCTCACCCTGGCCCAGTTTCTTTGTCATCCCTGGAAGCAACCTTGTAAACTCCATTCTCTGAATCTTCACCCTGTCGAACTCAGATTAACCAACATCTTCCACAAACCCATGAAAATGGTAGTGAACAGATTCAAATCGAACCCAGCTTCATAATCAAACATAAACCCATTAAATCAAAACAGCAATAAGAACCCAGAATTCATTTTCATTTGATTTTCAGAGATAACAAACCCTAACTTTTCTATCGATTGAAATCATCACAAACTCGGATCGAGTTTACCCATCTTAAACTTCAATTTCGAGACCACCAATTTCCTTTTGTTCTTCAAATTGACCTAATGATTCTTCTCAATTTCTCGATTGGCCATTCCTTCCCCGTGTTGTTCAACAACAACAATACTTGCCTGATTCGACGGTACAAGCACCACCATCTTCTCCATTGAATTCATCGATGTCTTCTTACGATTTTTTCACTTCTCGATCTCAATCTCTTGAATTTCATCAAAGAGACCATTTCTCAGTATGAATGAGAGAAAAGTCTCTCATAGGGTTATAGAATGGGGATGGATATTTGCACCCGGGTACTTCTGATAAGGGCTAACAAAGTTTCAAGCCCCTTATCCTTAGCTGGTCTGTCTTTAGCACTCCTCCAAAGAGGGTCACCCCTTAACGCTGGCTCGGCTCCCGATAATATTTGCCCCTGAAAAGACAATTCTGCCCTTTTCACTCTAAATGAGTAGTTTCTCCTTCTTTTCCTCCGTGCGACTCCCGAGCACCTAATAAACTCAAAAGCACACATAAGATACATAATTTACAAGAGAACTCGCAAAGAAAGCATAAATACTAGATATTAAATACGGTGTATTCTACACCTATCAATGACCGTCGATGTGGGAAAACACCATTGTCCCTTATAATATAGATGTTTTCAATAAATACAAGTTAACTTAAAAAAACTTTTGATAGAAACGTAATAAGTCAAGTCTGTAATTACTAACCTCAAACTTAAGGATGATATATTCACTATTTCCGACACATCTTTAGGTCTTCGTGAGTGACCATACCAAGTCTCAACATTTCTATGTTCCTAGTCTAACCTAACAAATTTGACTTTAGTAATAAAATCAAGCAACATCAAGTTTTGGAACTAAACTTTACCACCAAACTTGACATAACAACGCTTGGTGGTTTCAACCGAGCAACGCTTTGATAATCTCCTCATTTCTCAATTTTAATGATAAAACTCTTTGCATATGGAGAATAATCTATAGGTGCGCATTCCTCCTTAAGTTGTTCCTGGATGGGTCAACTGGGAGTCTCTTTAGGTATTGCCCCAAAATTGCTTCAGATAGGGTGGCATACCTAAGCGCCTCTTCAGGTGTGTATTACTTCTGAGAATTCTGGGTTTTTCTAGGCGATACATCTATCCGCTTTTCCCATCAAAATGTAATAATCTTTTCAAAGAAACTCAAGATCTAATTTTCTGCACATTGATATTTTTTCTTTTCATGCCAGTCTATGTATCTTGTACCACCATGCTTTGTCTTTGAGTTGTATTTTGCTCAGCAATCGGGCTAATCAATCTCGTGATGCTCAATTATTCTTTAAAAAATATTGTTTTGTTCAGCTGCTAACTATTAACACTAGTTTCAATTTTTGGTGTATTGTTCACCTTCTTTGAATACCAAAAGTTTGGTAGTTTTTAGTGGTATTTATCACCTACTTTCAGTTTCCTCAGTTTATTGACTTGTAGCAGTGGTTACCACAATGCGTGTAGAGACGTGGTAGTAACTTACCGTTTTACCGGTCACTACCCTTTCACTTTCCTTTACTTAATACATATGGAAAGGTCTGTACAGGTTTCTTTCTTTGTTTCACCCCTTTCTTGCTTTTTTCCTGTCTTTAGAGGATTTTTCTTGGATCTTTAAAATTCTTAATCCTTCTCCGATCTTTATGAATTTTCAACCTTTTATCTGATATTTTTAATTTTTGTTCTCCAACTTTTACATCCATGGCTTCTAGTGTTTCCAGTTTCAAACCTACTCATGTCATGTTACTTGGTCAATTGAGGCTTATTGCTTTTCATCTTATATCCAGGTCCGTTCATCTTCTTCATCTATAGACTGGGATGTTACGGATTATGGAGAGGATGAACTCCTCATATCAGAGTTTTATCTGGTTTGTGGTTTCAAAATTCCCCTACATCTCCCATCCATGAGTATCTTTTTCTTATGGACATCGCACCCCTGAAGATGGAGTCAGAGTTTTATTCTTTTATAAATAAAATTATCGAGGCCAATAAGGGTTTGGCTGAGGTTGAGAAGTGTAGTTGCAGGATTTCCCACACTACACCCCTCACTCAAATCTGTTTAATCAATCCATTTGGAGATGAACAATGATGTGTTTTATTAATTGTTTCTTGAAAGATTTACAAAGAAATGTAAAGCAAAGCTAAAGGAATTACAATCTCTCTTTCCTTTCTCTCTCCTAATGACTTGTTTCACAATTCAAAAGACCTCTCCCACAACAGACTTACTCGACCCTTTATATAGGGTATTACATAGTGGGTGACAAACTATCTTTGTCCCTTATTTTCGGAAGCGTCTCGCGAATGCTCGCGGATGTATAACTGTTTGCCTTCGCGACACTCTTAAATCTCGCCAAGTTTTCACACTTTCCTCATGTTCTAACTGTCGTCATTTATTACGTCGTTTATTTACCTCCATGCGACTCCTTCGCGATGCAGTTGTTTATTAATCTCGCGAAGTATTAGTGTTGCGATATTCTGGTCCTACATCTTGCCTCTTCTCATGTCTTCTCTGCGAAGAAGAGAATGTCATGAGAACCAATGTTTTAAAGTGCCGCAACTGCTTATCTTTATCTTGCGATTGTTCATTTTCACTTGTTTTGTTTATGTACGGAATTTATTACAGGTGTTTCTACTTCCATTCTTTTCTTGACACGTCTCTTTCAACCGATTATTCTTAACCATTCACGTCCCATCTCACATTAAATGCATTTGTTTTCTCGAGAACTCTCTTCTCTATATATAGTTTTCTCCTTTTTCTCTTCTTCTCTTTTATTTTCCCTCTGTAACCTTTCTTTACCTTTCTCCTTCCGCAATTTGCGCTTCTGCTACTGCTTCCTTTTCAATTCTTCACTTTTCCTTTCATTCCCTATACTCTGATAATGGCTTCACTTGGTCGTACATACGCTCCTCATTTCTTGATGTTCAAAAGAAATTACAGGAAAAGGGTTTCACTTTATCTACCATTCCACATCAAGAATCCTCATCTATGCTTTACTGCAAAATTGTTTTACGATCATCAATGTGATGATCGAGAAAATTATAGTCTCGCTAGGTCAACTCCTCGCAGGGCTCCCCATTCCTTTGTATAATCCCGAAATACCATTATTTTATGAGATTCTTGCTCACGAGAAATTCTCGCGGGCTATTTATCAATTGAACGGCGATTGTATTCGCCCGATGCTTGAATTCGCTTCTCGTGGTGCCAGTAAAGGATCTTTATATCCACGACAATGTTAGAAATCCCCAATTTGCGAATTTACCAATAGTTGCCGAGAAGTATATGTGGATAATTTCTTTGCAAATTATTCGATCATAACTATGAGAAACGATAAATCTCATTTGGGGTGTTCGATTGAAGAAAAATGATAACGTTGATCTTTGACAAATTGCTTATGCGGGACATTGGTAGCATTCGGGTAAAAATAATATTCCTCGCTACTCCAAAGATGAAAAGTGGTGGGTTGTACCTCTCCTTCGAGTGGACCTTATATCGCAGCTCACATGCACTCCCGACCAATCTCGCGAATTATCATCCTTGGGAGTTTAAGTGGCTGAGAAGACAAAAGAGGTATATACATATCATTCATTTTAGATTTGCTTTGCTATGTCTTCCATTTCTTTCCTTCATTAACTTTTTAGAAAATTTTTAGATCACGGAATGAGAAAGAAATACAAAGAGAATCCTCAGCCAAATATCCTGGCGATACTTCGATCGCTCACGGATGAAGTAAGAAACATTTTCTTTTGTTATTTTAAACAATATTGTTGCCTCTGTTTCTTATCTTTATTCGTGTGTGAAGATTGGTGTTGAAGAAGTTGAAACTGCAAAAATTAATGATGGAGAAGCTGAAGCTACGAAGGCTAAAGGCAAGAATAAGGTCATTTCTCGCAAGGACAAATCTTCTGGCCCATCCTCCAAAAGACGAAGACTCCAACCTCCTTCACATTCTAACTCCCAATCTAGCGAGAATTCGGAAGATGAAAATGATATTGGCACCTCTTCTGCTAAGGGAAGTCATTCAGATACTTCTGCTATGACGCTTTTATCTAATGTCTTTACCGATTCTATGCAAGGTTTTGGCGATAGCAACTTGTCTGCTACTTGCGAAACTATCGCTAAGATTTGTGATGCCCCATTGTTGGAGGATATCGAGTCTTTTCGCGGAGTTTCTCGAACAATAACACCCAGCCTTTTAAATGCTCTCAATGCTTTGGTATGTTCATACCTCTTTACCTCTTTGTAACTCTGCTCTTATCTTTAATTATTTCTCTATTTTCTTTTTTTACGATGCAGGGAGAGCTGCTTTTGTTGCTGCCTCAGACCTTGAGAGAAGACGCAACAACCTTGAAAAGAAGAACTTGCAATTGAACAAGAGGATTCGAGAACTAGAAGTTGGGGCTGCGTCATCTCGCGAGAAGGATGAACGGATTAAACAACCTGGAGGCCGAGCTTACTTCTCAACAAAATAGAGTATCTACTCTTGAAAGTGCAAATCAGCAGACTTTATGGTATAGCAATCTTTATTCCTCGATTTCTTTTATTTTATCATTTACTTTTCTTTGCCTGACTTACTATTTTCGCAGACATATATAATCTCTCTGAAGAGTCCATTCTTCTTCATTCATTTCCCGAGCCCATGGATGATGATGTACTCCTTGCTCGCCTCAATGAATCTCTAAGTAGTTCTTCAAATGATGCTAACCTTCTTTCATTAAAGGATCTTCAATCCAAACATCATCTCTTAAAAATCGAGCATAGATCTAGTTTAAGTTTGGCTAATCTTTTTAAACGAAAGTATGTTGATTCCAAGAAGAAAACCAAAACTTTAAGGAAGAAATTTAGTGATCTCATAGATGAGAAAGATCGCATTACTAATAGAGGTGCACAGGCATTAGCAAAATTTCAAAAATCTCTCCTTGATGTGCAAGTTGAGCGAGATGAACTCCTTTGTCAAAATACCATGCTTAACGAGCGAGAAGACCAAATTCGTTCACTTTTTGTCATAAATAATGATGATGAATTTGCACGGGCTGCGAAGGTTTTAGATAATGCTAGAAATAACTTAGGTGTTGATGTTAGTCTTCGCACCGAGCAAACTACCTTAATCAAGGATATGATCTTTGAAAGAGAAGGTTGTTTGTCATACTTCTTCACTTTTCTTTCTTATTCTTTTTGTACTATTAACATTAATTCATTTCCTCATGTTTTGAGAATCGAAAAGAGACTTGAGACTAGAATTGGAGAGCTTGAAACCGAAAAGAACAACTCGCGATGGATCTCTCTCTCGCGAGAATAAATATTCTAAACTGACGAAGCAATTCCAAACTACGGTGGCAAATTTTAATAATGATGTTGTTCGTTTTAGCAATCAAGCTACGGAGATAGTTTGTAATGATCACAACATTCCTCTTCATTCATATCCTTTTCTTCTTTGAAGAAGTTCCCGAGAACTTGCCCGTCTCGAGATGTTTCGATAGTGAAGCTAATGAAGAAGAAGAAGAATGGAACGCCGAGAGTGATGGAACCTCGAATCGGATGAAGAAGAAGAACCAAGAAAGAAATAATTTCTCTTTCTTCTTTGATTTCTTATAATATCTTCACTATTGAATGTAAATTTCAACTTTTGCTTCCTTTGTTCAACTTATATTAATCAAACAACCCTTTTTTGTAATTATAACTTCACACTTGCCTCTGTCCATAAGATATAATCAACTTCGCGAGTTAAATATAATCATTCTTGCCTCTGTCCATAAGACGCGAGTTAAATATTGTCCATAAGATATAATCAACATCGCGAGTTAAATATAATCATTCTCGCGAGATATAAATATATATATTTATTTATTTATTTTTTATTTTTTTTATATTTTATATTTTTTTTTTTTTTTTGAAAATTAAATATTATCACTGCGACAAGATCGTTAGATATCTTCATGGATTTAGAAATCTATTGATCTTGCCTTATCATTATTTGTGTGGTCTTATTATGCCTTCCTAAGTAAAGGTCTTATTTTGCCACCCCTCATTGCGACAAGATCGCGGGACGTCTTTACATTTTCATGTAATGACCCATTGATCTTGTCTTATCATTTCTTTAGTATTTTTGCCTCTGCGGGGATATTGTATTTGCGATAATATGACAGGTTTAAATGTTCTTGCGACCATAAAATCCAGCACATTGTCGTCTTTGCGATGAAATCGCGGGACGTTCTTACATTTTCATGTAAAAACCCATTGATCTCATCTTACCCTCGCGTTAGTATTATTGCCTCTGCGGGATCATTTGCACAAATATGACAAGCCTAAATTCTCTTGCGAGAATAAAGTCTCATGACATTTGCGTCTTTTGACACTTATCGGCTCCCTAATGGAGGGTGCCGCCCTTATCTTCTCCCCTGGTTGCCCCTTCAGGAGGCGTACATCGGCCATACAAGACTAGCTCCTCCCATCCGGTCTTAACAACAACCGTTTGTTTTCGCAGCCTCTTATCCCTTATACCTATATGGTTTATGGTTACGAGACTGCACCCTAAGTGGAGTTTTCTTTGGGCCGAGTGCGGCATGTGCCAAGACTTGTCAAGAGTGGTAAGGAAGTTCCATGCTCCCCGCACTCTTGACTCAACCGTGTACCTCGGCGCCTTGGTCATACATGACTCCTTGGAAGAGACCCTCGGGCGTCCAACCGGGTATAACCTTATATATATAGTTGGAAATCCAAGGTATCTCCCGGATAGGCTTTCATGGGCCCCAAATCTCCATGACCCGAGGTTTCGGGAGCGGTGTAACCTTCCACCCGAGCCATGTTAAGAGATACCCCCTTATATGACGTACTTTAGGTCTTACATTTGCCTCTTGCGAAATATCATTCGCGAACTAGGGTGTACGCCATAAAGGTTTGTCCCATTCATTCACTCATTCATTTTATCAATTTATTCAATCATTTGTCTGCGAAAGTATCGCATAATCTCAGTTCCATTATTCAATAGATTTGTATACATTCTTCATAGCGAGATTCTCGCACAATTTTTCCGCAACCATCATCTCTGCCTCTTATCCTTATCATGCTTTCATCACTAAGTTGTTATCTTTTCTCGCAATTATTCATTTTTTACACCTTTTATTCTTACTTCCTTCTGCCTCCGCATCAGTCCACCATTTCAATGTCTCCTTTGCATCATGATACTCAATTGCTTTTGTGCATTCACTTCGCAGCATCTCTTCTTCTTTTATTTCTATGGCATCTACCATTAGTCTTTCTTTTCTTTGTTCATCCTGTACATTCTTCCTCCAACCTTTCTTTTTTGCTGTTCTCTCTTCGCAGCTTTCTACATCCACTTCATAACATTTTTGCCCCTCTATCCAATCTCCTTTTATAATTCCGACACCGCTAGGATGTGGAAACTTTATGCACTGATGGTATGTCGATGCTATCCCCAGAATTTGATGAAGCCATGGTCTTCCAATCAATGCATTGTAGGGAGATTCTACATCAACTACACAAAACAAAATATCAGTCGATAACCCTTGCAAGGGTATCCTCATGTGCACTTCTCCTTTGGGCTTGTTCGCGGTACCGTTGAAACCATATATTTTGTATGTTGAAGGGATCAAGTCTTCGTCTCTTCCTCCCATGGTTTTGTAAGTATGGTAGAAAAGAATGTTGACTGAACTGCCAGTATCAATCAATATTCTATTGATTGCCCAACAACTTTCCGCTTCATCATCTTCGCCATCAATGGGTTTTGGATTAATTTCCAGACTTCACAACCAGGTGGGCTATCATGTATTTCTCTTCCTTTGGGTACTTCTTGGTAGAAAGAAATAATCTGCGGTTGCCACTCTTTTAGTCTGCGATATCTTCGCAACATTCATCACTTCTTTATCATCGACATCCTCGCGAAAACTCTACTAAGTACATTGTCATGAAAATCTTCAATAGTGCGGTATGAGTGTACGATAGAGTTGCAAAACAGATTTTTAGCCTTTGTCCCAACTTCTATAACAAATGTTTCTTTTCCCTTTGCCGGTGGGGGGGGGGGCAAATGTTGAACTTTCTCTTCTTCTTTTAAAAAGTGATTTAGCTTTCCTTGATCAATCATTCTTAGGATAATTCTCTTGATGTTTCTGCAGTCATTTGTTAAGTGCCCATGAAAGCGGTGGTAAGAACAGAACTCGTGACTTCTATCTCCAGGTGGTGGTTCACTTCCCATGTTCCATGGTGCAGGTATGTTTTCCATCAAAAGAATTGCTTCCCATATTTTTTTCCACACTGGCGTTCAATGGCGGCATTTTAATTTCCTCCCACACTACTCTGTGACTTCGCTGTCCTTTATGATAATTCGCCTTTGGCCTCCGTAGGTCTCTTGCGAATTATACCTTTGACCTCCATAGGTTTCTTGTGGTTGATCAAGCCTTTGAATTTTATTGTTTCCGCCACGGTTGTAGAAATTTCTTTCTCTTTCAAACTCTTCCTGATCGCGACTTCCCATATCCACTAACTTTGTTTCTGTATCAACTGCTTTTCTTTCCTGTTGACCTTGTGATGTGCTCGCCACTTTGTGTGTACAAGTTGAGGTAATAAACTTCCATTCGCGATGCTAGAATTTGTGTTCGCCCTTGGATAAGATTCCATCTCGTTCGTCTTTCTTCCAAAGCGATGTATTCTTCCGGAGTTATCGCATTCGGTCATTGTAATCGTATTCTTGACTCTAAAACTTGAACATACAATAGATTGGTTTAGCATTTATGAATGACGAGATGAGGTATCTTTCATCTACCCTTCCACCATCTCGCTGCACATCGTCTTCCATCGGACGGTTAGATGTCTCAAACTCTCGCCAACTCTTTGTTTTAGCCCAAATACATCTTCAATACCAGGTCGCGAAGAATTGTTACTTATATACGCCCCTAAGAATATAGCATGTAAATGATTAAATGATGTGATTGTATTCCTTGGTAAACCCTCGAACCATTTCAACGCTTCTCCCGTTAAACTCGACGCGAAGTATTTGCACAATATAGCGTCATGGTTTTCCCATTGTAGCATACATCTCACGTAAGCCTTGATGTGTTGTCTTGCACAAGTTGACCCATCAAAAATGCTAGTTAGTGCTTTGGTAAGTTGCATTTTGGGGGTATTCCTCCTAACTGCACTTCTAGTGTAAAAGGATTTTTAGCGACCTCATGATAGCTTCATCTAACCGCCTTCTCCCTCCTCCTTCTCTTACATTTGTTCAATATTCCTCTCATCTCTGCCAATTCTCGCAGAATTTGTTCATTTGCCTCAGAATTTGAATTGATCGGTCTCTTTAATTCTGCTTCTCTCCTTCTTCGTTCGTGTCTACTTTTTTGTATTCTTTCGTATTTTTCGTTAATATCTCCATCGTTGCGATTTCGCTCGCGCCTCCTCTCTCGATTATCATGGTTATTCTGCCGGATCGCTTCTTCTAACTCCCGATTTTCCATTTCTGCTCTCAATCTCTCTCTCTCGCGGGCTAGACGTGCTTGCTCAATGTAATGCTTTTCAATATCATCTTCAATTTCCTTTTGTTTCCTTTGTGTTTCTCTCCCATGTAGTGCTCTTCTTCTTTCCTCCTGATTTTCTTCATTAATTAGGTTATTAAATCCTCGAGGTTGCCTATCTTCTTGATTTCCATCATCGTGATTGTTTACCAAAATATAACGATTTTCTATTAGTTCTCTCTCTTCGCGACCTTCTTCGCCATGATTTAACTCTCTTTCCAAATTTTCTTCATTAATGTTCTCCGCAGGTAATGTTCTTCTCCCATTTTCTCTAGTCGATCTTGATCTCGATCTGTTACTACTTCTTGATCTTCTATTTTGCAGCCTCCTATTTTCCATCCTCAATTCGTGGTTTTGCCTTGTTAGATTCGCGCGTTCTTCTGCTTCTAACCGCCTTTCTTCGTGTATTGTCTGTCTCAGCGCTTCTAATGCCGCGATTTCTTCATTTTCACGAATTGTTTCTCCCATCTCTTCTCGATTTCTCTCTTCCTGTCTATTATTCATCAATTGTTGTACTTCTTCTCTTTCTTCCGTAGAATCTGATCTCCATGTATGCACGCTCACTCTATCATAATCGATTACTCTGTTTAGTGCTGGTTGAATTGGTGGTTGAGTTGATGGTTGAATTTGAGTTGATGGTTGAATTGGTGGTTGAATTGATGGTTGAATAGGTGGTTGAATTGGATCTTCTTCTCCATTTCTTGCATATATCCTTGATGGTTCACCTACTTCATTTCTTCTTTCTCCCACTAATCTTCCACTTCTCCTTATGATTGTTGGTTGTTCTGATGCATTCTTTCTCCTTGCCATTTCTCAATTTTAGTAACTTGTTAAAAATTATTCAAGATTTCTTTCTTGTTATC
Organism: Papaver armeniacum; assembly: GCA_023531295.1. Taxonomy (NCBI): domain Eukaryota; kingdom Viridiplantae; phylum Streptophyta; class Magnoliopsida; order Ranunculales; family Papaveraceae; genus Papaver; species Papaver armeniacum. The sequence goes on along the minus strand of JAJJWW010009090.1, from coordinate 62,789 downwards.
CCTAATTCTTCCAATTCACAAGGTTGATCTTCTTCAGTCCCTGTTTCTAGCGCATATGTAGTTGCAGGATTTCCCACACTACACCCCTCACTCAAATCTGTTTAATCAATCCATTTGGAGATGAACAATGATGTGTTTTATTAATTGTTTCTTGAAAGATTTACAAAGAAATGTAAAGCAAAGCTAAAGGAATTACAATCTCTCTTTCCTTTCTCTCTCCTAATGACTTGTTTCACAATTCAAAAAGACCTCTCCCACAACAGACTTACTCGACCCTTTATATAGGGTATTACATAGTGGGTGACAGCTATACTGTCCCTTATTTTCGGAAGCGTCTCGCGAATGCTCGCGGATGTATAACTGTTTGCCTTCGCGACACTCTTAAATCTCGCCAAGTTTTCACACTTTCCTCATGTTCTAACTGTCGTCATTTATTACGTCGTTTATTTACCTCCATGCGACTCCTTCGCGATGCAGTTGTTTATTAATCTCGCGAAGTATTAGTGTTGCGATATTCTGGTCCTACAAGAAGATTACTGTTTCTCAATGAAAAACCAAGTTTTCTTGTATTGTAAACAAGAATTCCGGTTTGAGGAATGTCTCATCTGTTGGTCCTAAGATTATTCTTGAGTTTCTCCATGATACGGAAGTTTTCTTCAATGGAAAAAATGGCGTTACTGATAACGATAAGCATCTGCTTATCTTTTCTGGCCTTTGGGAGTATGGTCGTGCTCTTGTGGCTCGTGATCCTTGCCTGAGGACTCATCATCAGAACGAGTTTTTTTTTTTTTTTTTGCTCATGTTCTTGTTTCATTCCTCCCGCTCTATTGTTTGTTTTTTTTTTTTAGAGAAAAAAAGGTATATTCTGGTAAGGAGTAACAAAACAAGATAGCAAAATATGTTCAACCGGCTACCAACCCTAATTATTGGGCTGAGTATGGTAGTCAGATTGATCATATTATCGGCGGTGCTGAGGCCGAGAAATTGTGTTGAGTTTCCCTCGTAATACTGAGGTCGGTGTTTTTGAGTTTATGTTGATTCTAGTCATGGAGGAAGAATCTTCACTTGAGCTTTGTTGGGTAATTTCTTATTCTTACACGCTCTCCTTTTTTATCGTCGTGTGATGTTGTTTGAAGGCATGTGATTCTATTTTCCCTCTTGTTAGGTCAGATTAAATATGGCCACCTACTTCCATCAAGTAAGATTTTGGAAGAGTCGGTTTGATTTGGTCAACTGTAGATTTAGTCATCTGGAGGCTAAGAGCGACTGTAGTGGTGCGAGTATAACCAAAGATCAAAGAGGGAAAAAAAGACCAAAATTTGGGTTTAGTCTGGTGTGTGACGCTACGGGTGGAAGACTAAATTTGGTGGAGCGTGGATTATACGTTCGCCTGGTGTGGGGCGTGAAGTATACGTTCGCACAGTGGTGGGCGTGGATTATACGTTCGCAATTGGTGTGGGGAGATTTCGAAAAAAAATAAAAAAAAAAAAAAAAAAAATGGGCGGAGGTATAAACCTCGCCCCATTCAAAATGTTTTAAAAAGTTTAATGGGGCGGAGGTATAAACCACGCCCCACAATAAATTAAAAAAAAAAAAAATGGGGCGGGTATAAACCACGCTCGTCGGTGGGGCGCAGACTTTACGTCCGCTTTGGTGTGGGCGAATACTATATCAACGCCTTTTGGTGTGGGGCGAATACTATATCAACGCTCGACTAAAATTTGGGTTTGGTCTTTGGTCGCCGACCAAATTTAGTCTCTGAAATTTGGTATAATCTGGTATTTGATCTTTAGTCCGTCCCACTACGTCTCTATCTCTTCCCAAATTTTTGGTCTTGGTCGCCCACTGCGGTTGCTCTAAGTATAATAAGATAGGCAATGGGGATAGGAAGCTTCAGCTCAGTCTAGAGCATGAACGAGTTGAGGTTAATACCATCCCTACTCTAGAGGCTTCATCTTCCTCATCTTTGGTACCTCCTGAGACGGCTAGAATTGTTATCCTTTCTGAGGTTCATAGGGTTGCATCTCAGGACGCGGGTCAAGATTTTGAAGATATAGTTTAGAGAATAACTCCTCCTTTTATATCATCCTATTTTTGTAAATGTTTTGATCCATTAATGGAATGTGATTATATATACTTTGGATGTTTTATTTTGTCACATTTGCACTTCCCCCCATTTTGAATTCTTATAAGAATTTCACGGTATAGATTTTTTTTTAACTCAAATTTATCATCTTTGGTGATTCAATCTTTTGTGGTCTGAATTGCTCAGCTCTGACTCCATTTGAGATTCTCAAATCCTTCCTATGGATTGTTGACCTGACTTCATGTTCTAGCTTATGCCTACTGGCTTAGTTGTTTAATGATGTATTATCTCATCTGTCTCAGATGGGTTCTAATTTTTCTCTATCTCTTTCAGATGCGCTCATCTCTTATCATCTCAAACCTTTTGGGTTTCGTCACATTCATTCATGGTGGTCGACCTAGTTATTAATTTGGACTGTTGTCGCCCCTTTTCTTCGTTTGACTACCTGTGTTCAAGTGTCTTGGTAATCTTACTCATCTATTTCAGGTGTTTACTCAAATTTTTTGAAGATTTCCTTTTCTAGAGGAGCCACTGCTTCAGTTCGACATTTCTTCTTGATCTTGGTTTTCTTTTGTGCGTGTCTTTAATACTCTTCTCTTTAGTTATTTTCTCTCTTATCGCTTTATTTCTATTTACCCACTAGGGATGTTAGCTTCATCGCCTTCAGTGGTGGTGGTGACGGGTCTTAGTTCAGAGGTTACCTGGCCAGGGTACCATTTCGAGAGACATATTCATATCATTTTTAGAGAAATTTTCGACTTTATTCAGTTGAGGTGATCTAAGATCATTCTAATGGGATTTTCAGCTATCTCTTTGAGTTGTTCTTTTAGCATGTTTTCGGTGAGTGTTTTCACTTCACTTTTTCAATTCGAGCATTTCAGCTCTGCCTTATTTTTGTTCTGAGCGATTCATCTATATTTTTCTATGTATTCTAAGCATTTTAGCTTTATTTTGTTTCTTTTAATATTTTGAGCATCCCAGCTCTGATTCAATTAGATATTCTGAGTATTTCAGCTTTTCTTTATTTCGATACCTCAAGCGTTTCAGCTTTTCTTTATTTTGATAACTCAAGCTTTTCAGCTTTTCTTTATTATGATAACTTAGGCTTTTCAGTTTTTCTTTATTTTGCGTGTTTTAACTCTATTTTATTCTGAGCGTTTCAGCTATGCCCTTCTTAGGTTACCGAGCGTTCAACTCTTCCTGTGTTTCGTGTTTCAACTTACACGAATATAAATGTTTCAAATTTTCATATCAGAAATATAAGTTTTACAATCTTAGCGTTTCAGTTGTTTTCTTTTTGAAATTATTACATTTTTTCACTGAAAATATTTCTTCAGGTGGATAATATTATATGGATAACTCAGATCTTCACCCAGGTGGTTTTTCATCCTGTAGCACCCTCTACCCATTTTTTTCCAGATATAATGTAGGGTTCTTCCGATGATGCCCCGAGCTTTCCCAGCTTGTATTATGTGTTACTGGATAGAACTTCTCTTAGCACCAGGTCACCAACAGTGAGATCTCTTGGTCTAACACGCTTCAGATCAACTTCTTCGATCGCTTTAAGGATGGATTCGTCATTTCTGCTTGAATTGGCTGACAGTGTCCTGGTGGTCGAAAATTTCATATATGTGGGCAAGACAGCTTTCATACCGAATGATAAAGAGAATGAGGATTCCTATGTTGAAGATCTTTTGGTTGGTCTATAAGCTCATAGCGTTTCATGCAGTATGTATGCCCATTTTCCTTTAGCAACATCAATCTTTTTCTTTATATTCGACAGTAAAGTCTTGTTTGAAATTTCCGCCTGACCGTTTCCTTGTGGAAAACACGGCGTGCTAAACCCGTTTCATCCAATGATTAGCTACTGTCCATTCTTTCTATTCCATTACTTTTCATTTTGTTTTTAACATTTTCTTATGTTTTCAACATGTTATAATTCAAAGATATGTATGGTTTATGAAACATACTTTAGTTGTATATTCTTGTTTCTGCAGAACTCTGCTAGCTTTTTAGCTTGGAATTGTGTTCCATTATCATCTACCAGCCTTATTGGTAATCCAAATCTACAGATGATGTGTTCCCAGATAAATTTACTGACATCAATTTCTTTGATTGTTACCAGCGCTTTTGCTTTGGCCCATTTTGAGAAATGGTTTGTGGTTAGATATTTTCTGCCTTCATTCGCCTGTATTTCAATCAGTATGTGTTAGTTCAATTTTAGCTTGAAAGCTTGAACCTTTATAACATTTTCCCATCTGCTTTTAAGTAAGTTATGAGTTTGAAACTGTTACTGTAGTGAATGGACCCATGTTATCCAATGCCCACTTCATGAATGGCCAAAGAGTTAACACAATGTGCAGGTTTTCTGCTGGTGCATGTATTTTATAATCGTACATGCAATTTTCAAGTTTTTCACAGTGTTACTATCATTGTTTCGTATCCATGTTCTTTTCAGGATACTGATATCTGCTGGCGCTAAAGGGCCATTTTTCTCTGAAATTTGACTTGAATAATCATAATGTATTTTTTACAATAGTTTTGCATTTTCTAATGCTTGTAGGAATTAGATTAGAATAGATATTTTTTTTCTGAGTTTGGTATTAATTAGTCATACCTTTAGCATATATCACACTAAGTTTTGATTTCCTCAACTGCTTCTTTCATGTGTGGCCAGAAATAGCCTTGGGATCTTGCTTTCTCAGCTAGGGATATTTCTCCAGCGTGGTTACCACAATCTCCTGAATGTATTCCAGCTAGGATTTGTTCTCCTTGCTTTTTATGACACATTTAAGTAGCGGTCTCATGTATGTCTTTCTGTACATGTTGCTATATAGGAGTTTGCATCTGGTCGCTTTGGTTTTTATCTTCCTTGCCTCTTGTGGGTCATATGGCAATAGCTTTGACTCGAGGTATCTGAAGATACCTTGTATCCAGGTTCCTTCTAGTTCGGCTAGGGTCACATTTGATCTCTGAGTTACTGCACCATATGTGTCTGGCTCGTATACAAATGACCTTTCCAATATTCTAATATTCATTATTCTTTAGCATGCTCCAGGTATTATTGATCCCAAGAAATGAGAATTCGATGAAGTTGTTTTCTGGTGTCACTATAACTACGTACTCCGGCTCCACTTTCTTTTAACACCTTGTTGTTCACTACGTAGAATTTCATTGTGCTTGCGATGAGGTCTTTGAATATCTTGTTGACCAGCCTGTAATAAGTCTACATTCTTTATGCCGAAGGGCATTGCTTTGAAACAATATAGTCCATTATTTGTGATGAATGCAATATGCTCCTCATCTTTTGGATCCATTGTTATCTGATTGTATCCTGAGTATCCATCTATGAAGGATAGTTCGTCGTACCCTAGGACTGCATCCAGCGTTTTGTCTATGTCTGGCAAAGGGTAACTATCTTTGAGGAACGTTTTATTTAAGTTTTTAAAGTATGTGCAGACTCTTACCTTGCCGTTCTTCTTCATTACATCCACAATATTGGATATCCAGTTCGGATATTTGCATTCTCTTATGATTTTTGCCTCGAACGTTCTTTGATCGTCTACTTGGGCTGCATCATACAACTTATCTTTATTTTTCTTTTCTTTTGTTTCACTGGCTTGAAGTCTGGACTAATCTTCAAAGAATGGCAGGCGATGCTTGGATACAATTCCCACCATGTCTGACATTTTCATTGGGAAGAGGTCGACATTTTCCTCAAGGAATTGTTATAAATCCTTCTTTTTTTTCAGTCGTGAGATCTTTTACCAAATATGTTATTTTTGGTTCATCTTTTGAACTCAGGTTAACTTCCAGTAGTTCAACTACTTATTTTTTGAATTCCCTGTCTGGTAAATTAACCAGATCTTTCCGTACTTCTGGCTTTGTAGTAAAGGTTTGCTGGTCGTATTGTTGTTTGGCTGCTAGGTAATTGAGTTCAGCTTCATCGTTAATGAGCTTTGAGATTTTCCCTGGCAGCTTTAGTTGTTATTCTCTTGAACCTCCATGTGGATCTTCCTACTGAGTGAGGGAGAGAAAAACTAGCTTTTTAGACATAGATTGGCTACCTTTAATGACATACTCGCCTTTGTTGGTCATAAACTTTAACTTCTGATGATATGTTGAAGGTATAGCTGACATTGCGTGGATCCAATCTCTTCCCAGAATCACATTGTATGGTAACTTGGTATTGAGAACCAGTAAATCCACGTTTGTTTGAATTGGGCCGGCTTCAACTGTAAGAGTAATTTCTCCCACAGGATATGTCTTCGAGCCGTTGAAACCCACAATAGCAGAGCCATTACTCTTTAGGACACCATCTCGTGTCATCTTCATCTGTTCTGTTGCTTGAAGGTAAATGATGTCACAGGTGGAACCTTGATCAACTATGATCTTACGACAATCCCAGTCGTCTATGATGAGCTCGACCACCAGTGCGTCAGAATGTGGGAAAGTGATCCCATTTAGGTCCTTTTTGTGAACCTTATGTCATCTGGTGGTAAAAGAAATCCTTCACAGATAGGGTAAAGATCTGTGAGGTTTACCTCAAGGTACTTCATTTTTCTATCAGTGAGGTCTTGCAGTATGTTTGTTTCAGCCATTGGTGTTGAGTGCATCGATGGGGGCTTTCCGGTATTCCCTTGCTCTTGGAGTATGAATTCTTTCAGACATCCTTCTCGTGCCATGCTTTATATGAACCTTATTAGGTTTTTACAGTTGTTGGTGAGATGTTTGTTTGTTTCATGATAAGAGCAGTATGATTTTTATTTCTCATTTGCTCTTAGCTTCCTGGGTGGTAGGAAGAATGGTTTATCTTTCATGTATTGAAGTATTACCTCAGGTGTGGCATTCATCTTTAAAAAGTTCTTTGGCTATTCTTTTCATCTCAGCTCAGGCTCTTCTCTGAAGTTTTCCCTCTTTGATTGCCGAATTTGGGGACCTGTGCGAGAGAGATCTCTTTTTTCCAAAGGTCTATCCAGCTGAGTATATCTTATGGTCCGAGCTAGGAAAGTTCAAGGTGTCTTGTTCCCTTCTAACAAACTTGCTAGCTCTAGTGTAGACTTCGTCCAGAGAATTGAGAATGTAACTTGTGAAGGAATCTCGAATTTATCCCTGAACAAGAGCATTTCTGAGTAGTCTGCAAAGGACTTTTTCATGTATTTTATCAACCGGGGCAGGTGCTGCCTTGAACCATCTTAGAAATTTGATGAAACCCTCATCACTTCAGTGAATGATTTTGCAAATATCATCTAGAACGTGTCCTTGTTTAATATTGGAGGAGTAATTCTGAATAAACAATGATTTCAATTACTCAAATGTTCTAATCGAGTTTGATGGGAGACATCTGAACCATGTCAAAGCTTCTTCTTAAAGGTTGTTTGAAAAAATCTTGCCATTATCTAGGTGTTGTCGAGCTACAGAGCCATCATTCGTTCATAATGAATAATGTGTTCATTATGGCCTGAATCCCCTTTCAAACATCTGTAAGTTCGCAAATGAAACTTTTCTGGTAATTGGGAAATGTCGTTCTCCTTTGCTAATGGACTTTTCTTGAACATATATGGTGGGTCAGCTTTTGATTTGCTAACCATCAACTTTATTCTTTGCTCTTGATCTTTCATCATCATATCAATTTTTGAGTTTATAAACTCACTAACCAAGTCAACAGTGGCAGATGGTGAAGATTCAGAAATTAAGTGTCTCGAATTATGCAGTTGATTAGCTAGCGAGTTGTTTCTAAGTCTTTGCCTCAAGTCTCTTTGTTGTTGGCATGGCGTAAGGTTCAGTATAGATGACTGAGCTGGTAGAGGTGGTATGCTTAAATGTGGATCTGATTGTTCCAGTTGTGTACTTTGATATTGTACAATTGGCGTGGTAGCTTGCTGAGTTGGAGGTGGTGCCATTTAATTGACCTTCTTAGCTAGGGTTTTTATTGACTTCAGCAAGTCTTGGAGCATGTCTCCTGAGATTATACCACATGAGTTGTAGTAGGGGTTGGTGGTCTTGGTGGACCCCTGTGTTTCTTAGGTGTCACAGTTGAACCTATTAGAACAGCATGTGGATGACCACTTTCCATCACCGTTGAATTTGTGATTATTGGTGGTATAAACGTTTCCGTCTGGAACCACTATGCTTTAGGGTGTTAAAATCACTTTTGACACTTATGGTGTACTAACACTTGAGTTTTCGATTGATGGTACTAGTTTGTCGCAACGGTGAGGTTACTCCAATTCTAGGTGGTAACCTTCTTTTGTTGGCGTTCTATTTTATAACTTCACAATCACATATAGAATAAGATGATTATCTGTGAACCGGGCCTTTATAGTCAAGATGAAAATCATTGACTTGATCTGACTTTTGAAAGATCACCACCTTTCATTTTAGCGAAAACAAATTTTGACTCGGTTTGTCTCGTGACTTGGTAACCGTTGATTAAGCATTGCTTAATTGTTACGCAATCGAGTCATGCTCATAAATCAATCACCAGAAGTTATGATTAGTGATCTAATTATCAGATTGTTCATTCTTTGAGTTGATGTGTATCAATATTTTATCAAGCTAGTACTTATATTGACTGAAATTAATAGTTATCATGCTTTTCATGCTTATTCTATTCAGTAGAGTTTGTTATCAATGTGTTGATGGTGGTTTTTAGTTAAGGGCGAAAAATTGTAAAAGTCTATCTACCTGACCCGACATTGAGTCATATGCCACTCTTCATATTGTATTGAAACTCAAGCTCCTAGATGAATTTTTCACTAGTATAGAGCCTAACGAGTATTCACTACGGGAAAAATCATCATTTACAACACTGTATTAGGGTTGTAGTACCCCTACTACAACGCTTTTTTGTGTATTGTGTAGGTGGGGTATTGTAGAAAGTCCAAGCTGTTCTACAATACTTGACTAAGTGTTGTTAAGGGTGATGTGATTCATGGTTCGACAATATTTTGCCAAAGTTTTGATTCTCTTTCGATTTTTTTTGAAAGCATAACACAACCCTTGCTTGTTGTTGTAGGAGTATCTTGGACAACACAAGTAGTGTATCGTAAAAATATGTAACACAATACTTGTATAAGTTGAAGGTCTATCTTAGACAGCCTAGGATTTGTATTGTAGAAATATGTAACAACTCTTATTACTATTATGAATAAGATTTGCACGACACTTGTTAGAGTTGTAGAACTATGTTGGACAACACCTAGTTATGTCGTAAAGACATTCTTTCACAACCTTTGGTTTGTGTAGTTGAAATATGGAACACGACTCTTATTAGAAGTTGTGTGCATATAACTATTTTGAAAAAAAATATATAGTTGAAACCGAATTGCCGAAAGTATTTCACATTCACAAATACTTTCACATTAACCTGGCAGTGTAACACACTTACATTCATTCAAGTTAACTCCACTTAAATCACCTTGTATGAAAGTGTGTTGCGCAACTAAAGAAAAGAAAATGACATATCCTTTGAACAGAACTAAAAATATCATATAAATCGTAAAACACAGATATTGGCCATTGGCCTCCCCTACAAATGTAGGGGTAGCATACATGTTATAGTATGGTAGTTTGGGTTACATTGCTAGATTGAAGTGATCCGCTTTTGCTGCACTCTCTTCTTGGTAAAACAAACGACAATTATGAGGCACTGGCTTAGATGTGAAGAGTCATAGTTATCAATGAGCATAGCTTTAGCACTTGCATATCATTACTCTTCAAGTACAAAGAGTAAACACCATTTCTTCATTTTCCTCAAATGACCAATAACACACAGCCCATCCTATCTTTGTTGTTCATGCAAAGGAAAATTTATCGAAACACAGATTAAAACACATACTGGAAGAGATAGCCAATAACGCTCCTCAATAGGGTCGTCTTGTTTGTAGTTCCATCATCCATAACAAGTGTGAACAGATTAAAACACATACTATGGGAGAGACAGAGAGAAAGGATAACCTTCTTTAATTCCTCAAGTTTGGCAATGTAAACACCTTTGGTTCCATCTTCATACAACCAGTCTTCCACAGTTTGAAGTTTAGAAATTAATATCTCCTTATCTTGTTCAAGAACAAATCCGTGATACTTGTCGTTAAGTTTATTGCACGTCGGAAAAGAAAAATATAAAATCAGTGATAAAGAATTAGAAACATGGTACAAACAGTTAATTAGAAAAGTTGGTCCTTACCTTGTTCCTCATGTCATAAACATATGCTTCAACATCGTTCTTCTTGTCCTTGGTTTCTTCCATGACTCTAATTTGCGGAGAGCAATTTCAAACTCCTTCTCGGTTTCCTTATGTACATCAAGAGGCAACATCCCGCCTTGCGAGACTTCTATTTAAATTGGATCATTTTATTCAAATTGCCAATTGGTGTAACAAAGACTTAGTAGCCACATTAATTCTGCATGGGCACGTACATGAGAGACGCACAAACACCTAAGACTGCAGATATCGTTGCAAGAGTACCAAATTTTAGTATACGTATGATAACAAATTCTTACAACTTCTATGGCACCAAACAGAACCACAAAAGCATAAACAAGCACCAGACCTTGGAGGTGTCAACACCACATGCTAGATAAATAGATGTTGTGCTCCTTGTTGTTTCGTAAAGTCGTTTTGATTCATCGTGCAAAGTAATCTGCAAAAAGAAAATAAAATTCCAAGTATTAAACTTCTCTACCCTAACTACTACTGCTGGATAATGTATTCCTCTATCCATAATGTGTATGGCCGTACGGCACCACAGTGAAGATAGATGTTATTTCGGTGCATCGGAGTATAACGATACAAAGTAACTTTCATTTATGATCCTACTAACTCACCACAAACACTAAGAAAATATCGACTTAAACATGAAAATAACCAAGAAAAACTCCTACAAGAATGAAGCTCAATATTATCATTACAACCACAATACTTACCGCATGAAGATCCACAATAAAGAACAATGTTTCATAGGTATTATGCAAGGAGAAAACAAAAAGGAAATCTCTTCAAGATACATAGACAGATAAATACAACATATAACCTCTACAATACTGCAAATTTTATGCACATGAAAAAAGAAATGAAGACCAACCAAACTAACCTGAAGAGTAATCCAATTTTTAATGGCACCAAGGTAATTACCAAGATGTACAGAACCAGTTGGTTGTACTCCAGATACAATCCTTTTCCTACAAATTAAAAATTCTCAAATTTGAATACCACAAATTCAACAATTCAAACTCTAATTATCAAAATTTCAAATTTTACACACATTCAATACCAACATTACTAAAAAAAAACTATAAAATTAACAAACGTCACATCAATTTCTACCAACAAAACTAAAAATAATGAAACCTTAAGTGTTTAAATACTAAGAATTGAAGTGTACCTCACCTCACAGAGCTAATTGGAGAATCGAACTTGCGTAAGCATCGTTAGTTTCGAAGGAGCAAAGATTGCTACAACAACAACGAGAACTAGCTCTATTTTGAAGTAGAAGAAGATTCTGAGGATGACTTTGTTGGGGTTTTTTCGAAACCCACTTTGAATTTGAACTTTTAACCTGTTCATAATAAAAAAACACAAAATCGGACAATGAGGATTCTCGAAAGAGCTAAATAGATAGAGGGAGAGAGTGAGGGGGACTCAGTAAAGAAGAAGGGAAACGAGGTGAATTAGTAGAGAGATTGAGAAACCGGGGAGATAATCTGCGCGACCCATCGTCGCTCTACTTTTTCTTCTCGCCAGACCGAGCATCACCCTTTTCTTCATTTCTGAAATTCCAATCTTCTCCGGCAAAACTCCACCAGAACCCATTCATTCAATTACAGATTCTTCTTCTTGACCACCTAATCTGCGATATTTGATTTACGCACAAACCCATCTCGCAACTTAAATCACTGCCTTTGCTCTTCCATTCATCCATTTCACAAAGCCACAAAGACCAAAGATCAACACTGTCAATCCAATCGATTATCAAACCAACAACACTAGCATATCACCATTCTCGCTGTAATTTCCACAGTTCACAACCAACTCCAATCAAACCCCAAATCTGTTCTTCAAGAACAACAACACAAACCCTTCAATTCAGTTCAATTTTAATCAAACCCATGTCTCTGAACTCCATCAAAACTATCACCAGATTTCTCAATCGCTCATTTAGTGCCGAATTCATCCAAATCACCCACATACTTTTACTATTTATGTTTGTCAAACTTAGACTCCGGCCAGCTAAAACATCAACCATTCAAGCACAAACTCATCGTCCCCAATTGAGCTCGATTAAATCAATTCACCACCAGCCATGCCATCTCAAAATCAGCTGCAAATCGAACCCAATCGAGCACACAATTTGAGCTACAACCATCAATTTCATTCATCCACCAGAACACAACCTTCACGTATTTTTCTTCAGAGATTTTAATTTTGAAATCTAGGGTTTTTTTTTTCAGCTTAACATTGAGATTTGGGGGTTTTTATTTTTGTTTTGAAATCTATCGAAATCTACAACTTCCGTAAGTTTTTTACATAAAAAGTGAGCGAGAAAGAGATTCGGTGGTGGTATTTAGGGTTTCTGTGAGTTAGGGTTTTCTCTTGTAAGGGGGGAAGTGATGAGTGCCAAATATTGCATATTTCTACATCTATTTATTGGCATTTAACTCATCTTTTGTGCTCAGAAATCAGATATTATCCCAGATTCTGTGTTTTCTTTGTTTTCAAGAATAAATATTTGTACTAATTAATTTTGTGTTTTTAGGTAATAAATAAAGTTCGGAGAAATTGAGGAGCCAAAAGAGCAGAGAATTGGAGACGAGCGTCTATGGAGCAGAAAGCCAAAGCCCGCGCGCGCATCAGTTGCAACCCAACAAGTAGCAACCCATCTACAAGATATGGGCTTGGTAGTCCAAGACCCGGCCCATAACTCGAATCCAAAATCCGTTTAATTCTGAGCCGTTGAGATTTTTGTATCCCTCATCCAACGGTCGCTCCTTCCACTCGCATCGAAACTTGCTATGCCCGCTCAACACCGAATCAACCCATACCCTTACACCCATCGACCAGCCCCATTCTCTCATTTCATTTTCTCTTCCTTCACCCGACAGCTGCAGAAACCCCTCTGCTCTTCCTTTCTCGCCCGACCATGGCAGAGCAGAGCCACCATCTCCTCCGCTGTTTCTCCCGACACCGCAGCCTCCACACGACCACCAAGAACGATGTACCACCCCTAATGTCTCTCTACCTCTTTCGTAGCTTCTTCCCTAGAAGCTAAGGTCGAGATAGAGAGAATTAGGGTTAGGGTTTCACGAGTTGGGGGAAAATCGGTAAGGAAGTCTCAAAGCCGAATTCACGAGAGCCGACAAGCGATTCGCAGAGTATGGGCGATTGGGTTTGTCTTTAATTTCTGTTTTGAAAAGAATTAGGGTTTGGTATTTGCTTGTATAAATAGGGAACTGTGTTTGTTTGAAGCATGCACGGGCTAGCGAGCACAAGCTTAGTTTATTTGTGTTTGAATTGCTTTAATGTTCTAATTTAGTTTACCCGGGTGTTGATGAAACCCACGATTTTCATGTCAAGCATATTTACATTAGGTTTTATTCTTGCTATCTCGATATTGTGTATGATTAGTAGTTAACCAATGAAGCTTATGAGCTCGTGATGAGTCAGACTTGTAAGAAGACAGCTCATACTAGGGGTTAGTTAGCAAAATTAGTTAATAAACATCTAGTTTAGACTTTCATGGGAAAGCTCAAGAATATGGCTGAAGTTAGATTGCCTGCACATGAGAATAGAGGTGGATTCACCACCCTGGTGCTTTCCATATTGTCACTGCCTTAGTTTAGAGTCACAACTCCAACTCAGTCGTGTATCGACACCAAAAGCCCCATATTTTTGTTACATTTCTTTGAAGTCAGTTTAGTAAGCATTAGATCATCTTAAGCACCACAAGTCTCTGTGGGATCGACCCGTATTTGCCCAGTTCTACATTGTAGACACCGTGCACTTGCGGTTTAACAAATAGGCGAAACACATTCCCAAGCCTACCAGGAAGATGGGAGAAATAGTGAGGGAGGCAGAAGAAGAGAGAGAGATGAAGTGAGGAAAGTGAGAGAAGTTTTTGTTGATCGTTTTGTAAAAAAGGATTTGGACGGTAAAGATTTAAAAATTCCACTATCATACGGATTATGTAAGATCTGTGGACGGTGAAGATGTGATTCCAGACTATCATACGGATCAAGGAAAGTGTGTTTTCTTTGTGCTTTCTCTTTGTGTTTTTGTGCTTTCTCTTTGTGCTTCCGGTTTGAATTTCGACTAGTCACGTAGGTCATGAAGTAATTTCGACTCTTCATACATGTCATGAAGTAGCTTTAGCTCACATTGGTAGACTCAAGAAGCATACGGATCAGCGTAAGTGTGTTTTCTTTGTGATTTTTCATTGTGCTTTCTCTTTGTGCTTCCGGTTTGAATTTTGAATAGTCACATAGGTCATGAAGTAATTTAGACTAGTCATACATGTCATGAAGTAGCTTTAGTTCACACTTCAAACGTAGCATGATATATCATCGATAAATATGAAGCTCAGAGTCAATTCGAACTTCAAATATGGCATAACGACATAGAAACTATGAACCAAGAAGCTCCGAGAGGGTTATGACTTCAAACTTAGCATGATACATCATCGAAATCGATAAATATGAAGCTCAAAAGAGATTCTAACTTCAATTATGGTATAACGGCATAGAAACTATAAACCAAGAAGCTCCGGAGGATTCTGACTTCAAACTTAGCATGATACATCATCAAAATCGATAAATATGAAGCTTAGTGTCGATTCAAACTTCAAATTCGGTATAACGAAAAACAAACTATGAATCATAAAGCTTCGGGAGGGTTCTGACTTCAAACATGGCATGATACATCATCGAAATCGATAAATATGAAGCTTCGGGAGGGTTTTGACTTCAAAATT
Source organism: Papaver armeniacum (assembly GCA_023531295.1). Taxonomy (NCBI): domain Eukaryota; kingdom Viridiplantae; phylum Streptophyta; class Magnoliopsida; order Ranunculales; family Papaveraceae; genus Papaver; species Papaver armeniacum. Next base: position 47,735 of record JAJJWW010009090.1, on the reverse strand, counting down.
AGCATGATACATCATCGAAATCGATAAATATGAAGATCAATGTCGATTCAAACTTCAAATTCAGTATAACGACAAACAAACTACGAACCAAGAAGCTTTGGGAGGGTTCAGACTTCAAACTTAGCAGGATACATCATCGAAATCGATAAATATGAAGCTCGAGTGTTGATTCCAACTTCAAATGTGGTATAACGGCATATAAAATATGAACCAAGAAGCTTCGAGAGGGTTCTGACTTCAAACTTAGCAGATACATCATCGGAATCGATAAATATGAAGCTCGATGTCGATTCGAACTTCAAATGTGGTATAACGACAAACAAACTATGAACCACGAAGCTCTTGGAGGGTTCTCACTTCAAACTTAGCATGATACATCATCGAAATTGATAAATATGAAGCTCAGTGTCGATTTGAGAAAGAAAGTGGCTCCGAGATCGAAACCTGGCCGCTAGTTGACTACTATAAGTCGGAAACTTCGTAAGAACGATGAATCCATTCATTTACAAGTAAGATTCCTTCTAATATTCTCCAAAACCTTAAACAAACCCTATTCAGCAAATTGTATGCATACCTTGGCTCCAAAATCGAAACTTGGCCGTGAGTGGACTAATATAAGTCGGAAACTTGGTAAGAACGATGAATTCATCCATTTACATGTAATATTCCTCTATGAATATTCTCCGAAACCTTAAACAAACCCTATTCCGCATATTTTATGCATACCCAGCTCCGAGATCGAAACCTTGCCGTGAGTGGACTACTATAAGTCAAAAACTTGGTAAGAATGGATAATCCATCCATTTACAGGTAAGATTCCTTTGGAATATTCTCTGAAACCTTTAACAAACCATATTCGGCATATTGTATGCATACCCTGGCTCCGAGATCGAAACCTGGCCTGGAGTGGACTACTATAAGCCTCGGAAACTTGGTAATAACGATGAATCCATCCATTTACTGGTAAGATTCCTTCGAATATTCTCCAAAACCTTAAACAAACCCTATTCTGGCATATTGTATGCATACCCTGGCTTCGAGGTCGAAACATGGCCGTGAGTGGACCACTATAAGCCGAAAACTTGGTAAGAACGATGAATCCATCCATTTATAGGTAAGATTCCTCCGGAATATTCCCCGAAACTTTAAACAAACCCTGTTTTGGCATATTGTATGCATAACCTGGCTCCGAGATCGAACCTGGACGGGAGTGGACTACTATAAGTCGGAAACTTGGTAACAACGATGAATCCATCCTTTTACAAGTAAGATTCCTTCGGAATATTCTACGAAACCTTAAATAAAGCCCATTTCTGCATATTATATGCATACTAGGATCCGAGATCGAAACCTGGCCGAGAGTTGACTACTCTAAGTCAAAAACTTGGTAAGAACAACGAATCCATCCATTTACAGGTAAGATTCCTTCGAAATATTCTACGAAACCTTAAACAAACCCTATTTCTGCATATTGTATATAAACCAGGCTCAGAGATCCAAACCTGGCCACGAGTTGACTACTCTAAGTCAGAAACTTGGTAAGAACGAAGAAACCATCCATTTACAGGTAAGATTCCTTCGAAATATTCTACGAAACCTTAAAAAAACTTAATTTCTGCATATTCTATGCCTACCATGCTCCGAGATCGAAACGTGGCCGCGAGTTGACTATTATAAGTCAGAAACTTGGTAAGAACGACGAATCCATCCATTTACAGGTAAGATTTCTTCGAGATATTCTACGAAACCTTAAAAAAAACCCTATTTCTGCATATTGTATGCGTACCAGGATCCGATATCGAAACCTGGCCGTGAGTTGACTACTCTAAGTCAGAAACTTGGTAAGAACGAAGAATTCATCCATTTACAGGTAAGATTCCTTCGAGATATTCTACGAAACCTTAAAAAAACCTTTTTTCTGCATATTGTATGCGTACTAGGATCCGAGATCGAAACCTGGCCGCGAGTTGACTACTGTAATTCAGAAATTCGGTAAGAACAATGAATCCATCCATTTACAGGTAAGATTTCTTCTAGATATTCTACGAAACCTTAAACAAACCCTATTTCTGCATAAATGTATGCATACCAGGCTCTTAAATCGAAACCTGGCCGCGAGTTGACTACTATAAGTCAGAAACTTGGTAAGAACGAAGAAACCATCCATTTACAGGTAAGATTCCTTCGAGATATTCTACGAAACCTTAAGAAAACCCTATTTCTGCATATTATATGCGTACCAGGATCCGAGATCGAAACTGGCCGTGAGTTGACTACTCTAAGTCAGAAACTTGGCAAGAACGACGAATTCGTCCATTTAAGATTCCTTCGAGATATTCTACGAAACCTTAAAAAACCCTATTTCTGCATATTGTATGCGTACCGGGATCCGAGATCGAAACACGGACGTGAGTTGACTACTCTAAGTCGAAACTTGGTAAGAACGACGAATTCATCCATTTACTGGTAAGATTCCTTCGAGATATTCTACGAAACCTTAAAAAATCCCTATTTACGCATATTGTATGCGTACCAGTAATCCGAGATCGAAACACGGCCGCGAGTTGACTACTCTAAGTCGAAACTTGGTAAGAATGACGAATCCATCCATTTACGGTAAGATTCCTTCGAGATATTCTACGAAACCTTAAACAAACCCTATTTATGCATATATGTATGCATACCAGGCTCCGAGATCGAAACCCGGCCGCGAGTTGACTACTCTAAGTCGAAACTTGGTAAGAACAAAGAAACCATCCATTTACGGTAAGATTCCTTCAAATATTCTACGAAACCTTAAACAAACCTTATTTCGCATATTGTATGCATACAAGGCTCGTAGATCGAAACTCCGGCCGCGAGTTGACTACTCTAAGTCAAAAACTTGGTAAGAACGACGAATACATCCATTTACAGGTAAGATTCCTTCGGTATATTCTACGAAACCTTAAACAAACCTTATTTATGCATATTCTATGCATACCATGCTCCGAGATCGAAACGTGGTCGCGAGTTGACTACTCTAAGTCAGAAACTTGATAAGAACGACGAATCCATCCATTTACAGGTAAGATTTCTTTGAGATATTCTACGAAACCTTAAAAAAAACCTTATTTCTGCATATTGTATGCGTACCAGGATCCGAGATCGAAACCTGGCCGTGAGTTGACTACTCTAAGTCAGAAACTTGGTAAGAACGACGAATTCTTCCATTTACAGGTAAGATTCCTTCGAGATATTCTACGAAACCTTAAAAAAATCTTTTTTCTGCATATTGTATGCGTACTAGGATCCGAGATCGAAACCTGGCCGCGAGTTGACTACTGTAATTCAGAAATTCGGTAAGAACAACGAATCCATCCATTTACAGGTAAGATTTCTTCTAGATATCAGAATTGAACATCCCAGGTTCGAAGATTACCAGAGTTAAAATGACCATATTACCCTTACTAGAAATAAAGGTAATAAATATTACGGAGATTGTGAAAATTACTAAACTATCCTTATCTGAGATAAGTAAAGTAAATATTACATATAGTGAAAATGATCATATTACCCTTCATAAAAATTTGTGCAATAAATATTATGGAGATTGTGAAAGTGACCTGACTACCCTTATCGAAAAAAAAGTAAAGTAAATATTACTTTGCTTGTGAAAATGACCATATTACCCTTCTTGGAAATTAATGCAATAAATATTATGAAGACTATGAAAATGACCCGACCACGCTTATCGGAAAATAAGTAAACTAAATATTATAAATTATGAAAATCACCGTATTACCCTTACTAGAAATAAAGGTAATAAATATTATGGAGATCGTGAAAATTACCGGACTACCCTTATCTCGAAGTGAGTAAAGTAAATATTACAAATAGTGAAAAATGTATGTAATTATTTACGAGAAGGCGTGTATGTGATTGTTTACAGAGAAGGCTTCGTGTTGTTTGCGGATCAGTCACTGAGCATTATTTTTCAAGATTACGTTTTGTTTTACAACTCTTATGAAGGGTTGTCATAAAGTTGGTGTATTAAAGAACCACAAACTTGACAGACATGTAATAGTGTAGGTATGGTTAGTGGTGTAGACTTCCATACAAGAGGTTGAGGATCAAATCCCCCATCCTCATTTCTTCTAATGTTCTATATTTTTACTTCAACAACACTTATAAGTGTTGTTATACATTTTTAAAAAAAAAAAAAAAAAAAACCAAAACTTCGAACGGTAAGGATGGTTGATGAGCTAGACGTCCATGCAAGATTCATGTTCGAATCTCCCCTATAACCTCATTTTTTCCAACATTATATATTTTTACTTCAACAACACTTATAAGTGTTGTTGTAGGTTTCTATTTAAATAAAAACCGAAACTTGTGAACCGAAAGGGTGGTTGATGAGCTAGACTTCCATGCAGTAGGTTCATGTTCGAATCTCCCTCTAACATATTTTTCATTATCATATTTTTGTGTTCTTCAACAACACTTGTGAGAATTGTGATAGGTTAAGTCACTACATATATGGAACATTATATATTTTTACTTCAACAACACTTATAAGTGTTGTTATAGGTTTCTATTTAAAAAAAGAAAAAAATCAAAACTTGTGAACCGAAAGGGTGGTTGATGAGCTAGACTTCCATGTAGTAGGTTCATGTTCGAATCTCCCTCTAACATATTTTTCATTATCATATTTTTGTGTTCTTCAACAACACTTGTGAGTATTGTGATAGGCTAAGTCACTACATATATGGAACAACGTTGTTATAGCTAAATGTCGTCACAATCTGTTTTGCTTAAGGAGTTGTCGTTTGTTTTCTTAGCGCAACCCCTTGTTTCCTAAGGGTTGGCAAAGTGATGATATACGACAACTCTTCCTTTGAAACCAGATTGTATAACATATGACTTTCTACAATACTTAGCGAAGCGTTGTAAATCTCCAGTTGTAGATGTATATTTTTTCCTGTAGTGATTTAAGCTCCCAGTTGCATTATTCACTAATGAAACGGAGCCATTTAAAAGTAATGAGTGCCTAAGCCTCTTCGCTCATATATGTATTGAGAAATTCAATATATTTATATGTATAAAATTTACTCAGAATGGTGCATGTAGCAACAACCCCAAATATTCTATAAATTTTATCTTGCACCAAAGATTATTCACTAATGCATGGCACCGCCTAGTGTTTTCCTATGCTATGTTCCCCAAATAACTCTCAATATTGGCATGACATGACGATTAAATGTTCGCCGCAACAGCAGTAGCATGAATCTCCCGAAGTGTCAGTATTGAGACCTGAATGAAAACACTCACATAGGCTACACCACCCTCTGAGAAAGAGATCAGCGCATTCGCACACCTTTTAATTAAAAGTTGCACGATCGAACGCGTTTAAATTCCTTAAGGAAAATCTGTACTGTTCACATCAATCTCAAAAAATAATCACGGCCACACGATTTGGCCGCGCGATTTAACAAACTTAGACTAGTCCTATCAGAACTAGGCAATCACTATAGTGACCACCGACGGGCCCACTAGTGCCCTAGTCGATCGAGTAGTCTTCTGCTCATTCACAAGAACTTCAAACGCCGATTCAAATGTGGGTATTTGCGCTATTTAGAAGCTCAAACGAGCTAGACCGACCATGACGGTCTCAAAGTCATCACGTCCGTCCAACTTGGCCAGCCAAATTGGGCGTCTTAGATTGAGCTTTGGGCGACAACAAGGCGCCGTAGCAATCATCGGTGGTCCCACTAGTTCTCTAGTTGATCGAGTCCCATGTTGCCCATGCACAAGTGCTTCAAACGCCGACCCAAACATGGGCGTTTGCGCTGCGTAAAAACAAAGCTCGAACGAGCTAAGACCGTAAAAACGGTCTCAAAAGCCATCATATCCGCCCAACTTCGCCAGCCTAGTTGGACGGCTTAGATCTTCCTACGAACGATTAAATAAGTATCAGTATGATCATTGGCGGCCCCACTTTCCCCTTGGACGATCGACTTGCCTATGGCAAGCCTATAGGGTGCTCGACCGCTTGCACAAACTTGAGCAGACACGTTGTGTTCAAAAACCCTAATTTAGGTCACGGTAGTACATAACTGTCGCAGATTGATCACAACCATCCATCTTCGCCAGCCTAAACGAGCGGCATAGATCTAGATTCTAGTGGTCCCGAATGTGTTAACGTGATCACCGTGGACCCACCTTTACGTGTGACCGACCGGCCTGTGTAAACCATGGCCAGATGCCTCGAAACGCACGCCCGAAAGGTGTTGGGTCACACGGCCTTCAAACCCTAATTCGTGCTTTGCGGCAATGCATTTCTGTCGCAAATTGATCGTGATCACTCATCTTCGCCGGTCAAATTAAGTGGCCCAGATCCAATTTCTGATGAACCAGGAGTTGTAGGCATGCACGCCGGTGGGCCATCTCCATGTATGCCCGATCGGTCCGTGTGGATTAACACTCAGTGCTTGGAATTCGATTGGCCAAAGAGGAGACGTTCGCACTCCCCTAAACCCTAATTTTCATCAACGGCGGCAAACATGTGCCGCAAGCCATCTCATCCGTCCAACTTTGCTAGATCGGTCGGACGACTTAGATTAAATATTAGGCGATCAATGAAGTACCTCAATGATCACCGCCCACCACTCTGTCACATGAAGTGATCGACCAGATGATGGCTCACCCATGCGACCTCCAAACGATCACCCTAAGATGATTGAGCATGTTGTTATTTTAAGACGCCTAATCCGCGATTTATTCAATCAAGCTTTAAAACAACGATGGTTCATGCATATCGATTGTTTTGAGATGCTTGCTTAAAAGTAATGCATTACATGCATCAAGCACGTACGATATTTTATGAATATCAATTACATAAATAACTTAGTTATTTAACCTAATAGCACCGCGTGCTATGCTTTCTGGAAGGTCCCACGACTTGACCCACTCATTCGAGACATCAAACATGTCACAAACTGGAGGATACTTACTGGGGTATTGGTCTGGCGGTTTACAGCGTGCGGCGTGCAACGCCCCATTACGAACGTGTCGGAAAAGATAGACGGTTAATGGTGATGATGTAAGTGGGCAAAGACGTGATCGTGTGGCAATCACCATCCCTACACGACCCCACTACTCCATCACTTAACTTCTTCCACTTCCTACGAGATGAGGATTGCGCTCAAATGACTTGTATAAATAGGTTCTTCGACCTATTTTCAAAGAACACGAGAAACCAAGTTGTTGTTAACACCGTGTCCAGAAACACCAGGAATCGATAGCTTACATCATGCAAGCCAGTTCAACATTCTGATACAAGTCATAAACAACCAACACCTTCACAATCTCAATACCTTCTTCGCTTCCCTCCCTAAAATCAACCCCATCTCCATCACTTTGTGACAGAAGCAAGTCTGGAATGGCCATTTCTTGGTTTAGGCCAGAATTGTACAGATTGATCTCTCGAATCTAAAGCACTCCCGTGCAGTGTATTTGTTTAGGGTTTAGATTCGTTTCTCATCCACACACACCCAAATTTACCAAAACCAGCAGAAACAGTTTTCACCCATAAACACAATGATTTGTTGGTGACAACCTAACAATAATTGAATTTTGAGATTTGAGTGACTAATAAACATGCGATTCTAGATCAATAATATAGGCTTGATCAAACCAATTATCATATCATCATGTTATAACAAGATTTATTTTTATGCGATCAAAGATGCTTAATCAACAATATAATTGTATTTAGATCTCATTAAAACATTTGTATTATCTTGAAATGACGAGGGTACCCAAGTATACCACAATCTTTTTGTTTCAACCTATAAGTCTGATACCAAGTGTGATCATCTATGGACAAAGTAGAGACGATACAACAACAAGGTATACACTTCATAATAGTTACGGTATAAAACCTATATACTATAGGATCACAATCAAGTGTCTTGGATTAACGTACTAGTGTATTTACTTTTAATTATGATTGCAGAAAGTATAAGTAAATCACACAACAAGATTTTTTTAACGAGAAAACCGCATACGCAGAAAAACCCCGGGACCTAGTCCAGTTTTGAGTACTCTCAGAATTAAGCCGTTGTCACAAAGAACAAAGCCAACTTCGTATAGTTGAGACCAAGTAATCTACCCGTATTTAATTAGTTCCCTCAGTATCCCTGCGACTACAAATGTCTGGCCAACGCACGTGAATTTCATGACAAAAATCATTATCTTGAATTTGTTTTATGGATGTAAAGTCTTAAGCACTCAACTCCTTTTGATCGTTTTACAAACAGTAAAGGAACAAAGCTGTTTGGTAATGTAACACCCCGTGTTTTTAGCATGGCGCATGCTAAAAGATGCGCTATTTGCTTGTGATGAAGCTTAATCCAAAGCTTCGCAGTGTGAAAAAATGTGGATTAGATTAAGGCCAATACCGCCGCCAAAATGGCGTATTATGTTTGGCATTTGGCCAAGGGACAATATTGCATCATCATGATGCATTAGGCGATTGGGTAAGTGGCCTTGAGCTTACGACGTAATCATTGCGCATTATGAGAGTTATTGGCCAACAACCAATATCGCACAATCATTGTGCATCGAGACCGAGAGGGCTGGTCGAGAGAATATTATATAATCATTATGCGATAGGCCAAAGAAATGTCGCATAATCATTGTGCGACGGACGGAGCAGTGGTGCACAATCATTGTGCACCTTGAACGGAAACTTCGGCAATCATTGCGGTCATTCGAAATTCATGGCGGCCATGAATAGTGAAAGCATGTCAATATGCTCCCCTTTTCATACTTGTAGAAATTCCATTAAGACATATATAGGGAGGGGTAGTTGGTTGAAGATGCATATGCGGACTATGTACCAAGTAAGCTTCATAGCTTAGCGGGAAGGGTATAAATGATGCCTAAGTCTCATTTATAGTTGCGTAGCCTTTCAAAGAGGTATTTGATGCGTTGGCATCGCTATGCCTGGCCTGGGACCCGATGATGCATAATCATTATGCATCTTGGCGGAATGGCCTATACGGACCAGGCCATTACCGTTTTTGCTAAGCCACTTTGCCTTGCAAAGCGATTTGGTTTAAGTTTCTGTCCCTTCAACGAGGATGAACTACGGTCTGCTTGATCCCTTTAGAGTAGGGAAGATGCGTGGTACGGCAACCGCAATGAGTTGCGGACATTAGGTCCGACGTTGGTCCCTCATATCATCTAAGCTCGGTAGCTCGACGCAAGAGAGATGATTGTGGCCAGACTTGATGAGGCTTAGTTGCATGCCCGTAAGTGGATGCTCATACTTCCTATCAATTTATAAAGAGTTGGTAAGCAAGGTAACGTAGGAAATGGCAAGGGCTTGGTGCGGCCCCGCAAAGTCCAAGGCTTATGCCTGGACAAGACACGGCAATGTGACGGTTGCTCGAGCTAGCTAGGAAATTCATTTATGAATTCCCTACGTAAAGGTAAAACGAGACGCATGAAAAATGCCAGTGATGAATTCCCTATGTAAAGGCAAAGCCAGAGATGCAGGAAAAATGCATTGACATTGGCCTTATGGCCGTAAACCCTTTTGGGGGGGACAAGGGTAAGTTGGAGCGGTGTGGAAGCTAAGTTAGCCGCGTCATGCTCAACGAGCATGCTTGCGAGAGCGAATGAACGTGCATTTTCCTAGCTTTAAAGGCCCGGATCGTAGCTTCATCATGGCGCACCTGGGAGTTCGACTGCCTGGGGCGCGCCAAAGGCGTAATTTTCGGTCCGTCACGGATGGTATCGAGCAAGTTCCGAGAAAACTCTAGGGACTTGTGCGAAGTGGACTCATTGGCGAGTATATTCCTTGATGAAAACTTAAAGTTGGAGAGTAGGCCAACTTCTGCGGGGGAAAGAGTTTGTAAATCTGAGCGGTTACTTTGCAAATCGAGTTGAGCTTGTATAAGTCTTGTGAGTTTGCCAGGCCTCTGTGGCACCCCGCTTACGAGCATCAGGAAGGCCGTGCAGGATGGTGGGTAGACAATGGGTGATCATCCCCACGCGTTGGCACCCAAGGGTGTGCGTTATCGAGCCCGGCTAGCATCCCACTTACGAGTGGCAACCGGTAAATCCGTCGGGGACGGTGGCTTGCATCCAACTGCACTGGCATTAGAGATTGGTCCTCACAGTGTTGCGTTAGGTTTTGCTTTGTCATTTCGATGACATCTTCCAACCTTGTGAACTTTAGGGACTTAGGTGCGTAGTATGGGATGCGCATTCGGGATACAGTCGAGATATCCTCTTGGCATTGGCCAATTGCGATTCTTGGTTTTGTTGTGGGCACTTTTTGGATTCCCGGGCGGGTGGTATGGGACATGTGCTCGAAGGTCTAAATTGTTGTTCATGACAACTTGAAGAAACCCGTGATTTCGAGCATCGGTATGGGACTTTTGCTCATGAAATCCAACTCGAAGAGATTGTCCACAATAGCTTTGGTTTTGAATTTGAGGGGACGAAATTCTTTGAAGGGTGTGATAATGTAACACCCCGGTGTTTTTAGCATGGCGCATGCTAAAAGATGCGCTATTTGCTTGTGATGAAGCTTCATCCAAAGCTTACAAAGTGTGAAAAAATGTGGATTAGATTAAGGCCAATACCGCGCCAAAAATGGCGTATTATGTTTGGCATTTGGCCAAGGACAATATTGCATCATCATGATGCATTAGGCCATTGGGTAAGTGGCCTTGAGCTTACAAAGTAATCATTGCGCATTATGAGAGTTATTGGCCAACAACCAATATCGCACAATCATTGTGCATCGGACCAGAGAGGTGGTCGAGAGAATATTGCATAATCATTATGCGATAGGCAAAGAGAATGTCGCATAATCATTGTGCAGCCGAGACGGAGCGAGTGGTGCACAATCATTGTGCAACTGAACGAAACTCGGCAATCATTGCTTAGGTCATTCGAAAATTCATGGCAACGGCCATGAATAGTGAAGCATGTCAATATGCTCCCCTTTTCATACTTGTAGAAATTCCATTAAGACATATATAGGGAGGGGTAGTTGGTTGAAGGTGCATATGCGGACTATGTACCAAGTAAGCTTCATAGCTTAGCCGGAAGGGTATAAATGATGCCTAAGTCTCATTTATAGTTGCGTAGCCTTTCAAAGAGGGTATTTGATGCGTTGGCATCGCTATGCCACAACGCGGACCCGATGATGCATAATCATTATGCATCTTGGCGGAATGGCCTATACGGACCAGGCCATTACCGTTTTTTGCTAGGCCACAGCCTTGCAAACGATTTGGTTTAAGTTTCTCGTCCCTTCAGGGATGAACTACGATGCGTGCTTGATCCCTTTAGAGTAGGGAAGGGTAGAATGCGTAGGCAGCCGCAATGAGTTGCAGATTGCGGTCCAAAGACGTTGGTCCCTCATATCATCTAAGCTCGGTAGCTCGACGCAAGAGATGATTGTGGCCGACTTGATGAGGCTTAGTTGCATGCCCGTAAGTGGATGCTCATACTTCCTATCAAGTTATAAAGAGTTGGTAATCAAGGTAACGTAGGAAATGGCAAGGGCTTGGTGCGGCCACGCCAAAGTCCAAGGCTTATGCCTGGACAAGACACTACAATGTGACGGTTCCTCAGCTAGCTAGGAAATTCATTTATGAATTCCTACGTAAAGGTAAAGCCGAGACGCATGAAAAATGCCGATGATGAATTCCCTATGTAAAGGCAAAGCCGAGATGCAGAAAAAATGCATTGACATTGGCCTTATGGCCGTAAACCCTTTTGGGGGGACAAGGGTAAGTTGGAACGGTGTGGAAGCTAAGTTAGCCGCGTCATGCTCAACGAGCATGCTTGCAAGGGCGAATGAACGTGCATTTTCCTAGCTTTAAAGGCCCGGATCGTAGCTTCATCATGGCGCACCGGGGGAGTTACGGCCTGCGGGGCAACGCGCCAAAGGCGTAATTTTCCGGTCCGTCACAGGTAACTACTCCAATAATATTTTAGAAAAGATATATTGAGTTTGTGACAAAGACTCTTCCATTTAAACAAGTAAACTCCTTTGCGGGTAAGATCAATCCAAATCATCGATCTAGATTCACAACTATCGATTCGAATCAAGAATACCACCAAATGATAGTTGTCAATCTATACGACTATTTAATCAAATCTATCAAAGATAAATCAGATCTTAGTTAGATCCCAGGGCGATCAAGATGTGTGCACAAATATCACGAGATGCAAAACCAATAAGAAAAAATTTCTTGTCTTCAAATCTTAAATTGCCTTCAATTGTACCTAGACACAAAAACTTGATTCCACTTATGATGAATCACTCACAGAATGGAATCATTAACAATGGATGATCACAAGTTGTCTTCCAATATCTCGTCAATACTTTGATCTAGTTTGAGTGACCTTATGTCAGAAAAGAAGGCTCTCAGGAATAATCAAACTAGGTGCAATCAAAGTTTCAATAGCCATTAGTCAATCAAATCAATAATCGAAAACTAAAATAAAAATACAATTATCTAGTTTCCCACCAACGGTACTCGTAGAGGTTCTTGATCCTACAGAAGTCTTTAAACGAGCGGACGTAAGAGATTCACTTAATTAAGGTACTTTCCTCTCCGGATAGTCGGCTCCACCAGAAACTACACGAATGAGTTTGCCTGGCTCTTAGGATAGTTTGTGTGACGGACCGGAAAATTACGCCTTTGGCGCGTTGCCCCCGCAGGCCGTAACTCCCCCGGTGCGCCATGATGAAGCTACGATCCGGGCCTTTAAAGCTAGGAAAATGCACGTTCATTCGCCCTTGCAAGCATGCTCGTTGAGCATGACGCGGCTAACTTAGATTCCACACCGTTCCAACTTACCCTTGTCCCCCCCAAAAGGGTTTATGGCCATAAGGCCAATGTCAATGCATTTTTCATGCATCTCTGGCTTTGCCTTTACATAGGAAATTCATCACTGGCATTTTCATGCGTCTCGGCTTTACCTTTACGTAGGGAATTCATAAATGAATTTCCTAGCTAGCTGAGCAACAACGTCACATTGTCGTGTCTTGTCCGTGGCATAAGCCTTGGACTTTGGCGTGGGCCGCACAAGCCCTTGCCATTTCCTACGTTACCTTTCTTACCAACTCTTTATAACTTGATAGGAAGTATGAGCATCCACTTACGGGCATGCAACTAAGCCTCATCAAGTCTGGCCACAATCATCTCTTGCGTCGAGCTACCGAGCTTAGATGATATGAGGGGCCAATGTCTTCGGACCGGCAATCTTGCAACTCATTGCGGCCGCCTACGTACCCTTCCCTACTCTAAAGGGATCAAGCACAGACCGTAGTTCATCCTTGAAGGGACAGAAACTTAAACCAAATCGTTTGCAAGGTCATGGCCTAGCAAAACCGGTAATGGCCTGGTCCGTATAGGCCATTCCGCCAAGATGCATAATGATTATGCATCATCGGGTCCGCGGCTGTGGCATAGCGATGCCAACGCATCAAATACCCTCTTTGAAAGGCTACGCAACTATAAATGAGACTTAGGCATCATTTATACCCTTCCTAGCTAAGCTATGAAGCTTACTTGGTACATAGTCCGCATATGCACCTTCAACCAACTACCCCTCCCTATATATGTCTTAATGGAATTTCTACAAGTATGAAAAGGGGGGCATATTGACATGCTTCACTATTCATGGCCGTTGCCATGAATTTTCGAATGACCTAGCAATGATTGCCGAGTTTCCGTTACGTTGCACAATGATTGTGCACCACTCGTTCGTCTCGTTACACAATGATTATGCGACATTCTCTTTGGCCTATCGCATAATGATTATGCAATATTCTCTCGACCAGACCCTCTGCAGTCCGATGCACAATGATTGTGCGATATTGGTTGTTGGCCAATAACTCTCATAATGCGCAATGATTACATTTATGGCTCAAGGCCACTTACCCAACTGGCCTAATGCATCATGATGATGCAATATTGTCCCTTGGCCAAATGCCAAACATAATACGCCATTTTTGGCGCGGTATTGGCCTTAATCTAATCCATATTTTTTCACACTGCGGAAGCTTTGGATGAAGCTTCATCACAAGCAAATAGCGCATCTTTTAGCATGCGCCATGCTAAAAACACGGGGTGTTACATTATCACACCCTTCAAAGAATTTCGTCCCCGAAATTCAAAACCAAAGCTATTATGGACAATCTCTTCGAGTTGGATTTCATGAGCAAAAGTCCCATACCAGTGCTCGAGGGAATCACGGGGTTTCTTCAAGTTGTCATGAACAACAATTTAGACCTTCGAGCACATGTCCCATACCACCCGCCTGAATCCAAAAAGTGCCCACAACAAAACTAAGAATCGCATTGCCAATGCCAAGAGGATATCTCGACCGGGCATCCCGAATGCGCATCCCATACTACGCACTCGAAGTCCCTAAAGTTCACAAGGTTGGAAGATGTCATCGAAATGACAAAGCAAAACCTAACGCAACACCGTGAGGACCAATCTCTAATGCCGGTGCGGTTGGATGCAAGCCACCGTCCGACGGAGTTCTGCACGTTGCCACTCGTAAGTGGGATGCTAGCCGGGCGACAACGCACACCCTTGGCCGGTGCCAACGTGTGGGGATGATCAGTCCCATTGTCTACCCACCGTCCCGGACGGTCTTCCTGGATGCTCGTAAGCGGGTGCCACGAGGGCCTAGCAAACTCACAAAGACTTATACAAGCTCAACTCGATTTGCAAAGTAACCGGCTCAGCGGTTACAAACTCTTTCCTCGCTAGAAGTTGGCCTACTCTCCAACTTTAAGTTTTCATCAAGGAAAATACTCGCCAATGAGTCCACTTCGCACAAGTCCCTAGAGTTTTCTCGGAACTTGCTCTGATACCATCTGTGACGGACCGGAAAATTACGCCTTTGGCGCGTTGCCCCGCAGGCCGTAACTCCCCCGGTGCGCCATGATGAAGCTACGATCCGGGCCTTTAAAGCTAGGAAAATGCACGTTCATTCGCCCTTGCAAGCATGCTCGTTGAGCATGACGCGGCTAACTTAGCTTCCACACCGTTCCAACTTACCCTTGTCCCCCCCAAAAGGGTTTACGGCCATAAGGCCAATGTCAATGCATTTTTCCTAGCATCTCTGGCTTTGCCTTTACATAGGGAATTCATCACTGGCATTTTTCATGCGTCTCTGGCTTTACCTTTACGTAGGGAATTCATAAATGAATTTCCTAGCTAGCTGAGGAACCGTCACATTGCCGTGTCTTGTCCAGGCATAAGCCTTGGACTTTGGCGTGGGCCGCACCAAGCCCTTGCCATTTCCTACGTTACCTTGCTTACCAACTCTTTATAACTTGATAGGAAGTATGAGCATCCACTTACGGGCATGCAACTAAGCCTCATCAAGTCTGGCCACAATCATCTCTTGCGTCGAGCTACCGAGCTTAGATGATATGAGGGGCCAATGTGCTGGACCGGCAATGCTGCAACTCATTGCGGCTGCCTACGTACCCTTCCCTACTCTAAAGGGATCAAGCACAGACCGTAGTTCATCCTTGAAGGGACAAACTTAAACCAAATCGTTTGCAAGGTCAGGCCTAGCAAAAACGGTAAATGGCCTAGTCCGTATAGGCCATTCCGCCAAGATGCATAATGATTATGCATCATCGGGTCCGCGCTGTGGCATAGCGATGCCAACGCATCAAATACCCTCTTTGAAAGGCTACGCAACTATAAATGAGACTTAGGCATCATTTATACCCTTCCGGCTAAGCTATGAAGCTTACTTGGTACATAGTCCGCATATGCACCTTCAACCAACTACCCCTCCCTATATATGTCTTAATGGAATTTCTACAAGTATGAAAAGGGGAGCATATTGACATGCTTCACTATTCATGGCCGTTGCCATGAATTTTCGAATGACCGCAACAATGATTGCCGAGTTTCCGCTCGCATTTGCACAATGATTGTGCACCACTCGTTCCGTCTGCTGCACAATGATTATGCGACATTCTCTTTGGCCTATCGCATAATGATTATGCAATATTCTCTCGACCAGCCCTCTCTGGTCTGATGCACAATGATTGTGCGATATTGGTTGTTGGCCAATAACTCTCATAATGCGCAATGATTACGTTGTAAGCTCAAGGCCACTTACCCAACTGGCCTAATGCATCATGATGATGCAATATTGTCCCTTGGCCAAATGCCAAACATAATACGCCATTTTTGGCGCGGTATTGGCCTTAATCTAATCCACATTTTTTCACACTGCGGAAGCTTTGGATGAAGCTTCATCACAAGCAAATAACGCATCTTTTAGCATGCGCCATGCTAAAAACACGGGGTGTTACAGTTTGCAAGAAATTTAAACTCAACTATTTATAGACCAAGGTTGTTTGGACAACAAGGAAATTCCAAAACCGAAAGATTCTTATGATATTCAATATGTTCCTAATTTCGGTTTCATATTTCCAACTAATATCTGATCTGTAATTCCGAAATCTCTCTTTAGAAAATATCTAATATTAGTTTAGCACTTAACTAATATAGATTTTCAAGAGATATGTTTTGATTGCTGGGAAATCAAAAACTTAGAATTTGAAAATCTTAATTAAAAGATTCTTAAAATTTCGGTTTGGGATCACCTTGAGTATCAAAGATATCTTTGAAAAATTAGAGATAAGAATTATGTACATGTTCAAATTATGTCAACATCTAGAACTTTCCTATTTAGCAAACTCTAATTCCAAACTCCCATAAAACCGAAAGTAGTATGTGAATTTTGAAAATCGGTTTTGCTCTTGAGACCGGTTGATAGGTATCTAAAACACCTAATTTACTATCTAGTAGTTATGCTTTCTTTGCTATTTTTCTTGTGAATTATGTACTTTACGCGTGTTTTTGAGTTATTAGGTACTCTGGAGTCGCACGGAGGAAAAGAAGCGGAAATCATTCAAATTGAGTCAAAAAGGCGTAATTGTCATTTCACATGCTATTGGGAGCTGAGCCAAGGTTAAGGGCAGCTCTCTTTTGGAGGAGTGCTAAAGACGGACCAGGCTGAGGATAAGGGGATAGAAACTTGGTTAACCCTTATCGGAGTTCCCAGTACCAATATCCCGCCCCCAAATCTATCCAACCCTAAATCGAGAAGAGAGTTTTCTTTCTCAATTATTTTCTCATTCGCTCCACTGAAAGTGAGAAAAAGGAGAGGGTCATTCTTGTTGAAACGAAGAGAAGAAAGTAAAATCGATGCTGTTGAGATCGAGAAATTCATAGAAATTGAGAGATGAAAGGGGTGTTGAGATAATTTGTAAGGCAGAGAGAAGAAATGGTGATGAATAAAGGGTTAATCTCGGATTCGATTTCGAGAGATGAGGTCGAGGTTAGGGGATGATTTGAAACCAAATTGAGCTAGGGTTTATTAGTGAGATTCTTTGGGATTTTGAAGTCAAGAGGGAGATGGACATTGGGTACAAACCAATTGGCAGAAGACTGAACTGTGGCTGTGGAATTTTAAGGAATTGGATTTGAAATTTGGGATCTCAGGAGCTAGGGTTTTGGTATAAATGATGTTGCCATCGAATCGGAGAAGATGAATTACACAGGGAAGATAAGATGATTGCTGCTGTGAGCTAAATAGGTTTTTGGGTGCTCTCAGATTTGGAAATGGTCTTGATGTCACAGAGATGATGATTCTGTCATGGGGTGGAATGGGAGGTTCATGGCTCAGATTTGAGATGCAGTCAGCTAGCCTTTGTTGGTGGTGCAGAGCAAAGGTGAACCTGAGATACAGCTGACGAGTTGATGTTTAAGCAGTGCTGGTTGAAATGAGAATGGTGCTTGTGGATGAGGCAAGGCTGGGTGTTGGTGGATGGATTCAGTTGTTGGTGGTTCAGGGCAAGGAGGAGAAAAGGAATTGGTGATGCTGTGAAGTTGCAGGTGCAGTTCAAGGAGGAGTTTGAACAAAAGATGGGTTGTGTTTGGAGGAAATGGAGTCTAGTCTGGAGCTGTTGCAGTTGAGGCATTACAGGTCGTGGGTTCTGCCAGAAGTTACAGGAGAGAACTAAGCTGCAATGGTGACCTGAGATAATGAAGCTGCAGATGGTTAGGTGAATTAGTTTTGGTGGATGGTTGCAGTCAACAGTGCTGGAACGGAGTTCGCAGGGTGTTGTGTGTTGCCATGGATGGGATTTAAGTGTTCTGGTAGAGATGGAGTTGTTGTTGGCCTGTAGAAGAGGAGTCGGTCTTTGCTTAGGAGTAGGTGCTATGGTTATTGGCTTGAGTCTCGTGTGCGGAGTTATGGAGACAAAGAAGCTACGAGATGATGCAAAGAATGAGATTTACAATGCCGAGCTAGAATGATGTTGGTGATTGAAGATGCAAATGGCGCTTGAAAGTAATGGCGAGTGGAAGTGATGGTTTAGATGAAGGTTCGGGTACCAAGTGCGGTTCGGGTGCGGCTTGAGATGGTGCTGCGGTTGGCGAGGGACTCGAGACTAGGAATTGTTGAAAGCAGAGATCGGAGAAATGATGACATTGCGGATGAGCATGAGCTGGTGGTGCCGTGTTATGTTGCGAGACAAGAGATGAATGGTGAAATTGCGAGGCTTGCAACCGATGGTAGTTGATTTGAAGCTACGGGTGGAAATGTCGTGAGTCATTTGCGGGTGGTGGTTGAAATGTATGCAAAGGGTTCTCGAGATTGAAGGGTGTTTACGAGAGCTGAACGAGCGGGATTTCGGTTAAAACGGGAAGGCGATGTATGCGAATTTGGTGTATTGCTCTCAGGGAATGAATTGAAGTGTGTTTGTCGGAAGGAGTTAGGTCATTTCGGTGAAAATGGTGAGCTGAGAATGAGCCGGGTTTGCGGGAGATGTAGATCTTTGGATGTATGATGCAACCGGAATGGCTAGGTTGCTTTGGAGTGGAGCTTCTTGCAAATGGAAGTGATTGAATGAGAATGAGCCGGTATTGCGGGAGCTTGCGCAGAATGGGTATTCCGTGTAGTGAGAGTCATGGAAATGAAGTCGAAATTGCAAAGTGAAGTTGGTGGTGATTGAGAGCCTAAAATGGAAAAGACTGGTGTTGGCAGAATGGAATTGCGCAGCTTGAAGGATAAAAGCGAGCCATCATGGTGGTAGTGAAGCAATGCGGCGCAATGATGGTGCATGACTAACGACACAGTGCAAGACCGCAATAGCTCAAGCTTTGGCACAGCAAATCAGGACCCTAACTCGGTTTCCACTCAAACCTGAATCAGTCGACTCTGAGTTGAGTCATCTGACTCGGTGCTTGACCGAGTTGACCCGGCCGAGTTGGATCGTTGACCGAGTTGACTCGTTGACTGGTGACCGGGTGGACTTTGCCGGTCACCTGATGATGAGTGCCAAATAGTACATATTTATACACCTTTTTATTGGCATTTTACTCATCTTTTGCGCTTAGAAATCGATATTATCCCAGTTCGTGTTTTCTTTGTTTTCAAGAATAAATATGTGTATTAATTAATTTTTTGTTTTTAGGTAGTAAATAAAGCTCGGAGAAATCGAGGAGCCAAAAGAGCGAAGAATCGGAGGCAAGTGTCTATGGAGCAGATAGCCAAAGCCCGCGCGCAACAGTTGCAACCCAACAAGTAGCAACTCATCTACAGAACATGGGCTTGAGCTAGACCCGACCCGCGACCCGGATCCGAGTCCGTTCACTCCAAGCCGTTGAGATCTCTATCTTCCACATCCAATGGTCGCTGCCTCCACGTGCATCGAAGATCGCTGCTCCCGTGCAACACCAGATCACGCCAAAACCGCATACCATCCTGAGCCGTTCAGATTTCACTCCTATGCATCCTACGCTCGCTAGGCCATTCCCATCATCTCCCGCTGTTCATGCCTCACAGCAAAATGACCACCACCCTATACCCTAGTCGACCATCTCTTTCCTCTTCTCTTTCTTCTCTTTCTTCTTCCCTAGCTCTGCAAAACCCCCTCTCCCCGACCATCTCCTGCCACAGCCGATTCCTCCACCTTCTTCACCCATACCGCCACCAACTCCATCATCTCCTGACACTCCACCTTACCTAATCGCTATCTAGTTCTTTTGTAGCTTCTTTCCTAGAAGCTAAGAGAGAACTAAACATAGATAGGTTAGGGTTTCATTGATAAATCAAGGGGAAACCAGAGTAGTCGATTCGAGGCGACGTGACAAAGGGAGCGGATGATTCGAGAGAAGTATGGTGAGAGGGTTTAATTTTAATTTTAATTTCGATTTTGAAGAAATTAGGGTTTGGTAGTTTTATGGTTGCATGTATAAATTGAAGAGAGGGTTTGTGTGATAGTTCATGCCCTGGACTAGCCGTTGTATCATTTAGGTTTAATTTGTTATTTGAATTATGTTACGAGTTCAATTGCTAGGGTGTTGTTGAAACCCTAGACAACATGTTGAGTTATTCATATTTGTCTTTGTTGTTCTTACCGAGCTTAATTGATAGGATGATAAGTTAGCTAGTAGATCAACTTCTCCTCGTGATTAGGTGTCTTTGTAAGAAGACAAACAATACTAGGGGAGAATTAGATAAAGTAGTTAACAAATTTTCCATGTGAGACTTCCAGGGAAGAATACATATGCTTAATGAGATGTGAATAATGCTTAGTAATTGACTAAGGAACATGTGATAGAGTGTACTGTAAGAAGACACTCTATACTAGGGGAATTAATGCGATTAGTGATCCATTATTCTTTAGAATCTACCTTATGAATGTATAAGAACACAACATTAAGTGAATTACCTTAGCATAGAGTCAAGTGGTGGATTCACCACCCTGGTAGATTCCAATCAGTTAAAACCTCTTTTATTACCTTAGTTTAGTTCAGTGTCACATTTCAACCTCAGTCGCTTCGACACCAACATCTGCTGTTACGTTGTTACTCATTTGAAGTCGATTGAAGAAGCCTTAGATCATATAAGAGCACCACAAGTCTCTGTGGTTCGACCCGTACTTGCCGCGTCTCCGATAGACGCCGTGCACTTGCGGTATCACTCGTAGGTCATAATATAATCATCTTCCGAGGCCTACCAAGTTTTTGGCGCCGCTGCCGGGGACTTGGCGCGTGCCTTGCTGATTTTTGGCTAGTTCTTTACTGAGTTTCCTTCCACCTTGTACATATTCACCTTGTGTTATTTCTTTTAGCTCTTTAATTAGTGTAACTTAGCTTGTTTTACCATTGCATTTAGTGTTCTTTTGCTGCATTGCATCTTAGCTGTTCACCCTGCATTTCATACTTTATTTCCTTTCAGCTGTTAATTGTCTCGTCACCCGATCTTGCATTGTAGTGCTTCTTTCTATTAGCTCGGTGAGCTTTGTCATTAGTTTACAAGGAGACTAAGCAGCCACTGTATCTTAGTGCCTTGTAACTCTTGATCCCCCTGTCGGTCAATTGATTCCCGGGCTTGGGTTGGTATCCACTGATCTTCCGCCTTCTCGTGAAACTAAACTCTCATTTTGAGCTAGCGGTACTGTGAACTGTGGAGCAAACCCAAGGCGAGACCACGGTCTTTGCAGACTTGAGGTACTTGCTATGCTTGTTTGTGAGGCCGTGCTACTCATTGCCATGTGACTAAGGTAAGCTCACCAAATATTGTATTTTGTGAGTCTGTGGAGCACTGAATGATTGCACTGAATGATTGCCCTGAACTGGCTCATTTACCCATTGTGTTGTTTGACCATTGTATTAAAAGCCAGACCCTGCTCACTTGCTAGCCCCTGAAGCTGCAAGTTTGAGCCAAGTTGTGCCAAACCCCCCAGCCCCTGAAGCTGTTGAGGGTGATTTGTAACTCTGACAGCCAAGTTGGCTGCAAACCTCACCTGAGCCACCAATTCTGTGCCCTGTGCCTCAGTGCTCTGTGCTGATCCACATAGCATTGTGAATCTGTGTTTGCTAGCTACCCTGCTGTGGCCTGTGAGCCTTGTGAGCCATCTACCACCTTGCTAGCCCCCTGAAGCAGCAAGTGTGGAGCTACCCTGCCCCTTGTGTTGTGTTTAAACTGCCAAACTGTCTGTGCTGCTCTGATCACTTAAGTCTTCTTTGTTGTTCTATGTTGTGTGGTCAAGCAAATATAGAGAGTGTGTCATTTCTTTTCTGTAGATTTGCATTGCTCTGTGCACATAAGTAGTAGGCTGCACATGAGCTGTAAACCAACCTCTGTGCCCTGCCAGAGCTGGACATAAGTCTTGCACAATCTGTGCCAATCCCTGCACCAAAGCAACCTGAGTACAAGCTGTGCAGTGGACTATACCCACACAACCAACCCTAACCAGGGTGCACAAGCTTGATGGCCAAACTAAACCCACACTGCTGGGCTTTGCACATAACTTAAGCCCACATCCTCTGAGCTGCTGGGCTGCTCACAATCCAACCCTGGGCTGCAAACAAACTAAGCTTAATAACTGAAGCCCAACAACTGGGCTATACATTTTTCAGCCTAATCTGGCTGTGGCCAAACCGGGCCGGACCATCTGGCTAGAACCCATCTGCTGGGCTGTGCACTGGGTCATTTTAGCCGAGCCCACGGTTCCACCGGATCATGCAAAAGACTAAGCCCCATCTGTTGGGCTGTTTAGCATCAACTGGGCTGGACTTCCCACATAAACCAAAGCTCCCAACAAAACCAAATGAATCCCATTGAAACCAAATCCCAATAAACCAAAGCCCACATAAACCAAACTAAATTTTGAGTTCAATTTGAGTACTAAATCATGTCAGGATTTTGTCCGCAACGGGGGATACCAACAAATCCCTTAGAGAGCTTGCTTACGGGCACCTTTCACAGGATGAACTCCCCACATACCATAGTTATTTTAGGGATTTTTATGAGCCTTCTCAGGGCCCTGATCTCACATACCCTAATCATTATGATCACATACATCATTCACCACGGTGGGGAGATGAACAATTTTGTACTTCTCAATCAAGGAGGAAAATCTTAGACTCATCGAACAAAATAATGCTAGGAGTGTATTGCATGATAAACCATATAGCATTGATTATGAATTTCCTACTTTTGAAAACTCTCCTTTCATTGAACCACATAATGAAATTCTAGAATTGATTCAAAACCTTGACCAAAGGGCTGCGAGCTTAGAACTCAAATTGAGTCAAATCGTGATGCACTAAATGAGGAAAGGGAGGACTTTCAAAATGAAATGTTTATCACCCATAATGAAAACAGTATGCCCAGTCTTACTCGTGCAATTGATATTGCATATGAACCTGTTTCAAATTATGGGACTAGAAATACTATGATTTTTAATAAGGAAATGCATTTCTATGATGATGATGATGATGAATATGATATGTTAGAAGAGCATGTGCATGCTTTGAAAATATGATGGAATCTTTTGGTTCGGAGACGTTAGGCGTCTCTTACGTGAACCCTATGAATGATACTTCTTCTAACATTCATACATGTGATCTTAACTATGAGCTTAGTTTTGTGAAATTCTTCAGTGAATGTGAGCATGCTACACAACTTGTTTGTGACTTAAGAAAGGATGAATCTTATTGTTGACACTAATGTTCTTTTGGATCATAATATTATTGTTGTGTCTGATTCCCTTCCCATGTCACAATATGTTGCCTCCTCTGATAAATTTGACATGGAAATTGATGAATTGTCCTGTGAAAATGAACATGATTTACCCTCTTTTGACTTTAGGAAGGTGTGTGATGGTACAAATTCATCTCATGAAAATAACTTGGATGTACCTAACCTCTCTCTTGAGTCACAAATTGAAACTCCTCCACCAAACCTAGGTGTAGTTTGTAACAAAATTGCAAAGCCAACTTTTTGAAAATGCCTAACTTAGGCTTAGAGCTTTGTGCTTCCCAAGTCCTCTTGGACTATTTTGCATCAAAGTATGACACCTTTAGGGAACCACAGTTGGAATGTGTATGTATGCCTGTAATTAGCAAAACTCATTTTGAGTTAGACCTTTTGCATGATGTACCTTTAAAATTGCAAGATTTTGTTCTCACAAACACACTGTTCACAAGTTTAGGTTTGGGGGAAACTCCTTCACATCTGCAGTCTTACTTGCACTATCATATTATATTTGTGTAAGGCTGTTAATGTGTGTACATATTTTCTATTGGGTTGATCCTCAACTCTTTAGATTGTTAGTTTATGGTGAATTTTCATTGTATATATCCAGTAGGACTTGTTAAATTTTCTTTTCTTGAATCGGTTGAGTCTTCATGCGCATATATTATGCTAATCCGATATGATCTCCGTTGAGAATGTTGGATTCTAGCCTTGACTAAAGAAGCTTAACCGTGCTCTGCCGACATCCGGTAATCTCTTCCCTTTTCTCTTATCAGCATAGTTCTCTCGGTATGTGACTTTTTAAAATTTTTCTATATGTCGACACATTGAGGACAATGTTTGATTTAGGTTTGGGGGTACATTTGCATTTGCATATAGAGTTTTTATTCTTTTAAAAAAAAAAAAAAAAAAAAAAAAATTAAAAAACTCTTTTTGTAAAACCTCCAACTTTTAGAGATTTTAGAGTCACTAGCATGCTTCTAGCTATGTTTACATAGAGAATCGACCGAAATAACGAAGTTAGAAGTCTTAGGAGAACACAATCGGGTTTCTTAGTTGATTAGAGCGTTAAAGTTGGATTTAACCATACCGGAGGGCGAATTAGGTGCTGTTTAAATATTCGGTAGTAGAATTGTGATCACCCATAGTGGAGACTACCCAATTTACATCAAGTGAGGCACCAACCTTCAATTTTTTGCAACTTTCTAGAAAAGCTGTTAGAGTGTGTGTCACCGTACGTAAATTCCGGGTAGGAATGGTGAGCTACCCAACTTCGCACCATTTTCAGCACTACTTTTGATCTCTTGAGTGCTAGTTTTTGTCAATCATGAGGGTGACGTCTAAAGATGAAAACTCCTTCTAAATACCGATTTGCCGTTAGCATCACTCTCTCTCTCTCAATCAGCAAGACCCATAGAAACACATCATCGTCAAAGAAACGGCGAAAGATCGAGAATATTGAAAGAAAAATTGATATAGTCCAAGGTTTATGTGCAACAAAGAAAAGAAAATAGGATGAGAATTAATAAAATTTATAAAAATCAAGACAATACAAGTTGTGGAAAAATTGAGTGATAAAGTCCTTTGTCCATGGAGTTAGTTGTTTCATTATTTGTATTTTTATTTTCACTTTTGTAAAAAAAAAAAAAAAAAAAAAAAAAAAAAAAAAAAAAAAAAATCAAAAAATATTGTAGTTTATTTTTGCTACCACCATGGTAAAGAAGAGTTCAAAAGAAAAATCAAACAACAAGGAATTTGAGTAGAAAAGTTAAAAATTGTCAAGTTTTGTGAAGTTTAGAAGTTCGTCATCAACATTTGAAGGCCAGAAGGCCAAGATTGAAGACGTTTCTATGGTTTCTTATGAGAGAGTGATATTAATTGCCGATCGGGTGAGAAGTGAGTGAGTACTCCCACCCCTTGCTAATGGTTGATTTCCTTCCTTAGAGATCATCAGACAAAGATTCTTTTTGTCCACATTTTTGTGGAGTCTCAGTTTTATTTCGAAGGTTATCCTTCTTACCTACAACGTGTGCGGGATTTCTCTCTTTATTCCTGCTGCACACGTGAGAGACTAAAAAAGCGATCTTTTTGAGTGCAATTATCATAAAACCTAATGGTGAGGCAGAAGTTGAGACTTATGATCACAATCGAATCCGAATTCTTTCATATGGTATGGTTACTTCTCGCTCAGCACTTAAGGATGAGAATGCGTTCTTTGGTAGTTCTAACTTCTGTTACTAGCATGCAGAAACTCTATGTCCTCATAGCTTCTTGGAGGCTTGAGACTCTTTTACACTCGAAGTTGGAGAAGGTTTTGTGGGTACACCTCTCGGTAAACCCTCACGAGACTACAACTCGTCCACTAGGGACACCTAGGGGTTTAAAGGCTTAGTGCATACGCTAAATGCATTCGAGAGACTGCGACAGGGGTATAGTTAGGATTTCTTATTTTCTGTTTCACTTGAGGACAAGTAAAATTCAGGTTTGGGGGTATTTGATGAGTGCCAAATAGTACATATTTATACACCTTTTTATTGGCATTTTACTCATCTTTTGCGCTTAGAAATCAGATATTATCCCAGTTACGTGTTTTCTTTGTTTTCAAGAATAAATATGTGTATTAATTAATTTTGTGTTTTAGGTAGTAAATAAAGCTCGGAGAAATCGAGGAGCCAAAAGAGCGAAGAATCGGAGGCAAGTGTCTATGGAGCGGATAGCCAAAGCCCGCGCAAATGCGGTTGCAACCCAACAAGTAACAACTCATCTACGGAACATGGGCTTGAGCTAGACCCGACCCGCGACCGGATCCGAGTCCGTTCACTCCAAGCCGTTGAGATCTCTATCTTCCACATCCAATGGTCGCTGCCTCCACGTGCATCGAAGATCGCTGCTCCCGTGCAACACCAGATCACGCCAAAACCGCATACCATCCTAAGCCGTTCAGATTTCACTCCTATGCATCCTACGCTCGCTAGGCCATTCCCATCATCTCCCGCTGTTCATGCCTCACAGCAAAATGACCACCACCCTATACCCTAGTCGACCATCTCTTTCCTCTTCTCTTTCTTCTCTTTCTTCTTCCCTAGCTCTGCAAAACCCCCTCTCCCCGACCATCTCCTGCCACAGCCGATTCCTCCACCTTCTTCACCCATACCGCCACCAACTCCATCATCTCCTGACACTCCACCTTACCTAATCGCTATCTAGTTCTTTTGTAGCTTCTTTCCTAGAAGCTAAGAGAGAACTAAACGAGAGATAGGTTAGGGTTTCATTGATAAATCAAGGGAAACCCCGAGTAGTCGATTCGGAGCGACGTGACAAAGGGAGCGAGATGATTCAGAGAAGTATGGTGAGAGGGTTTAATTTTAATTTTAATTTCGATTTTGAAGAAATTAGGGTTTGGTAGTTTTATGGTTGCATGTATAAATTGAAGAGAGGGGTTTGTGTGATAGTTCATGCCTGGACTAGCCAGTGTATCATTTAGGTTTAATTTGTTATTTGAATTATGTTCTGAGTTCAATTGCTAGGGTGTTGTTGAAACCCTAGACAACATGTTGAGTTATTCATATTTGTGTTGTTGTTCTTACTGAGCTTAATTGATAGGATGATAAGTTAGGTAGTAAATCAACTTCTCCTGTGATTGGTCAGACAGTAAGAAGACAGACCAATACTAGGGAGAATTAGATAAAGTAGTTAACAAATTTTCCATGTGAGACTTCCAGGGAAGAATACATATGCTTAATGAGATGTGAATAATGCTTAGTAATTGACTAAGGAACCTGTGATAGAGTGTACTGTAAGAAGACACTCTATACTAGGGGGGAATTAATGCGATTAGTGATCCATTATTCTTTAGAATCTACCTTATGAATGTGTAAGAACACAACATTAAGTGAATTACCTTAGCATAGAGTCAAGTGGTGGATTCACCACCCCAGGTACTTCCCATATTGTCACTGTGTTCGTTTCATTGTTACAACCAACATATCAGCCGTATCGGCAACAAAGCAAAACATCTGTTGTTACCTTGTACCTCACTAGAAACCAGTAGAGCAAGCCTTTAGATCAAACAAGAGCACCACAAGTCCTTGTGGGATCGACTCGTACTTGCCGCGTCTCCGATAGACGCCGTGCACTTGCGGTATTACAAGTAGGTCATAAAAATATAACACTTCTCGAGGCCTACCACCTGAGATATTTTCCGGCGCCGGATTCTGGCCAAATTCCGACCACAATACCAGTTTTCCGGCGACCATTTTTGGGCAGAGTTTTTACATGGGTTTTTCTCACACATGGGCTTGGTGTACTTTTTTCTTTTGGACCTTTGAAGATTAGACCTAATTTTGGAAACAAGAGAGCTATTTAAAGGAAAGACTTCTACAACTTTTGGGCTGAACACATATTTTTCTTGGAACTTTGGAGAGCGGTTTTGTTTACGCTTCTAGGGTTTGCTTTTGTTCATCTTCTTTTTTCAATTAATATTTTTATGATGAACTCGAGCTATGAGTAGCTAAACAAATATTATTGGTTATGGGATAAAGTTGATTTCTCAATATGTTATATGATTCAATGAATTAGTTTTGTCTCAATATTTTATTGTTTGTGATTCATAAATAATAGTGTTATATGATTTGATAGTTTGTTTGGTTGAGTCCTAATCAATCCGATTTACATTCATCTCTAGAGCTATATTAGGGTTTTCAATCGAAAAAGTTGTTTATCCCACGATTCTAAGTAGCATAATTGTGGGTAGTGCTTGTAGTGATATATCCTACCCAATTCGGGATAGCAATCAACGATGCTTATCGAGATACATACGAGAAAGTTGTGTGTGATGAAAGGGAGTACACCTGACCCAATGAGGGACCAAGCTTGGATATACACAAGGGAACCAAAGCGACTCACCGAGGTCAAGTCATGCTTCCTTCACAACCTTGATGATCGGGACCAACCGGTTCCGAGGCAGCACCTTGGCCGATGTCGGCCTATCAGATGTAAATATATATTCACCTTAGCTTGGTCATTTCAATGTACAAATTTGTCACCATCTCTCATGCCTGCCCCACAATAGTGTAACCATTATGTGCTAGGCGGGGGACTTAATGTTGATGGTGGATTTTCATTTAAGGTTAAAATTGTAAAAACTTGAAAATCATGCGGCGACATCTTGTAAAAGATAAAGCCATTAATAAGTGTTGGATACTCCTTCGCTTTACTAATTCACTTAGAATGGAGCATGTGGCAACAATGATCATCCCGTTACGCTGAATACATGAAATTCATCGAGGTTTGGAGCATGTAGCAACAATCCATATACTGTGAATTTATAGCATTATTAATTAATGCGGCCTTGTATTTCTGTACTCATTATTAGTGCGGCATGACGGTAGTGTTGCTCTCGGTAGAGAGAAACACGAACCTCAAGCATTATAATGAAAGCATGTACGAAATACCCATCGGAGTTGCAACTCTCGGTGTGTTATACTAGCCCGATTGAGAACTCTCGGTGTGTTATACTAGCCCGATTGAGCATCGCCTTTGTCATTATCATTCTGGATATGATCTCGTTCATCCCAACCTCACCGGCGTGATTGGATGGCCCGGATCAATTCCCAACCCCCCCAGAAGGGTATGGAATATTCCTTTGCCGAACCAACGCGTACCCGCACATGGTCGGCCTCCCAAAATATTGGCATAGCTTTCCAAAATGTCCAAACCGGAGCGTATGGACGGAAAACCCTAAGTTAGGGTTTGCGGCATAATACATGTGTCACAAAACAGTATCAACCATCCATCTTCCGCGGTATAGATGGAGCGTAGATGTAGATTCAAAGGGCCCCGAGCATGTCAACACAATCACCAGTGGGCCCACTACATTTGACCAATCGAGTCGAGTCATCCCAATTCTTGCGCTGAAACAGGCATGGCCTTGCGGCCTTGAAACCCAAAATTAGGATTTTGAGGCATCACGGCGTCCATTTCATCGAGCCACGAATGGAGGGTCCCAGTTAGATGGGTGGTCGGTCCACCCAGCCACCATGGGCCCGTCTATCCCCTCACCTGATTCGTGCCAAGGCATATCATGCAGCTATCCCAAACGCGCGTCCAAGCTTGCGTGGTCACACTTCCCAAATTGCAAGGCTGATCTAAACCACTCAACTTCCTTAGGACGATTTGAGTGGCTTAGATCACGTTTTCCATGGGACGATCAGGTATAGCGTGAATACCAGCCTACCACCTACACGCCGGACGGATTGGGCAAGACCAGGCCAAGCTTGGTCGCCTTGAAGCGCCGCGCCCGAAAGTTGGCACGATGTCGCGGCTTTTTGCGGCACCGTTACTGTTGCAAAATCGATCTCAACCACCCCTCTTCATAGGTCAAATCCTGGTGGCCTAGATGGCGCCTTTTATGGGACGAGTACGGACGTGTACACAGCATGCCCGGTCGGTCCTTTCAAAACCCTTCCCATGCTTGGTTTCGGAAAAAAGTGAAGTGATCTGCTCTGCCTCTTCAAAACCCGATTCCATCCACGGTGCATGAGATGAGTGTCTCAAAGATCATCTCGTCAAAATACAACTTCACCGGCTTGGTTATACAGCCACAGGTCAGGAGTTAATTGGTCAGTGAGGCGTCATGGTGATCACCACCCCGTCACTTTACCACACCATGATACGTGATGCACATAAAATACACATGATACTTCACAAGTATCAACTTGCGAATAACGAAGTTAGTCAATTTAGCGTTACATGCTGCCTTTTTGTGTCCCACTATCACACATTCCATATCAATCATGTCACAAACTGGGGGATACACATGCGGGTATTGATGCGGCGGTTTGCGAGGCGTGGCATGCGACGCGCCATCACAACGTGTTAGGAAGTCATAGACGGTTAGAGATGACGGGAGAAGTGGGCAGAGGCGCCGTGTAACACCCAACACACAGCTCCCTCTCCATCACTCCACTTCCTTCACTTCCCACGAGAGGACGTGAATAAGGCTCAATGACTTGTATAAATAGGTTCTCCTCCATATTTTCAAAAAAAAAGGAGAAAAACAACACAAAGTCGAGGCAGACGAAACCAAGTGTTAATACAAAACGTATTCAAACACCCCGAGGCCTGCTTGCATCAATCGTAAGCCTGCTCACCTTTATTACAAGTCATAAGAAAGCCAACACCTTCACAATCTCAACACCTTCTTAACTTCCCTCCTAAGATCAACCCATCTCCTTCACTTTGTGAAAACAAATGCAGAGCACGGCCATTTCTTGGTTTAGGCTGGACTTGCCGCAGTTGATTTCCGAATCTACAAGCACTCACCGCGCGGTGCATTTTGTTTAGGGTTTAGATTCATTCCTCATCCACATACCTAAATTACAAATCCAAACAGAATAGTTTTCACCCATAAACGTATCTTTTGCCAGACTCTCTCCGGAAGTTGTGTCGCATTAGCAAGATTCTTTGGTGCAGCAACAGAACGATCATCGGGTCCGAAAAGGCGTGTTGGAGATTCTTTCCAGGTATCGAAACCGGTAGAGGACAGACTTCTAGTATTGTTTGTTGTCATGCATCCCAATAGCGTCCTAGGATCATGTCGTAGTTGGGATGATCTTTGACTATGTATAATTTTGTTTGTGTCGAGGCATCACCCAATTTGACTTCCCGGATCGATATATCCATATCGTCTCACGAGTTCTCCTTCTGAATCTTTAACCACGGTTGGGTGATAGAGTAGCTTCCTGCTTTAAAATCTTTGCTGCTCTCAAGGTCTTGACGGTAATGATGTTAAATTCCAAGCCGTATCAATCAACGCTTCTCCGAACTCAGCGTCTCTCAAGCGGGTGACGGTTAGGTCCTCGATTTCCCTTGCTCGCGTCCTTCAGAAAGGCTACAGGATTCCCTGGGACTGCTTCTGGATACAAACGCCTGCCTGACACAATGCGGTTGAGGGCCGTAAATATGTCTTGTGACGTCCTTTGGAAAATACAGAATTTCACACAAGTGCTCCATTATGGGTGCAGTCTTGAGAGCAGAGAATCCCAGAGAAATCATGCGGTTCGATAGGAAGAGGTCTCTATGAACACCTTCGTTTCCAAGGCTGGAGTTCTCTATCTCTATCTTTTCCCCTAAATATTTGTTTCAACTTTGTTACAATCTTTGGTCGGATGATGGGCCCGAATCTGTGGTAATGCTTGATGTTGGGATCCGCCATGTCTTTCGGTTGGAGGACGTCGATAGGAGGCGGCTTGATGGCATCGTCTTGGATCCATGCTTCCAAGAGTTCTATCACTTCATTCATGGGGAAAGGAAAACATGTATCTTCGGTGTCTTGTGCGGGAATTTTGTCCGCTCCTTTTCCAGGAGGCAAAGTCTTGTGTGTAGAGATGCCCGGTAGTTTGTTGTTCCGTCGGCGGAGCTTTCCTTTTCTCCTCCGCTCACTACACTCACTGAAGGACCGGTGTTGTATTGCTTGTTAAGTGAGACGCGCTGCTTCTCGACTTTCACGTGAATCTTCACTTGAACAACTCTGGTTCTTTTCTAGCAATCTTTGGTGCAGTTGTTGCTGAACGTTTGGCTTTCATGGAGTTGAGAGCGTTTGAAAGCCCCAGATTACACTAACAAAGCGCGGCATATGGGTATCATTCCATTGATGCACAACTCCCCCCGATTGTCGTTCGGTGACGTTCGGTCGTGACAATCTAGCGCTTGGGTTCGAACCTTTTAACGCAAGTCGTTGGGATATTAGTTGTTCCATTGAAGGATTCTTCCCGGATCGAAAAGGTTATCTGTTCGAGACACGAAGAAATACTTTACGGCAGAAAGCTCCTGACCATCTCGCTCCAATTGCATATCTTGTTAGGCGCGATGTTGTTATACAGTGTACTCCCTCCCGTAAGTGACTTTGAGAATTCTTTTAGGCGTAGAACATGATTATATTCATGTTCCCAAGGATTCAAGAATCGAGAGATGTGTTCACGAGCATTACCGAGTACCTTCGTAGAGGAGGAAGCTGAGAGGTATAACCTCTTGGAAGAGGGAATTCGTTGCGTCTTGAGGGTACGGCGGTCGATGTTGGTGTGCATCCATCAGTTTCCTTTGCCTCGGTTTTGGAGAAATCGTTCCAGGTCCTCACGTGTGATGAAGTTGGATGGCTTTGGTCCCTCTCTCTTGGGCGTTCGGGAGCAACACGAGCTTCTTCACTCATGTGGGTGCGAGTGGAAACCTTTGTTCCGAGTGCATTGAAGGCATCTCTTGTTGGCTCAAGGATTGTCGTGAATCTTGTGGCAATCATTGAGTTAAGGTCTTAAGGAAAGTGAGTACCTCTTTACGGGTTGCGGCCATATACTGTCACGAGTCTTAGCAAAAGAACTTCATGTTTCTCCATCGGATCTGCGCAATGGTAATGGGCGGTGGTCCTCCTCTCGTTCCTCCGGCTCCTCGTCACGATGAGGTAGAAAGTTGTTGCTCTGTGACTACCGGAGTATTACATGAGGAATCACAAGGATTTGCGCGCTACGCTCTGGTGATGGGGTTGTTACACTTTTCAATATTTCTGGCTTCTGTCTTGATGGTAAAGTGACGGCTCCACGAGAGATGTATTGACCACGGTAGCTCCACTGACGGTACTTCGACACCAGAGTTGTTTATCACACTAGCTCCATCGAGAATTGATTCTTGATCCAGACCTTAATTCCACCATCTTGAAATGAATTGTTGATTGAATTGATTCTAAGATCCACCCTTTTTGAAATTGATGAAATTGAATCGGATTTGAAGAAATTGACTTTGTAGAGAGGATTAATCTCCCCCTTGTGGTCGCCAATTGTTTATGGTGAAAACTATTTCTGTCGGTTTTGGTAATTTTGGGTGTGTGGATGAGAAATGAGTCTAAACCTTAAACAAATGCCTTGCGCGGTGAGTGCTTGTAGATTCGAGAGATCAATGTTTGCAGAAGTCGGACTAAACCAAGAAATGGCCGTTTCAGGACTTGTTTGGTCCTAAGTGGAGATGAGGTTGATCTTAGGGAGGAAGCGAAGAAGGTGTTGAGAATGTGAAGTGTTGGCTTTGAATGACTTGTATCGAGAAAGCTGAACTGGCTTGCGAAGTGTAAGCTATCGTTCAGTGTTTAATACGATTATCAACACTTGTCTCAATATGCGGACTTGTCTTGTTTCTCTGTGTTTGGAAAATAGGGAGGAGAACCTATTTATGCAAGTCTTTTAGCCTAACCTTCATATCGTGGGAAGTTGAGAAAGTGGAGTGATGGAGTAGTGGAGTCGTTATGTTAGTGTCACACGACCAGTCTTCCCCACTTCTCCCATCATCACTAACCGTCCATGACTTCATGACACGTTCTTGTGATGGCGCATTGCGCGCTGCACTGTGTAAATTGCCGGACCAATACCCCAGTATGTATCCCCGGTTGTGACACGATTGATGTCTCGAGTGTGTGGATCGTGGAACCCACAAAAGTAGCATGTAATCTAAATTGAATAACTGCCGTTATTCGGGAGGTGTCTTGTGAAGTATCGTGTATTTTATCAGGCGCATCATGGTGTGGTAAAGTGACGGGTGGTGATCACCAAGGCACCTTCTTACGACCAATTAACTCCTGACGAGGGTTGTATAACAAGCGGTGAAGTTGGAGTGGACGCGAGATGATCTTTGAGACACTCATCGGCCGACCGTTGATGAAGTTAGGGTTTTAGAGGAAGATGGCATGACATCCCTCTTCGGCTGATCGAATCCAAGCTTGGGATACGATTTTGGCCAGGCTGATCGTACATGCGTGTAGACGGCGGCGCCCAGCCGGTGTAGGCGCCTATACCCCCATTATCTCACGGAAGTATGATCTGGGCCCACTCAATTGAAGTCTTAGGTGAAGTTGGTGGTGAGATCAATTTGTGGCAGAATGACAACTAGTGCAAGAGCCACATCACGCCATCTTCGGGCGCGTTCCAAGACAACCAATTCTTGGTCGGTCTTGGGCGATCGGTCTGGAGTGTAGGTGGTAGGTTGGTGTTCACGCCTATACAGAATGTCCCATGAAAACGTGATCTAAGCCCTCAAATCGTAGGTGAAGTTGAGTGGTCGAGATCGATTGCGATTGGGAAGTGTGACCACACTAGTTTGGAGCGCGCGTTTTAGGATAGCCGAGGCATGATATGCCTTGGTCGTCAGTGAGGAGAGAGCGGGCCCACGGTGGTCATCTTTGATATGAAGTGGACACCAATCTAATCACGGGACCCTCCATTGTTTACGTGCGGAGAAGATGGACGCTCGTGATGCTCGAAACCCTAATTTTGGCTTTCACGGCCATGTAACCATGCTCTTCGGGCGACGGGTGGGATGACCAACCATGGTTGGTCTTGACCCGATTGGTCAGTTATGTAGCGGGCCCCCTGGTGATTATGTTGACATGCTCACAGGCCCTTTGAATCTACATCTACACCCTCCATCTATACCTGCGAAGATGGATGGTTGAGGCCCCATTTTTGCGACACATGTAATGTCATGCAAACCTAATTAGGGTTTTCCATCCATCTTTGCTCTGGTTTGGAGCGTTTGGCAAGCTATGCCAATCTTTTTGAGGCCCAATATGCGGGGTCGGCGTTGGTTCGGTAGTGAATATTCCATGCACAGCAGGGTTATGGAATTGATGCAGGCCATCGATCATGGTGAGGTTGGATGATCGAATCATATCAGACTTATACGGACAGTCAATGCTCAATCGGGCTAGTATAACTTACAGGAAGTTCTCAATAGGGCTAGTATAACCACCTTGAGAGTTGCGACTGTCTTTGGTATTAAATACATGCTTTCATTATAATGCTTGGAGTTCGTGTTGCTTCTTGGAAGCAACACTCGGTGCGTCATCATCATAGCGATAATGAAGTACGAAATACAAAAGTGCTCACGCATTAATTAATAATGCTATAAATTCTGGGGTATATGGGATTGTTGCTACATGCTCCAACCTGGATGAATTTCGTGTATTTAATTCACTGAGAATGAGATTGTTGCCACATCTCCATTCTAGGTGAATTAGTAAAGTGAGTAGTATTCAACACTTATTAATGGCTTTATCTTTTACAAGATGTTAGCGCATTAATTTTAAGTTTTTTACAATTTTAACCTTAAATGAAAATCCACCATCAACACATGTGTAGTAGGGTAAAAGCTGATTAAATGAAAATGGTAAATTGGGTGTGTTGATGAGAAACGAATCTAAACCTAAACAAATGTCTTTGCACATGAGTACTTTTAGATTCGAGATCAATTTGTAAAATCTGGCTTAAACCAAAAATATGGTCATTCGGTCTTGCTTAGGTCACAAATGAATGAGAGGTTGATCTTAGGGAGGGAACCAAAGAAGGTGTCGAGATCGAATGATGAATTCTAAAAGTGTAGTTTTATGACTTGTATATGAATGTATAATTTGATTTCAAAGTGTAAATTTTATGAATCTGGATAGTTCCGAATACTTGCGTTAGTAACCGTGTTTCTGTTTGAAATAGATTGAAAAATCTATTTATACAAGTCATAGTCGAACATCTTTCGATCTCATTGGAAGTGGGAGTTGTGAAGTAGTGGATATCATGGGTGAATGGTGAAAACCGTGTCTTATGGTTATGGGAAGGCTTGGACGGTTTTTGTACTCCCACTACTCTCTACATGTCACATATCCATTATTCGAGACACTTTCTCTTAATGGGTGTATTGCATGCCATGCGGCTGTGTAAAGCTGAATCAATACCCTAATAACATTCCCGATTGTGACATGTTTGATGTCTAAGTATTTTTGTAGGAAATATGGAGCAAGTTTCATGAATAATGAAGCAGTCCTTCATAGTAGGTGCTAGGTGGGTCTTTCTTGCAAGACCTAATTATTTCGACCAATCACGCGCACAAGAATTTTGGCGGCGAGGTGGTCATAAGTGACAAGTCAAGTTGTATGAATGAGACTTACCATGAGCCGAGCGCTCCAAGAATTATGCTTTTAGGTTAAATAATTGAATTATTTGTCAAATATTATTTAATCGATGCACGTAAAGCATCACTTTTAAGAAAGCAACTCAAAATAATCGATGCATATGAAGCATCGTTGTATAGCGCTTTATTCGAGTCGATCACGGATTTCACGGTCTTAAAAGGGGCGTGACGACATCTTTGGGCGGCTGCCAAGAGTTGTTCGTGTAGGTTAGGGACGGGGTGATCGGCCCTCGTAGGAGATGGATGACCGGTAGTCATAATGTCACCTCATTGGTTGGCTCAAACAAAATCTGGTAGGTCAAATCTGGTCAACTTGAGGCGGTTGAGATGATTTCTGGCGATAGTTGATTGTCATTGAGGTTTTATAAGGAGCGTGACCATCCCACTTTGAGCAGCTGCCAGGAGCTATTTAAGTGGGTTGAGGACGGGACGATCGGTCTTTATAGAAGAGTGGCGACGGAGTAGTCTCGATGGATTCTCATTGGTCAGTCCCAAAATGGAATCTAAGCCCGAGCCAATTTGGTCGCCGAAGTTGAGCAGCGTGATCAGTTTAAGAATGTCATGGGCGGTCTTAACCTAATTAAGGTCCTTTTGGGAGGAAGCGCTCGGTAGCTAATTTGGCCGAAGCAATGTGAACTTGCTGCGGGCTAGGAGAGTTCGATTGCATTTGGGACAAAAGTAAACCAGTGAGTACCTTGGAACTTGTTTGGTCACTCCGGGGGAGGTAGCCAAATTCGTCCGTCGTAGGCCAGTCATTGTGGTCGTGAAATCGTTCCATGGCCCGGCTACGGTTTAATTATTTTTATTACATAAACGGCCAGCGCGACCTTACTGGCTTTGGCTAACAATTTGAAGTAGTTACGAAGGCAAACTAGAAGCGTGTGATTGATTGATTGGAAAGAGGAGCCGGCGGACAACAAGTTGGAGCAAGGCCTGCCGGCGACAGGCGCCGTCATGAAAAACCGGCCGTCCAGAGTAGGCGCGGACGCGCTCTTTGCTACCGCTAAAAATGGTCACGGGTTTCCTTTTTTCTTCTTAGTTTTCCGATTTTTGGTAGGATTGTATTTCTACTAGTTCCGGGGGGACGGTTTCGTAGCTTGCCTAGGTTTAGTATCGACCAGATAGGGATCGAGATATCGAAATGCGGGCTCCATTTTGGGGCAAAACCTAATTTTTGTAAATCGACAAAATTAGGTCAAAATTTTCTGAATTTTGTAAGTTGGCACAAAATTAATGTGATTTTGGTGAATTTTGCCGCGGTACAAAATCACTAATTTTTCATCGCGCAGCTGACGCGCCTCTGGTTGATTACCATCATGTGCTTCTTAATCGACACTTGAATATTCATGTTACCCGTTTGAGTGTTTGATTAATTGTCATATCATGTCAAAATTGTAGTTCACTAAGAACACATCATATAATAGATACTCGGCAGGCTCAGAAGCATTTAGTGAATAATGCAGCTAGGATCTTAAATCTCGTTAGGCTCTATACTGGTAGTGAATAATTCATCTAGGAGCTTGAGTTTCAATACAATATGAAGAGGCATAGGCACTCGTCTGATTTTGACATATTCTTCAAATTCCTCGCAGAACATAGACATGTCAAGGTCTACTACTTCTAATACCGGGTCGGGTAGGCGGACTTTTGATTTTCGCCTAAACTAAAAACCACTATTAACACCATGGTGATCGAATTTTTCATATTGGTATAGAAGGATAACGGTTTATCCAGACCTTTCCCACGAGGCGAGTCTACTCGGGTTCTCTGGATGATATATTTGGCGAATGCGGTTCACGAACAATAGCACCACTGACTCGTGAACTTGCCTTACGATTAACAATTTGTTTCACCAACGGTCGGTGGATTTTTTAGCGGATGCTCGAGACATATTTTTTCAAAATATGTTTACCATTACTATGACTCTCATATTCACTAAAACACTTGTGTGTGTGCATCATGATTAAATTATCAAGTGTTTAAATGAACATCAGATTGCGTATAGTCGATAAGCATATATGGAAGGAAACGGTTGTTTATACCACGGTTAAGTAACCGGACCACTATTTATATTCTTTTATGTGATTTCAAGACAAAATTTTCCTTTATGCTTACTAGAAACCCTAATTAGAGTTTATGTTAGAGCAATCCGGATGAACTATAGCGTTTTATCAAAACTATAAGTCTTGATTTCTAGTCTACTTATAGTTATGTGCAGGATTAGGATAGAATGTGTGTAGTTGAGATTTAAACTTCCGGCGTTCATCGATTAAAGACGAAGAAATACTAAGGAGCTTGTGGAAATTCATCAACAAAGGTATGTGGAGACTTGAACTCATCTATCACTCAGAAGTTTATTCTATTCTATCTCCTATTGAGACAAAGTCGTATAGCTATATAAACTTTATATTATACACATTTGATATTCTGAGCGAGTTTAACTCGCTTATATCTTTCTCGAAATATGTGTTGGAAATCTTTTTCTTTAACTCGTTCACAT
The DNA here is from genome assembly GCA_023531295.1 of Papaver armeniacum. NCBI lineage: Eukaryota > Viridiplantae > Streptophyta > Magnoliopsida > Ranunculales > Papaveraceae > Papaver > Papaver armeniacum. Next base: position 8,626 of record JAJJWW010009090.1, on the reverse strand, counting down.
TCTTGACGAAAGTCAAAGAAGATCATATGAAAATCACACAGTAACATCTTACATGATTTGTGTGCAAGAATGAAATTTGATGTAGACTCGGAATGTTTAAGTATTAATCATTCGATCAATTGAAAATTGCTTATAAGCTAATAGTTTGTGAGACAGCTATTGTCATCTTCTAGAATGTTTCAATGATTGAAATGGGAATTGAGCTAAAACCCATGTATGGATACATTACGGTTTGTGTACTTAGTGTACAAACTGTTTTGGCCTAATCGGGACTGAAGTTTTTATACCGTTCGCAAACTTATTCAAGCTGTTTAAGTCGGGATACTTAAGTTTGCATACCCGTTCATAGCCCATTTAAGCTGTTGAAGATCGGGAACCAGTTTAGCATTGCCCGTTATAAACGGTTTTCAAGCTGATTCGGTCCGGAGCTAAAGTTTGCGTACCCGTTTGCAAAGTAACCGAACTGTGACCAATGTCCGAACTTAAGTTCACATATCCGTTGAGAACTTAAGTGGTTCAAGTTCCTAAATCGGTTAAGTATGATTTCATACTCATGAACAAATACATTTATAAATTAAAGAATACAATCTTTTTGCAAACCGTGGCTAAGGTTCATGAACCGATTCTTTTGAATCAATCCGATTTTGCTAATTATGTCTTGTATACTTCTATGAGAATATAACCAATTGAACAACTCTATCGATACACAATTAGATTCATTTGATTATCAATTGATCTTGAAGTGTTAAGATGACGAGTTAAGAAAAAGTGTTCATATGGCTAAATTGCAAATTGTTATTGAGCCAACTCAATATACTGCGTTTGGAAATCATTACCCATATCTAAATGAAGGTATATTTCATTTTGTGTGTAACAAGCTAAGACCATCTAACATTGGAAAGATATTAGCTTGAATCTTAAATCATGTTTCATCCCCAACGGTGAATGTTGATTGCTTTTTCCAAAGTTATCAAACCCTGATTTGAAGACTATATAAGGAGAACTCTAGCAACTAGGAAACCTAATCCCCACGCTCATGTGTGGTACTATTTGCGACTAGATCGATTCTCTTTTAACCTAGGTTTTCCTAAAACCATTATAGGTTAACGACTTAAAGTTTTCATTGGGATTAAAGCCCGGACAAGCTATTTTTTTCTCGGTAGTTGCGTGTTCCGATCTTACTTTATTCTATCATATTGAGTACTATCTTCTCTAAGATTTGCTCCAGATTTATCTCCTAGATAGGTAAGAAATAAAAAGTAATCCTAAATATCTTCGTCTCATCCTTTGTGATTCCACAATAATAACTTGTTTTACTACCATATATTTAAGTTATTGTGAGGTGATTGATATTACTAAATTGTTCTTAGAATATAAGGTCGGTGTATCAATTGGTTCTGTTCACCTTGATTTATCAAAATCTGAGAACAAAAACTTTGTAGGTATTTACGTGGGAGACAAATTTATCTATTTCTAATAGACTTTTAAACAGACAGCTTTTTATCAAGTCTTCGACTTTGGGTCGTAACAACTCTTAATTCTGGGTGAGATCATCTAAGGAATCAAGTCTGTAGAGTCTACTTTGGGACTCGGAGAGGCTTAAGGAACGTGGTATGCCTTAATCGGGTGTGAGATTGGTTAGGGCTCAGCTACATTCGATCAGTTAACTTGTAGTAGGCTAGAGTGCATGGCGGCAATACGATGTGGTTTTCAAATCTGGACTAGGTCCGTGGGTTTTGCGCAGCTGCATTGACCGTTTCCTGGTTAACAAAACTTAAGTATGCGGTTATTTATTTCTTTTACATTATTTTGTTTATATAATTGAAATATCCTGCGGGTTTGTCGTAATTCAATCAATTGGCAAATCAACCTTTGTTTGTTGATTGAAATTGATTGAAATACTTAAACATTAGTCTTTGGTGCCGTTCAAGTTGTTTCTCATAATAATTAGGCTCACAGTTTCTATCTATTTGATTTGTTGATTACATTTGAAACACATTGTTGATGGTGGATTTTTCGTTCAAGGTTAAATTTATAAAAAACCAAAAAAATCATGCGTGACATCTTGTAAAAGATAAAGCCATTTATAAGTGTTGGATACTCCCTCACTTAATTCACCAAGAATGGAGCATGTAGCAACAATCCCATTTATGTGAATACATGAAATTCCTCGAGGTTGGAGCATGTAGCAACAATCCCATCCTGTGAATTTCATATCGGCCTTGTATTTCCAGTACTCATTATCGGTGTGGCATGACGGTTGGTGTTACTGCTCTTACGGAGGTAACACGAACATCAAGCACTATATGAAACCATGTACAAAATCACCCATCTGGTGACTCTCGGTGTGTTATACAAGCCCCGATTGAGCCCCTCTCGGTGTTTATACTAGCCCGATTAAGCATCCCGGGTGACCGTATCGGTCGGATGTAATCGATCATGACCATCCAACTCCATAAGCATGATTGGATGACCCCAGGATCAATTCCATCACCCAAGCGAGTATGGAATACCCATAGCCCGACCCGCATGGTCGGTCATTGGCCCTAACTTGCCAGAAACCGTTCATACCAAGCATTATGGACGAAACCTAAATTAGGGTTTGCGGCATATTACATGTTTACCGGCAGTCTCAACCATCCATTTTCGCAGGTATAGATGGAGGTGTAGATGTAGATTCAAAGGCCCCGAGCATGTCGAACACCATCACTTGTTAGGCCCGCCTACTATGACCAACGGTCAAAACCAACCATGGTTGGTCGTGACAAAATGTCACCCAAACAAGAGATGGTGCCGCGGCTTTGAAAATTTAAAATTAGGGTTTCAAGCCATCTTTGTCGCGCGTCCGTCTTCTCGAAATGCGAATGGAGGGTCTGCATTAGATTAGCGGTCATCCTGCGGCATGACCTGGATAGTAGGACCATCTACCTCCTCATGTGTTCAGCCCAAGGCATATCATGCCTGGTTAATCCAAAACGTGCGCCCAAACTAGCGTGGCCGCCTCCCAGAACACGAATTGATCTTGGCCCAGCTCAGGCTTCTGGCCGACGATTTGGGTGGCTCGGATCATGTTTAATGGGATATTGGGGTATAGGCATGAACACCAGCTTGCCATCTTCACGTCAAACTAATGCGGCCAAGACCGACAGGAAAGTTAGGTCGTCTTGGAACGCATGGGAAAAGAGCATGATGCGGCCTTTTGCGGCATCAATTTCCCTATTGCAAAATCGATCTCACAATCCTCCTCTTTGCAGGTCAAATTGGGTGGCCTGGATCGCCCTTCATGGGGCAGGTAGAGACATGGACGTGTACACCGACATGCTATCTACATGCACGCCGGTCGGTCGCTCTCCGAAATCCTTCCCATGCTTGGTTAACCAATTTGAAGAGTGATTGGCGCTTTTTCAAAAACCACCTAATTTCATTAAGTCGCGGATGGAGTGTCTCAAAGATCATCTCATCATCCGTCCAGCACCTGGTTATACAACCCTGGTCAGGAGTTAATTGGTCAGTGAGGCGTCATTTACCCATCACTTTACACACCATGATGCACGTACACCCATAAATACACACGGTACTTCCGCAGTAGCGACTGCACGAATAACGCTGATTATTGATTGGCGATACATGCTATCTTTGCGTGGATCGATCCACACATTCAGAACATCAATCATGTCACAAACTTGGGGGATACATCTGGGGTATTGGTCTGGCGGTTTCACAGCGTGCAACGCGCCATCACAGAACGTGTTAGGAAGTCATGGACGGTTAGAGATGAAGCGGGAGAAATGGGCAAAGCTGATCGTGTATCACCAATACAACTCACTACTCCATCATCCCACCCTCCACTTCCCGAGACGTGAATAAGGCTCAATGACTTGTATAAATAGGTTCTCCGCCCTATTTCAAACAACAACACAAGTCAGACGAGGCAGAAAACCAAGTGTTAATACAAAACTTATTCCAACACCGGAGCTGCTTGCATCAATCACAAGCCTGCTCACTTTACATTACAATTTATAAGCAAGCCCAGACACCTTCACAATCTCAACACCTTCTTCCCTCCTAAGATCAACCCCATCTCCTTCCTTTATGGCCAGCGGAAACAAGTGCGGGCGGCCATTTCTTTAGTTTAAGTAGGACTTGCAGATTGATCTCTCGAATCTGCAAGCACTCACATGAGTGTTTGTTTAAGGTTTAAATTCATTCCTCATCCACACCCAAATTACAAATTCTGCGAGTAGTTTTCACCATAAACAATTGGGAAGACCACAGTGGGAGTTGATCTCTCAGTTGCACAAAATTGAATTCTCAATTTTTAGGTTTCCATCTCATGATGTGTCAAGAACCACGGGTGGTTCGGATATCATGGGAAGTGTAGCTAGAATGCGGGAGGATGTCTTGGCAAACCAATTTGGTATCACCCGGAAGGCGGGCAAGACATTTCGCCTTTTGAATGATATGGCAACGAATTACAAGAAGAGGTCGGCGAGGCATCTTTACTCGCGGTGCAGAAAGCGCTGAATCCTGATCGGGAGTCACGCCTTTACGATGGAGGCGGGCAAAAAGCGTAACCGCGGAGAAGTTCGGGAAAGATGAACAACATGGTCCAGTCAACAATGAAGAACCGAGGCAACTCCCACAGAGGAAAGGACTTGTCGAGAGTATCATCTGACAGATAAAGAAAGGACTGCGGCCCTATGGAGCCACACAATGTTAGATTTATATCTCAAAACTCTTGTTGAAGCGAAAGACTGTCAATCCGCATCGACCTTCCAACCAAGCGAAGAAATGTGAGGAAGGGAGATCGATCAGGAAATACGTGAATACGAGAGGATGGGAGCGTTCGATTCATCACTCAGCGATGATATTAATTCGACACCTTCCAAATCCTTTACCCCAGGCAAGCGATCCGCGGATTATGATGGCACTCGCAAATCTTCCAACTTCATCTCTCCGGAACGTGCTCCACATCAAAGCCCGTAGAGACATCACAACGCCCACTAACGAGAAGGCTGTACTCAAGTACCTACGCTTCCGTTCCCGATGGAAAAGATTTTAGATTCTTTGGAGATGTGGAGTACGAAATAGAAGAGTGGAACTACCTCTTGTATGGCGTCCACCAACGATCAGAAATAACGGACCTGAGGAGTCTGTCACTTCCACCGGTTCCTCCATCACCCCACCCGCGAATGCAACGCTTTGAAGCGCATTGTTCGAAGAAGCTTGGTTCGGAGAGATAGCTTTGAGAAGTTAGTGCGGAGGATTTTCTTGCAGAGGCTACTCACGGTTTGATACAAGTGAGGCTTCAAAAGCAAGTAGTTTTACTCAATAATTTTCTGAGAAGATAGTTTAGAATTCACTGGGGACTTAGCATCCATGCGTGGAGAAGAGGCTCAGTGATCCACATGTTTATTTCCACTCGTACCTCCCTTTTACATAACATTTGCAATTTCATGTGATGTGCAATCATTCATGACCAAGATGCAAATTTCATTTAACATAATCTCTTTCAAAAGGTTGTTCACAAACTATCTCAAAAATAGCCAATTCCAATTGCCTGTGAATTCAAAACCGGAGGTCAAAATCCTCATATCGCTTTCCAGAAAAAGCGTCTAAAAGAAAGGCAGAGTATATGGCATGAATGCTTCAGGAAAGTCCTTCGGCAACAGCTGGAGTCCTTTGGGCGAGAGAGACTTTTCATCCTTTGAAGCGCAGCCTGTTTCACTCGGTTCCTTAGGCAAACTTCTCGACCTCGCTCTTCCTGGCTGTGCAACAGGTCCGCGATGGGACTTCCCATCCTGTCTGTAATTTAAAGCTCCTGAATCTTGGGAGAACCCTTTGAAGAACCAAGGAGCATTGAAGGTGTCTATGCGTCCCAATGGCACCTCAATCTTGATCATCTCCTCAAAAACTGTTCGACCAGTCGTAGCGCTCATCCTGGATAGAAACTAAAAACTATTGGACGCGGTTGTGTATAAGGCATGAGACGACTTGGGCCCGTGGTGGTAGCAATATGGCGTGCTTCTCCCATATCTTGTGTACAACTCTTGGCCCAGGAACCGGCATGCTGAATCCACCAGCAACACATGACCTGGATAAGGGACAGTAAAAGGAGATCGAACAAAGCCCCAGGCTGCATCCGTGGTTCACCAACCACGGGAGCCTTATCGATTGCGGGGGGGGCCTTTCGGAAGAAGTCACCACAATAGCCATATTCCAGGAGACCTGCTCAGGACCAGTTTCAAGGAGCCGCCTCCAGTGTTATTGCAGACGCTACCTTTCTTATACTCCTTCCCGGCATCTGCCAGCTACAGGTACTAATTTCATCCACGACCACGTCAGCAGATCACTCCAGGGAGGCGGCTTGTCCAGCAAGGCTTGCATCATCTCCGTCATGGTCGGGAAAAGGAGCGGTTTCTCCAGACCTCAGGCATGAAAGATCAGTTTCTCGGACTTCTCAACAGCATGAAGATCAGTTTCTCCAGGACTTCTCAACATGAAGATCGGTTTCTCAGGACTTAAGCAGAGAGGTAGTGCTTTGACCTTCTCATTACAATACGCGCCGGCCTTGAGAGAGAGACATTCTCTTTCGGAATCCCACGTTTCAAGCCAAGAATTACTCTTAGAAAGATTCACCCCTTGGAGAAATAAAGGTGTGGGAAGAAATTTAAATGCACATATTGGAGGAATGAGGATCATAGAACCACATGCACCCCCTTTCTCTTGGATCTCTCTCTGGCAGGGAGCCTTGAATCTCATTTCTGGTCCGTTTGGGTTTGGAAGTGGCTTCAACTGGAAATACTTTCAAAACGTCGAGAAGATGGTTCACCACGGGATACTGTCCGCAATCTCTCAATTCTGGAAAATCGCGGTTACTGCTCCAAAATTCCTTGTACTTATCGGTTACCCAGGTTTCTCCCGATAGGCAGGGAAGAGCTCACCATTTTCAAAAAACATGCCGGCGGTAAGAATATTCGGAGATTCTTTGGGAACCCTTGGTGAGCGAATAAATGGGATTTCTGATCAAATCCCATTTGGCGAGACAGCCATCAATATTATGCGGAGTCACGAGAAAATTCTTAGATTAAATAGAAATGGGACATATCTGGAATGTAGGCTGGCAGTATAAATAAGTTCTCGATTTCATAGTTTCGACATCGGTAAACAACCGCGGCACCATCGGGACAGAAGTCGGAAGCGATGGCAAAGTCTTTGGTTGAACAATGGAAGGGGTGGACCGGACCCCATGGACGGAAATCTACGAAGACACATTGTCAAATACGTCCACACAAGTTGCACCGCCTTTGGGGCGTTTTTTATTTCAATGGCAGGTATTCTCGAGCCACCACATACAAATTCTTGAGCGAATTTCCGGGAGTGGGAGCGTAACTTTTGAGTGTTCCCCGCCAGAATGCCGAATAAAAGCAAAAGTGAACGTGCGACTCCACCTTCTTGTATTGCCGTTGAAACATGCATGTCCATTGCTCGGCGTCTAGGATGAGAATACGATGATCCAAGGAACAGTGCGCCACAAGAAGAACTTCACCCTTATGACCTTATCGCAATCTTAACAAGGTCACTTCTAATGGTCTTCTTTCCAGAGCCATCATCGAATATATCCCTGGATGCTTACATGCAAGCAGGAAGCACTTAATCACAACTGGCCTAGTTTCCAACTCTTCCAGTCCGGCTCTGGAGTGCGAGGAGACCTCGACACCCACAGATTGTATAAAAAGCATCTACGCGTCTTTTTTCTTTTATATCGGTTGTATGTCCGAATTATGCCACTTTTTGAAGTATAGCACCATAGTTACTTTGTTAGTATCGAAATGTATAATGAGAGAGACTTCGACAGCGAGTTCATTAATGCAGCCACACTCTCCAAAAGTAATAGTCATCTCTCCCGTCCTGAATATGGTTGTGTGAGTAGAAATCGTAAGAAATGAAAGGTAATCAAACCATGGAAGTCACGATGTCTTTCCTAATTTAAAAATCGCAGTTCCATATTGCGTTGAGGATGTCGCAAGCTTTGGTCAAGTGTCCTTAATACCATATTACTCAACATCGTCTCATCCATCCTTCGTAGAACCCGGTGGAGCATGGCAAGGTCGAAGTCAATAGGAGAAAGTGGGATATTTTGTTTCTCAGGACAAAATCTCTGTCTGAAGTCGTTTGAAAGAGAATGGATCAGGTATATTCTGAATGGAAAGCAAGACTATCTTATGAGAAGGATGTTTCCTAATGTTTGGAAAAGGCGAGGTGAATAACTCATCGTATCAATGTGCAGCATATCCTTGAAGGAAATTGTAACACTTCTGACTTGGTACAGCGTATCTCAGGAACATCTCGGCGGTCTTTTCGCCCGTTCCATAATGAAATAAAAGGCAGAGTTAGAAATTATGTGAAAAACGCATGAGGTGTGTAGTCACGCATGACAAGACACAACCCACGTTGAAAATACACAAAAGCCGGGATTGGGTCAAACACGATTATACATAAGTTTGGTCGGTATTGGTTTGCAAATCCGATTACAAGTTCGATCTACAGTATTGGTTTCAAGTCGGTACAAGTTTGATCTAGTATTGGTTTCGTCCGTTACAACTTTAGGCTGGTATTGGTTTCA